>CAUYUJ010018540.1:31866-201732 GCA_963575745.1 Prorocentrum cordatum
GGCTGAGGCAGGCTGAGGCTGAGGCCGAGGCTGATGCAGGCTGAGGCTGAGGCTGGCTGAGGCTGAGGCCGAGGCTGAAGGCAGACTGAGGCTGAGGCTGAAGCAGGCTGAGGCTGAGGCCGAGGCAGGCTGATGCTGAGGCTGAGGCAGGTTGATGCTGAGGAAAAGGTTGAGGCTGAGGCTGAGGCAGGCTGAGGCTGAGGCTGAGGCAGGCTGAGGCTGAGGCTGAGGCAGCCTGATGCGGAGGCAGGCTGAGGCTGAGGCTGAGGCTGAGGCTGAGGCTGAGGCTGATGCAGGCTGAGGCTGAGGCAGGCTGAGGCTGAAGCCGAGGCTGAAGGCAGGCTGTGGCTGAGGCTGAGGCTGAAGCAGGCTGAGGCTGAGGCTGAGGCAGGCTGAGGCTGAGGCTGAGGCCGAGGCTGATACTGAGGCAGGCTGGGGCTGAGGCTGTGACTGTGACTGCCGTTGCCACTGCGACTGTCATCGCGAATGCGACTGCGACTGCGAGAACAGGAGAATTCTACAACTGGATTCTCATCTGGATCTTAAGGGGAATGTTTCCATATATGCTTCTACACATCGCTGTTAGGTTGCTTTGCCGGGATAATTATTCCTTCTGTAGAGGGACACGCCCGAATTAAATTCGGGGGCGCGCAAACATGAATTAGCGATCCATGAATTTGGCGCGCGGTCACCAAATCCATGGATCGGGGGGGGCCTCCCCAAAATGCGGCCGGTGCTGCCTCGCTCGGCGACGGGAATCCGCGATTCCCCATGGAAGCGGGGCCCGTCGCTAATCCACGCCCCCTTGATCCATGTACCGGCGGTGAACAAACCTCCCTTCAATAAACCTCCGTTTAGTGAAAACGGCCTAGGACCTAAGACCGACGCACCTGGACCCGCAGAAATAACGGCCGCGACACCCTCTCGCAAACAGGAAACGGCCAATTCGCTAATCGACGCGTCAATGAAGGATGTCTGACACGCCCGGCCGAAGTGCAGCGAGCGGGGGCGGCCTCGCGCTGAGGAGATCGCCACGGCGCGGGAGGGGGCTCGGCGGTGCTCGGCCTCCGCGGAGGGCCCCCTCTTGCCGGGCCTCGGGCCGTCCAGCAGAGACGACTCCGGGAGGAGGAGTCAACGAGACTCTGGGGGAGGGGTCCCGAACCTCCGGGGGTCGACGCCGGGGCGCGTTTATTTTGTCATATTCTCGGCGACCATGGGCACTACAGGCGCCTCCTCCTCCTCCTCCTCCGCCCCAAGCAGTAAAGGAGGGCGCTCTTGCGTGTCGGCGGGGCGACAAGGGGAAGCAGGACGCGCGGCAGAGGCGGGCGGAAGGAGGAGCAGCAGGTGCCCCACCAGAGAGAGAAGCCAGCTCAGGGTTGGCAACTATCCTCTGGCACGCCCGCCGCGCAAGAGCTGTCCCGACCTGGACAGCCCAAACCAGCAAACAAATGGTGAGCGGCTAGAGTCGGACGACTAGCATATTAGGTCGGGAATGTCCCCCATACAGGCGCAATTTGGGCGAAAAACTGAAACAAGTCAACAATGACCCCAAAAAGATTCAAAAAAATATTCCGAAAATCGTCCCCAGAGTATTTTTTGACCATTTTTGAACATTTCTCCTGTCGAGGGACACGCCCGACTCAAGACCAGCGACGAGTCTGACGACCCAGTCTCTGCACACGCCTGGGCGGGCGGCCCGCAGTGAGCACGCCGAGCGCTTCGATTCCCACGTCCACCCAGGGCGATGACCTACAGGAGTACGGCAGGTTCGCGTCGTGTCGACCCCGGCGCTGGTTCCTGACACCGCGGGGATCGTTCAACCTTGAACTATCGGCCATTTCCGAAACGTCGATCCAAGTCGTTCCACCTCGAACGATTCTGGGTCGCCCGCTGCGTTCAAGGTTGAACGCCAGCGTCGGGGTCGCCTCCTGTGGACACGACACGAACCTACCGAACATGTGGGGACAATATGGGGGCACCATGGGAGCCAACTCTTGCCGAGCCACATCTCCGTTCCCCGCGCAAGCATGCGTCCACATTTGTCTCTGGTCACTGGCGCGCCAGCGAGCACACACACCACACGCACCACTCAATTCCCAGGGGGTCCTCGGCAAAGCTGAAACCAGCCAGGTCCGAGTCGGTGGCGGAAGTAACGGAGTGGACCTTGACCCCACCATGCCGCGGTCTCCCCTTCCCATGGTTGCTGCAACGCGAGAATATTGCATTAAGTGTGGATATAACTACTCCTGATGTTCAGCTGCTGCCAAGGAGGTTAGCCTAAAGGTAAACATACCCGCCACCGTGTCGTAGGCACTGAGTGGATGGTCCCCAGGTCGTTCCCGTCCTCGTCCTTCCCTCCTCCCCATTCGCCTCTTCTGCCTCACCATCCTCCCCAAAACGCTCAACAAAGGTCGGCGCCCTAGCACAATGACATGCCGACACGCGGCAGGTAAAACACTCACCGAGGAAGGCGATTGTTCACGAAGATGGTTCCGCAAGACCGCGACTGCTCAGGCGCTTCGGCTCAAGTGGAAGCAAACCTGCATCACGCTGCCAGATGCTTTGTGGAGGGAGCCCCTTGGTCTACCACACTGCTACAGGAGATTGTGACAGGGAACGCAGGCACCGCGACGGAGGCCTACTAAAGGCTGGGAAGGACATGTTCCCACTGTCAGCTCAGCAACCACACCTGGAGAGTATGGGAAGGTGAGTCCACAGAGGGCGCGAAAAAACATCGCTGACTTCCCCAAAGGCATGGGCAGCAAAGCGACCTCCCCAGACACCCTCCTCAGCGCGCCGAAGCATGGGCCACGAGCCATGGCGGCTTTCGACCAAAGACAGCTGCGGCCGAAGCCTGAGGGCAACGAGACCCAGAGGCCGAAGAAGCACAGACATTGCACAAAGAAGCTTCAATTATCTGAACACGCCTTCTTGCTTATAGTTGGCTGCTTGCCGGCTCCTGCCCTTGAATCACACTGGCCACCGCTGCTACCCAACACACAAGAAACCTGCTTCGTATTGGGTGCGAATCCCCCGTCCTTGGACTCATGTAGCAAAGACAGGCAAGAGTGGCCTCTAGTGCGCGGCCAAGGGGGGGGGCGTTTGGGGACTCCGCCAGACGCGCAAAGCCGCTACTGCCGCATCGCACTCGGCGATCTGGCGGCCCCAATGGGCCTCACTCCGGCGAAAGGCCACTCGCACGTCTAGTCGACTCCCTCACGCCGCCCCTGACCCCCCCCCCCACTGGTGCGACGCCCCATCCGTCGACCCGAGATGGGAAAGAGCGTGTTCTACCGTTGCTGGCAGAAAACCGGGGGAAGTCACTGGGGGTTTCTCGAAAACCAGGGGGTGTCAATGGGGGTTCCAACCCCCCCCCTCGCCCCCACCCCTGGTCCGTCATGAAAAGGAGGGGGGGTCACTACCGGTTCGAACCCCATCCCCCACCCCCACCCTCCTGGAAAACCGAGGGGGGTCACTACCGGTTCGAACCCCCCCCCCTTCCCACCCTCACCCCCCCCTTCCCCCCCTCGCCGCAACGACCCCCCTCCCACTCCGGGTGGGGGACTGGTGGGGACAGTGGTTGGGATGGTGGTGGGGATGGTGGTGAAGAGTGGGGACAGTGGGAAGGGAGGGACCGTGGTGGGGACAGTGTTGGGAACAGTGGGACAGTGCGACAGTGGTGGGGGCACTGGCAGGAACAGTGGGGACAGTGGTGGGGACTGACGGGACAGTGGGACAGTGATGGGGACAATCGGGACAGTTGGACAGTGGTAGGGACGGTGGTAGTGGGGACGACAGTGGGACAGTGGTGGGGACGGTGGTGATGGGGACAGTGGTGAGGGCGGTGGTTAGGACGGTGGTGGGACAGTGGTACATTGGGGAGAGTGGTGGGGACAGTGGGGACAGTGGGACAGCAGTGGGGACAGTGTGGACAGTGGGGCAGCACAGTGGGACAGCGGTGGGGACAGTGGGAACAGTGGGACAGTGGTGGGGCCAGTGGGACAGTGATCGTGATGGGGACAGTGGTGGGGACAGTGGGAACAATGCGACAGTGGTGGGGGCACTGGCGGGGACAGTGTGGACAGTGGTGGGGACTGTGGGAACAGTGGGACAGTGGTGGGGACAATGGGGACACTGCAATGGTGGGGACGGTAATGGTGGGGACAGTGGTGAGGGCGGTGGTGAGGACGGTGGTGGGATGATGGGACAGGGTGCAGTGGGGAGAGTGGTGGGGGCAGTGGGGACAGTGGGACAGTGGTGGGAACAGTGGGACAGCTCAGTGGGACAGCGGTGGGGATAGTGGGAACAGTGGGGCAGTGGTGGGGACAGTGGGGACAGTGGGGACAGTGGGACAGTGGTGGGGACAGTGGGGACCGTGGGGAGAGTGGGACCGTGGTGAGGACAGAGGCGGGGACAGTGGGGACAGTGCGACGGTGGTGGGGCATTGGTGGGGACACTGGTGGGAACAGTGGGGACAGTGCGACAGTGGTGGGGACGGTGGTGGTGGGGACAGTGATGAGGCCCCCGGGAGTCTTTCTTTTGCCGGCAGCGAGGCGGGGGGAGAGGTTCGAACCAGTAGTGAACCCCCCTCCCCAGTTTTCTGCAGGGGGGAGGGGGTGTTCGAACTGGTAGTGACCCCCCCCGGTTTTCCGAAGAGGGGGGGGGGAGGGGTTAGGGGGGGGGGGGGCAGGGGGGGGGGGGGGGATTTTCGGAGGGAGGGGGGGGTGACCCAGGGTTCGGGAGGAAGGGGGGGAATTTTCCACCGTAAAGCGGCGGTGGCCTCCGACATGGCGACCGCCCCCCCCCTTCATGGGCTTCAAGACGCACAGAAGCTGGAAGTCCCCATGGGGCCACGAAACGTGTGAAGGGTGTGCCAAAGTGAGGGGGGTGACGGGATGAGGGAGGAGGAGAAGAGGAGCAGAACGCGGAGGAGGAGGAGGAGAAAGGAGGAGGGGAAGGAGGAGCAGAGGAGCAGAGGAGGAGAACGCGGGGACCGGCTCTTCAAGACGAGGACCCCACACCACAGGCCAGTTGCGAAAAGATACATCTTTTGGGCCTCTGGGGGGGTCCGACTCGTCTGCGCTCCAGGCTGGGGATCGGCAGCCCCCCCGCAGCCGGGGCCCCTCCGCGTGCGCCTTTTCCTCGAGCAAGGGGGCCACGCCGTGGCCCAGGCCGTCGAAGGCAACGCTGCCTCCCGCCACCGCGCCTCACCGCCTCCCTCCCCAAGGCGAGGCCAGAACGAAGACAAAATCGGACAGGGACAAATCGTGGGTCTCCGAGATCCCGCGGCTGCTCTGGAGGATGCATCAGGCGCCGTGGCCTTCTCAGAGCGTTCCGGGATCCTAGCCCCGCCGTCCGTCCGCGTCCGCAACAGCTGCACCACTCCGCCATCCCCACGCCCGTGGTCGTCCCCTGTGCTCCCCAGCCTGTGAAGCACTGCCAGGAGGCGCCGCGCGTAAATCGCGCAGAACATCTACAGCCCAAGGGCCGCAGCGCACCACAGCTACAGCCAACGGGCAGAAGCTCCTGATCGGCCTGGGCAGGGCTTGCGTCTTCGAAGCTCCGCCCGAAGAGCGGGGCGGACGACAGAGGGGGATAGCCGCTGGCGGCGCGCACAAGGGGGCGGAGCAAAGGCGTGGGCTTCTGAGAAGTCGGGGGGCTGCTCAGAAGGCCAGGGCCGTCTCTGAAGAGCACGGATGACTCCAGTGCGAGGCGGGGATTTATCCATATCCACCGCCTGGGGGCCGACGTCCTGGGGACCCAGTGGGCGGTGGATGTGGATATATGCCGGCCCCTGGAGGCCCACCTATATCCATATCCACCGCCTGTCGAGGTTTCCGAAAATCAATCCTCCAGGCGGTGGTTATGTATAAATCCCCGCCTCGGATCCAGGAAGGCTCCTTGGGAGCTGGGAAGCCTCCGAGAAGCCCCACTGTCGTAGTTAAGTCGATTCTCTCCCCTTTCCCCCTCCGTGACTGGGGGGGGGGGCAAGGGGGGGCTACGGAGGAGGGGTACACGGGGGGGGACGGGGGGAATGCCGGGTCAGATCGAGGCCCCCCCCCCCCCGGGCCCTGGCGGCCCTCCCTCCTCCCCTTCCTCAGGCCGTCCCCCCTGTGGAGGAGGGGGGAGGGGGATGGTCTCCCCAGACATGCGACGTCGTATTTTCAGTACGGGTTCCCAGGGAGTCCCGACCCTTTCCCCGGGACCTGTTTTCCATCCTGAATCGTTTTTTGATGGTCCCGAGACCCGGCGAGGGCCCCCCGAGGTCGAAATCGGCCTACAAACTCCCGTCCTGATTTTTTCACGACGCGATCATGTCTGGGTCCCTTACGGCAGGGGAGCCTAGAACCCCTCTCCTCGCCTCGGCCCTGGCCCCGGCCTTCCCCCCAGTCCTGGCCCCGACCCAGGCCCCGCTCGACCACTGCCCTGGATCCAGCCCCGGCCTCGGCCCCAGCTCCGCGGCCCCGGCCCTGGCCCCAGCCCCGACCGCGGCCCCGGCCCCTGGCCCGCGGCCCAAGGGCCTCGAAGCCCCGGCCCCAGCCCGCCCGCGCCCCGCGCGCCCGCCCGCCCGCCCGCCCGCCCGCCCGCCCGCCCGCCCGCCCGCCCGCCCCCCTCCTCCGCCTCCTCCCTGTCTGCTCACCTCCTCTTCTTCCTCTCCTCCTCCTCCTCTTCCTCCTCCTCCTCCTCATTGCTCCTTGCTCCTCGTTCTCCTCCTCCTCCTCCTCCTCCTCCTCCTCCTGTCCTGCTTCCTCCTCCTCCTCCTCCTCCTCCTCCTCCTCCTCCTCCTCCTTCCTTCCTCCTCCTCCCTCCTCCTCCTCCTCCTCCTCCCTCCTCCTCGTCCTCGTCCTCCTCCTCCTCCTTGTCCTGCTCCTCCTGCTCCTCCTCCTCCTCCCTCTCCTCCCGCCCTTCCTCCTGTTCATAGCCTTTTTATGAGTATTGTTCGTCTCAGTACCAATACTCGTGATACTATTGTTGTTCCTAGATTAGAAATAGTCGTATTAGTGTTAATCCTTTGTATGGTTATAAGTATTCGTATTGGCCGTGTCACGAGTGCTCTTCTTATGTGTATTAATCTTCGCTTTCGTAGTAGTATTGTTCATATGTTAATAATAAGAACAACAATCATAGTAATACCGATAGTAACAACATCAATAATAATAATAATAATAGTACTCGTATTATTAATGGTGATATCATCTGTCTTGTTCGTATGAGCATTGGTAGCACCACCAGGTTTAGTATTGATACCCTTCGCATTACCTGTAGTACGATTATGAGTGTGTTCCGTATTCTAATTATTGGAAACATGTAAGGTAGTACCCGTAGCACTCGTATTCGTACGACAACGATTACAAGTAGTAGCATTCTTATTGTTATTCGCAGAATGCTTATTCTTCTTACTATTAGTTTTCCTCTTCTTCCTCCTCCTCCTCCTCCTCTTCCTCCTCCTCATCCGCCTCCTCCTCCTCCTCCTGTTCCTGCGCCTCCTCCTCCTCCTCCTCCTCCTCCTCCTCTTCCTCCTCCTCCTCCACCCCCCCCGCCCATTCCCTCTCCTCCTCCTCCTCCTCCTCCTCCTCCTTTTCCTTATCCTCCTCCTCCTCCTCCTCCTCCTCCTCCTCCTCATCTCATCCTCCTCATCCGCCTCATCCTCTTCCTCCTCTTCCTCCTCTTCCTCCTCCTCCTCCTCCTCCTCTTCTCATGTATACGATTCTCGTGACGATTACGATTAATAGTAGTATGATTCGTCGTTTTATTGTTGTTAGTATTCGCCTTATGAATATGGTGTTGATTCTTAGTATTCTTATTCGTATTGTTCTGCCATTACATATCTTCATTACTATTATTACTCATATTCCTCCTCCTCCTCCTCCTCCTCCTCCTCCTCCTCTCCTCCTCCTCCTCCTCCTCCTCTCCTCCTCCTCCTCCTCCTCCTCCTCCTCCTCCTCCCTCCTCCCCCTCCTCCTCCTCCTCCTCCTCCTCTTACTATCCGTATGATTCTGAAGATTTCTTATTTGTCTTAGTACTAGTATTCATGCTCATTCCCAACCCTCCTTGGTTGGGTATTTTGAATAGAGCAGTGTGGTCGCGTCCCCCTCCTCCCCCTGCCTTTCTGTCTTGCTGCGGGGGGCTGCGATCTGTGAAACTGTCGCCATTTCGAGGCCTGCTGGGGGCCCAGCACAGTGAGGGCACGGCAGATTCAAATTAGACCTCGCCATCCCTGGGGGGCTGCGATCTGTGAAACTGTCGCCATTTTCGAGGCCTGCTGGGGGGCCCAGCACAGTGAGGGCCACGGGCAGATTCAAATTAGACCTCGCCATCCCTGGGGGGCTGCGATCTGTGAAACTGTCGCCATTTTCGAGGCCTGCTGGGGGGCCCAGCACAGTGAGGGCCACGGGCAGATTCAAATTAGACCTCGCCATCCCTGGGGGGCTGCGATCTGTGAAACTGTCGCCATTTTCGAGGCCTGCTGGGGGGCCCAGCACAGTGAGGGCCACGTGCAGAGTCAAATTAGACCTCGCCATCCCTGGGGGGCTGCGATCTGTGAAACTGTCGCCATTTTCGAGGCCTGCTGGGGGGCCCAGCACAGTGAGGGCCACGGGCAGATTCAAATGAGACCTCGCCATCCCTGGGAGGGGCTGCGATCTGTGAAACTGTCGCCATTTTCGAGGCCTGCTTGGGGGCCCAGCACAGTGAGGGCCACGGGCAGATTCAAACGAGACCTCGCCATCCCTGGGGGGGCTGCGATCTGTGAAACTGTAGCAATTTTCGAGGCCTGCTGGGGGGCCCAGCACAGTGAGGGTGACGCGCGGATTCAAATTAGACCTCGCCATCCCTGGGGGGCTGCGATCTGTGAAACTGCCACGCATTTTCGAGGCCTGCTGGGGGGCCCAGCACAGTGAGGGCCACGGGCAGATTCAAATTAGACCTCGCCATCCCTGGGGGGGAGCGATCTGTGAAACTGTCGCCATTTTCGAGGCCTGCTGGAGGGCCCAGCACAGTGAGGGCCACGGGCAGATTCAAATGAGACCTCGCCATCCCTGGGGGGGTGCGATCTGTGAAACTGTCGCCACTTTCGAGGCCTGCTGGGGGGCCCAGCACAGTGACGCCACGGGCAGATTCAAATTAGACCTCGCCATCCCTGGGGGGCTGCGATCTGTGAAACTGTCGCCATTTTCGAGGCCTGCTGGGGGGCCCAGCACAGTGAGGGCCACGCGCGGATTCAAATTAGACCTCGCCATCTCTGGGGGGGTTGCGATCTGTGAAACTGTCGCCACTTTCGAGGCCTGCTGGGGGGCCCTGCACAGTTACGCCACGGGCATATTCAAACGAGACCTCTCCATCCCTTGGGGGCTGCGATCTGTGAAACTGTCGCCACTTTCGAGGCCTGCTGGGGGGCCCAGCGCAGTGACGCCACGGGCAGATTCAAATGAGACCTCGCCATCCCCTGGAGGCTGCGATCTGTGAAACTGTCGCCACTTTCGAGGCCTGCTGGGGGGCCCAGCACAGTGACGCCACGCGCGGACCCAAATTAGACCTCGCCGTCCCTGCGGGGCTGCGATCTGTGAAACAGTCGCCACGTTCGAGGCCTGCTGCGATCACCATTTTCGAAGTGGCTAGGAGTGCCCAGGAATTGTAACTCATAAGTTTTATCAAGCCCTTTTCCTGTAGCCAGTGTCCTGCGAGTCTCCCGAATTCCGGCTGCAGACATATGCAACCCTCGCTCCGTCATCGCCCCCCTATAACGTAGCCTAAACTATTTGCGCCCCGCTTTTGCGCAGGGGTTGGGTACGTCGCCAGGGTAATATTATTATTGTTATTATGTGTATGATGGTTTTCTGATTCTTGGTATGGTTGTTTCTTGTTCTTCTTACTATGAGTATTAGTAGTAGTGCCGTTTCTTAGTAGTGTTCTCAGTACTATTTCTGACCACTATTATTATTATCAGTATTACCATTATTATTATTATTATTATTATTATGATTAATCGTAATATTTTTATGAATATTCTTGGTATTATTATGATTATTATGATTCGCATTCCCTACCTATGCTCTGCATAGAAGGGTTCTCACTCTCTGGGGTTAAAAAGGGCCGGGCAGTGCACCCCGCCCCGGGCGGTTCCCCCGGTATCCACCCCGCGGTTCCCCCAGTTACGCCCCCTGGGTTCACCCAGCCTAGCTTAGCTAAGCTTAGCTGAGCTTAGCTTATCTCATCTTAGCTTCGCTTAGCTCAGCTTTCCCTAGCCTAGCTTAGCTTATATTAGCCTATCTCATCTTAGCTTTGCTTAGCTTAGCTTGACTTCGCTTAACTTAGCTTAGCCTAACCTAGCTTAGCTTCGGTTACCTTAGCTTAGTTTAGCGCAACATAGAGCACCGCAGCACTAGCACAACATATCATATCATATCATAGCCAAGCATAACATAGCATAGCTCATCATAGCATTTCATAACATAGCACATCATATCATAACATAGTGTAGCATCGCATTGCTTAGCATAACACAGCGCAGCATAGCGTCGCATATCATAGCACAGCACACCATAGCATAGCATAGCATATCATAACGCAGCATGTCGTAGCATAACATCGCAAATTCTATGGTACGCGCATTTGGTTCCTACGCGGGCGGGCGCTCCCCTCGAAACGCACCGAGCGCACGGCCACACATGCGCGGCAGTACGGGTCGCAGAGGGAAGAACATCAAGCCGAAAACACTGCGGGAACAGAGCGCGCGAAGCACACTCGGACACGCGAGCAGGCGTTCAAAATAGCCCCGGCGAGAAAGCCACAATCATTGAGAGGCCCCCCCGGAGGCGCCCAAGACTCCGAAGAGCCCCTCAGGATCGCCAAGAGACTCCCCAGACCTCCCAAGAGGCCACCAAGAATGGCCCAAGAGATACCCCAAGAGGCCCCGAGAGGCATCCAAGAGACTTCTGATCGTTGTGCTTGCCATCCCACTCCTCCTGTTCCTCCTTTTCTGCTCCTTCTCGTTATTTTCCTCCTTCTCCTACTCCTTCTCCCCCGCCTCCCCCTCATCCTATTCATCCTTTTTCTTTCCGCGCCCTCGCCGCCAATTCCGCCGAGCCGATCCACCCCCTCCTTCTCCTCCTCGCTCCTTTGCAAGGTTCGACCGTCCTCCTCTTTGCTGCCGCGCCTCCTTGATCACCTCAACTCGCCTGGACATCGTTCCTGGGTGGGGTGGTGGGGATGCGCGAAGCGTTTAGAATTTGTCTGTTTGTTCCCCTCTCTCTTTCTTTTTTTCCTGCCCTGTATTCATTTTGCACTGTCGCGTGCGCTCCGAGAGCCGCCGCTCTCGCCCAGTCCTCGAGCCGCCGAGACAGCTCCGGGTAGAGCCGCCGCTCTACCGCGCCCACTCCTCGAGCCGCCGAAACAGCTCGGGGCGGGGCGCCTGGCCGTTGTTCAGCCTGAAGGAGTCCACGGCCTTGCGGCGCACCTCCGCGGGCGCGTCGCCCGCGGCAACGCTCTTCTTCGCGCGCGCGACCGCGCGCCAGCCCGCAAAATAGCGAGTGATTGGCGGATGAATCGTCGAGCTGCCGGTGGACCCAGGGGCGCCCATGGGATCGCGAAGCGCGCGAGTGGCGCGCGCCGCGTGGGCCTTCGGCGGGCCGCGCGCTCCACGTCGCATCCAAACCTCGGGGGGGGGGGGGGGGGGGCGGGCGCGGCGGGGGCCGGGCGGTCGGCGTCGGCGGCCGCGCCAGCGCCCAGCGCCGCGGTCATGAAGACCGCGTTCCCCTGGGCGGACGCCAGTGTGAGCGGCGCCCCGCCGTTGGCGGACAGCGCATCCAGCGCGCCGCGCGCGGCGGCCAGGGCGCAGAGGCGCTCGCAGAGCCGCTGGCAGGCGGCCCGCTCGGCCTGCCCAGCCCCGCGAAGGGGCGAGGCGTGCGCCGGGGCGCGCGCCAGCGCGCCGCCGCCGCTCTGCTGCGGGGCGAACGCGCGCAGCGTCAGCTCGACCGCGCGCTCGGAGAGGGACTCCAAGGTCTGCAAGGCTTCCCCGTACCTCCGCGCGCGGACGGCGGCCTCCAAGGGCGGATGAGGCGACGGGCCGCCCCCGTCGAAACGGACGGTCTCCGTCGCCGCTGGGTCCGCCGAGCTGCGGAAACCGCGGCCGAACTGCCCGCGGCTTCTGCCGTCCGGTCTGCGGCGCGCCCCTGCCGAAACAGGGCGAGCCCCCGCTGCCGGAACAGCGCCTGCCCCCGCGGCCGAAGCAGCGCCGGCACCCGCGGCCGAAGCAGCGTTCGTCCCCGCGGCACCCGCTGCCGAAGCAGCGGCACCACTACCACTGGCCCGAGGCGGGGAGCGGGTCCTGGGCGCACTCGGGCTTGGCGAGGTCGGCGGCCGCCGCCCCCCTCCGCCTCGGGCCTCAGGCGGGGGCGGTGCTGGCGAGGGCGGCCCGTCTCCTCGAGGCCGCCGCGACGGCCTGCGAGACCGCCGCCGCCGCGAGACGCTCCGACGCCGCTCCCCGCGAAGCCGCTGTATCTCCGCCAGCCCCTGCTGCGCGGCCTGGCAGACATACGCAAAACCGCGCTGCTAGGCTATGCGTGCTATGCTGTGCTGCGCTATGCTACGCTATGCTGGGCTTTGTTATGATATGCGGTGCTGCGCTGTGCGGTGCTACGCTCTGCTATGCTATGCTATGCTCTGCTATGCTCTGCTATGCGGTGCCTTTGCTATACTATGATGGTATGGGCGTTGCCTATGCTATGCGAAGCCTATGATATACTATACTATGCTATGCTATACTGTGCTCTGCTCTGCTATGCTATGCCGATGCTGAGCTATGCCTATGCTATACTAGGCTGGACAGACATTGCCCGCTGGCCTGGGCTAGGGGCTACGATTTGCCCCTGCTCGCCTCTCACTCCCACGCGAGCGCCTCCGCCGCCGCTCGTTCCCTGGCGCGCGCCGCCTCGAGGTCGGCGAAGAGCGCCTGCAGCACGCCCCGCGTCGCCGCGAGGTCGGCGGCCATGGCCGCCAGTGGGCCTGCGCCAGCTCCCGCGGCACCCGCTGCCGAAGCAGCGCCAGCGCCCGCGGCCGAAGCAACGCCAGCCCCCGCGGCTTCCGCGGCCGAAGCAGCGCCAGCCCCCGCGGCACCCGCCAGAGGCCTCGCGGGCTCCGCCAGCCTCTCGGGCTCCGCCTGAGGCCTCTCGGGCTCCGCCCGCGGCCTCTCGGGCTCCGCCAGCCTCTCGGGCTCCGCCAGCCTCTCGGGCTCAGCCAGCCTCTCGGGCTCCGCCAGCCTCTCGGGCCCCGCCAGCGGCCTCTCTGGCTCCGCCCCAGGCCCCCCTGGCTCCGCCGAAGATCTGGGCGTCCTCTTCGGCCTCGGTGGCGTCGGCGGCGGTGTTGGACTGCTGGGCGCGAGGTCGGCGTCGGCTGCTGGCGTCGGCCCGCCCGCCGAAACGGGCGGCCTCGGCCCGCCCGCCGAAACGGGCGCGGGCGCGCTCACCTGGCCGAGGGGGCGCCAGGGGACCACCCGCAGCGCGTTCGCGGCCAAGATGCCCACCTCGGCCATCACGGCGCGAGCCGTGACGCCGAGTGCCGAGGCGGCCTCCTTGCTCGGGAAGTGCGAGTCGTAATTGAACGACCTGTTCATCACCAAGCTCCAGATGCTCTTCAGGTCCGCCACCGTTCCCTTGTGCGCGGAAAGGGCGTGCCCTCAGGTCCTGGGCAAAATGTCCGGAGCTTCCGTCCTCGAACGCAACGCGCAGTGGCGGGATAGGCCGAGGGCCACTAAATAGTCCATGCCCTCGGCCACCTGCTGGCGGTCCAATCGTCAAAAGTATCTCTCACCGTGGTGTCGTCATGGTTTCCCGCCCTCTCCTCCTCCTCCTCCTCCTCCTCGTCCTCCTCCTCCTCCTCCTGCTCCTCCTCCGTCTAGCATTTCGGCCGGCCGAGGCCCGCCCGCCGAAGCGGGCGGCCTCGGGCCGCCCGCAGAAACGGGCGCAGGCAAGAGGGGGGGGCACGAACGTGCTCCAGCATTTTGGTCGCCCGAGTTGCGGGGGCACGAACGCGCGCTGGCCGCGACCTCGGACTAGAAGAGGGGGCGCGAACGTGCCCCAGCATTTCGGTCGGCCGAATTGCGGGGGCACGAACGCGTCCTAGCCACGACCTCGGACAACAAGAGGGGGCGCGAACGTGCCCCAGCATTTCGGTCGGCCGACTTGCTGGGACACGAACGCGCCCTGGTCACGACCTCAGACACGCAGAAGGGGGCGCGAACGTGCCCCAACATTTCGGTCGGCCGAGTTGCGGGGGCACGACCGCGCCCTCCTCCACGCCCCCCCCCCCCCACCCCCCACTCCCCTCCTGGCCCTCGTCCCCCTCCACGACTTCCTTCGACGAGTCGCAGGTCTGCGTCGTTTGCTCCCGCGGGGCGCCGCGTGGCCCGCAGCTGCCATCAGCGTCGAGGTCAAGCGCGGCGCCCGCGAAGCGCCTGACCCGCGGGGCCCCCGCCAAACCGGCATCATCTATCGGGGCGCCCGAGACGACCGTGAGCACCCTGGGTCCAAGGGGCCCTGGGCCCCCTTCCTCCAAACGCCCGGTTTGCGCAGTATGAGGAAGGCGCCCGAGGGCCACAAGGTACCAACGCAGCCCCCGAGCGTCTGGAAGCCCATCGCGCCACGCACGACGGAAAGGCGGATGGAGAGGCGGAACCGCTAGGAGGAGGAGGACAGAACAGGAGGACGAACGAGAGAAGGACGAGGCGGAGGAGGGGGAGGAGGAGACGGCGGCTGAGGAGGGGGGGAAGGGGAACGACGAGGAGAGAACCAGGAGAAGGAGGACAAGGGGGAACATACAGAGGAGGAACAGCAGGATGCGAAGGACAGGCAGGAGGAGGGAGACGGGAAGGAGCAGAAGCAGCAGCAGCCGCAGCACGACGCAGAGGACGAGACGCACAGGAAGAGAGGTGGGTGAGAAGCTGGAGTAGGAGGATCCGAAGTAGGCGGAGCAAGAGCAAGGCGAATGTTCGTGCTCTATCTTGTTGCACGCGCCCTAGCCGCGACCAAGGGCAACGAGAGCGAGCACAAACTTGGGGGCGCGAACGCGCCCTGGCCACGACCTCGGACCACCAGAGGGGGCGCGAACGTGCTCCAGCATTTCGGTCGGCCGACTTGCTGGGACACGAACGCGCCCTGGCCACCACCTCGGACGAGAAGACGGGGCACCAACGTGCCCCAACATTTCGGTCGGCCGAGCTTCCCGCGACTCCCAAAAAACACAGGGGCACGAACGTGTGCCAGCATTTCGGTCGGCCGAGTTGCGGGGGCACGAACGCGCCCTGGCCGCGACCTCGGACCACCAGGGGGGGCACGAACGTGCCCCAACATTTCGGTCGCCCGAATTGCTGGGACACGAACGTGTCCTCGCCACGACCTCCCCTAAGAAGGGGGGGGGGGGGCGCGAACGTGCCCCAGCATTTCGGCCGGCCGAGTTGATGGGGCACGAACGTGCCCTGGCCACGACCTCGGACAACAAGACGGGGCACGAACGTGCCCCAGCATTTCGGTCGGCCAAATTGCGGGGGCACGCACGTGCGCTGACCGCGACCTCGGTCAACCAGAGGAGGCGCGAAAGGCCCGCCCCTGTTATACTAATGTGCCATGAAGCAACTCCTGGACGGGCCTCGGGGGGCCCGAGAGGATACAGCTTTTGCTCAGTAGCGCACGTTTTGAGCGGGCCTCAAGTCGAATGCTGCCCAGACGGGCCAGAGCAGACTCAAAAGATGCGACAAGAACTCGAAGGGTTCCGAATGGATCGCCCTGAGCAGTCCCGAGGTAGCTCTAGGAGGGGTCTCCAAGAACCAGCGGGGTCCAAGAATTGTCTTGGAATTGTTCTCGTTGGGGGCACCTCCAAACGAACGCTCCCGAGTCAGGCCGCGAGAGTCCCAGGGCCGCGGCCTCTTCGAGTGGGGCTTCCTGGGTTCCGCGGGATCCCCGAGCGCGGGACTACCCGGCCCCTCGCTCGCACCCTCTTTCCCGACAGCCAGGCGCCGGTGAGGCTGTGGATGAGGACGTCCTGCCCGCGAAACTCCGACAGCACCGCGTGCAAGGCGCCCCGCCCGCCCTGTGGGCCGCCGAAACGGCCCCGAGCTCCGCGCCTGCTCTGCAGGCGTGTCATCTCGATGAGCACGCGCTTGCGGCCCGTCCCCGCGCGAGACAGAAACGGGCCGTAGTCCCCATCCTTGCGGCCGCCGCGGCCCTCAACCCCGCGCCGTCGGCGGTCCGCCCGCAGCGCCCACGGGGGGGGGTCTGGGCGCAATCTGGCTGATCGCAGCCAGGAAGCCCCCAGTAGGCGGGGTGGGGTCCTCGGCCGCGCCTGCGGCCGCATCCCCAGAAGGCAGCCTCCGCGCCGCCGAGGAAGATCCGCCCCGCGGCACCGTCTTTCATGACGTACTCCTCCAGGCCGAAGGATAGGCAGGATAGACGGGAGGAGGCCGAAGGGAAGGATAGGGAAGCAGCAGCAGCCGCAGCAAGACGAAGAGGACGAGAAGCAGAGGAAGAGCGGGGGGCGAGAAGCTGGAGTGGGAGGGGCCGACGTAGGAGGAGCAATAACAAGGCGAATGTGTTTGCTTGCCGCGACCTCGGACGAGAAGAGGTGGCACGAACGTGCCCCGGCATGTCGGTCGGCCGAGTTTCGGGGGCGCGAACGTGCCCTGGCCGCGACCTGGGGCCGCCAGAGGGGGCGCGAACGTGCCCCGGCAGTTCGGTCGGCCGAGGTGCTGGGACAAGAACGTGTCCTCGCCACGACCTCGGACAACAAGAGGGGGCACGAACGTGCCCCAGCATGTCGGTCGGCCGAGTTGCGGGGGCGCGAACGCGCTCCGGCCCCGACCGCGCGCCACCAGAGGGGGCACGAACGTGCACCAGCATTTCGGCCGGCCGAGTTGCGGGGGCACGAACGTGCCCTGGCCACGACCTAGGACCAGAGGGGGCACGGCGCGAACGTGCCCCAGCATATCTGTCGGCCCAGATGCTGGGGCACGAACGTGTCCTGGCCACGACCTCGGACAAAAATGAGGGGCACGTGCGTGCCCCAGCACGTCGGTCGGCCGAGTCGCGGGGGCACGGACGCGCGCTGGCCTCGGCCTCGGACCACGAACGCGGGGCCAAGGAGGCCGAAACCCCGAGCGAAACCTGGCCACCCTCTGTTTCCTCCACCCTCAGATTCCTCCCCCCTATGTTTTCGCCATCCTCTGTTTCCTCCTTCCTGTGTTTCCTGGGAATGTGCAGTAGGTGAATCTTCTGATAGGCCCGACGCGTCCAGCGCCATGGTGGCTGGGCGGAGGGAATTGTAGAACTCCGACACCGCAGAGGTGCCGCCCCGCCAGCGCCGCGGGTCGTCCGCCAACCAATCTCCACGAGGACCTTGCCGAAGGCCCGCCGTCGAAACCAATATCAAAGAAACGCGCCCCATCGGGTCTGGGCCGCCGAAACGGCCCAGCCCGCGCCGCCGAGACGATCCCTACCCCGAAGTGTCCGTTTCAATTTGTCCTCACTGCTGATGCGGACACATGGGTGGGCGCGCTTCCCTGAGTTCCGCTCCGAAGGTGGGCCTGCCCCACGTCGCGGCCCCGCAGCCATGAACTCGGCGAGGCCGCGCTCGACATCGGACGGCGGGGCGCCGCGGCCAGCCCGCTCCGCAGCGGCAGTCGCGGCCTCCACCGCCCTCGGGGGCACCTCCCGCGGGCGGGCCCGGGCCGCCGAAACGGCCCAGCCCCAGCCGATGGGCCGCCGCGGGACAAGCTCCTCCGCCGAAGCGGCCGAGCCCCCCCGAGGGCGCCTGCCCCGGCCACGGCTGCTGGAACCCGCCCCCCACGGCATGCAGGCCGACGCGGCCCGCCCGCGGGCCCAGGCGAGGGTATCTGGGCAGCCCCCGCTCGGAGTCCGCCCCCGCCTTTGAGCCGCAGCGGCTAGATGCACGGAGACGATCTTGTTCTAGACGGCCTGTTTGCGCAGGCCACCTCGCGGGGCACATCGCAGCGCGGGCGCGCCCTTGCTGGTTCCCCCACCCCTGGCCCCTCCAAGCGCCACTGAGTGTGATCGACGCGATAGGCTCGTTACTGGGCGCCGAAGACCACCAATTATCCCAGACGCAAGTGCAACAATGGTTCACTCCTGCAAGGATGTGCGCGCGCGTAGACGGAGGCCCCCCAAGGAGCCGCGAGGTTTCGACGGTGAGTGTGTATGTGTATGTGCACGTGTATGTGTATGTGTATGTGTATGAGTGTGCATGTGTATGTGTTTGTGCATGTTTTTGTGTATGTGTGTATGTGTATGTGTATGTGCTTGTGTGTATGTATACGTGTGTGTATGTTTGTATGTGTGTATGTATGTGTATGTGTGTATGTTTGTGTGTATGTGTGCATGTGTGTATGTGTGTATGTTTGTGTGTATGTGTGTCAGTGTGTCTGTGTGTGGCTGTGTGTGTGTCTGTCTGTGTAGGTGTGTCTGTGTGTCTGTGTGTCTGTGTCTGGCTGTGCGTCTGTGTGTGTATGCGTGTATGCGCGTATGTGCGCCTGTCTGCCACGTTCTTCTTCCTCCTCCTCCTCCACGCTCCCCGCCCCCCTCGCCCTGTTCGTCCTCTGTATCCTCCTCCGCCGCGCTAGCAGCAGTCATGTCCCATCTTTTTTCCTGCTGCCGCCGCTTGCGCTGCTGCTCGCGCGCCTCCTCCCCCCCCTCTTCATCGCTCTCTGCGCCTCGTCGTCCTCCTCCCCCTCCCCCCCCGCCTCCTCCTCCTCCCTCTGCGGCCATTTCGCCACCTCCTCGACCGCTCCGCCCTCCTCCTCCACGCTCTACGCCCGCGTCCTCTTCCACCTCCTCTTCCTCGTCCACCTCCTCCTTCTCCTCGCCCTCCTTCTCCCCCTGCCCCTGCCCCGCCCTTTCCCCAAGCCTCGGCCTCCAACAATTTTAGCGAAAGCGCCGTCGGATCCCGGTTTTCGGCAGCCGCGGCTGACCGGCGGCGCTGGCGCCAGCTGGCGTCGCCGAGGGCGCGCCGCTCATGGAACGCAGACCCCCCGCGCCCAAGGCCCCGCTGGCCGGGGCGCGGGCGCCCGCGGTCCAGGCGGCGCCCCCGCCGAGGCCGACGCCGCCGAAACGGCTGTCTGCTGGGCGTGGGTAGCGACGTGCGCCTCATGGGGGCCGACGGCCGTCTCCACGGTTGCCGGAACAACCGCTGTCGCCAGCAATTGCGCCGACAGCGCGGTCTGAGAAGCACGCGCGGCCGCCGCCGCGACTCGGGGCCTCGGCCCCAGGGCGCTGCTGGCCAGCGGCGCCAGAGGTAAGTCCACGCACGTCGCTGGCCGCGGCATTCGCTTGACAGCTTCGCGAAACCATGCGCGCAGCGGCCGCGGGCCGGGCGGCGTCTGAATCAGCGGGGCCGCCAATCTGTTCACGAGCGTCGCGAAAGAAACGCCTCTGCGGCGGCGATTGGCTCCTTGGCGCGTCGCGTCGCCGACGGCGCACCGCTCGATGGGCGGCCTCCGCGCCCCCTCAATCTGCCGCGGCGGCGGCGCCAGTACCCTGTGGTGCGCGGTTGTCAGATTCTGATAACACGTGTATGTTATCAGACGTTTGATAACATGTATACGCGTTTGGTAACAACGCATCATATGTCAGATCTGTATGTAAATCTACATCATATCCGCAATACAACATAACATCTTTAAGAATGTTTATAACAAATCGTATTCGTTAGGGTGTCAGGTGTGGTGCGCGCGCAGAAGAGTAAGAACGCGTTGGGATGGCGAGCGGGGCAAGGATGTCAGATGCGGCGCCGTGCGCGACGCGGAATGCATGTTGTCGTTTCGGAACCACGTTGGTTGTTGGTTGGTGTATGTGTTTCGACGCAGGGGACCGAAAGACAATCAAACGCTGCCGTAGCGGCGACGGTGAAACATCGGGGACACGATCTTTACACCGAACGGGCATTGCGCCTGAAAAAAGGAGGGGGAAGGAAGAAGACCAGGAGGAGGAAGTCAGGTGAAATGAGAAGGAGGATGCGGCTACACCTCCTCTTGTTTCCTTTCCCTCTCCGTCCCGCTCCCTCCCCTCCCTTTCCCACAAACTCGTTCGCTTCCCCCGCCTCCCCCTCCTCGTGGAGGGCCGTTTTGGCCCGAGTGGCCTTCGGGCCATGGCCTCAGAGGAGGCAGAGGCCGCCGAGGCCGTGCGCCGACCGCCTCCTCGGACCAAGGGGTTCAAGGATGTGGAGGCACTCCAGCGCGTGTACTTCGACTACTGGGTCGAGCCGCAGAGCATCGAGTATCCGACGGACGATACTCTGGACACCGAGGCCATTGCCACCTCTTCTTTTTCATCATTATCCTCTCCTTCCACCTTCGAGCTTCCTCCTTCTCTCTCGTCCTCCTCCTCCTCCTCCTCCTCCTCCTCCTCCGCCTCCGCCTCCTCCTCCTCCTCCTCCTCCTCCTCCTCCTCCTCCTCCTCCTCCTCCTCCCCATTGTGCTCCTCGGCCTCCTGCTCCTCCTCCACCGTCGCCCCCTTTCTTCCTCCATCATCCCGCTTGCGCTTCCTCATATCTTCGCCCAGGCGCTCGTCAAGAACATCGGCTTCTTGAAAGCGCTGCGGGCAGTCGTGCCCAGGGGCGGCATCACGCAGTCGGCGTCAGTGGCAGCCCTCGCCGCCGTCGCGGAGCAGAGGGAGGAGGAGTGGCGCTTGTCGGGCGACGCAGACGCGTGGGCTTCCGACGGCGCTCGGATGATCCGCTTCATGATGAAGCACGTGACGAACGCGTTGGCGAGGACGCGGGGTCCCGCGGATAGGAGGGTGAGGTGGAGGAGAATGGAGAGGAGGAGGAGGAGGAGGAGGAGGAGGAGGAGGAGGAGGAGGAGGAGGAGGAGGATGGGGAGCGGGAGGAGGGAGAGGATGGAAAATGAGGGCACAAGGAAGGAGAGCGGAGCTGAGGGGGTGGTGGAGGAAGTGGACGGAGAATGGTGAATGGAGAAGGCAAATGGCGAGGGAGAGGGTGAAGGGAAGGTCTATAGTAGGTGGAAGGGGCGAGGAGTTCAAAGGAGGAGGAGGAGGAGGAGGAGGAGGAGGGGGAGGAGGAGGAGGAGGAGGAGGCGGAGGAGGAGGAGGAGTGTGCGAGCTTCGTCCTCTCAGGACCAAGCCGCCGAAGTGGGTCGCTCCGTTCGCCTCGGACGACGCCGAGCCCGACGAGGAGGAGCCGGCAGCGGCGAAGGCAGCGCCGAAGAAGGTCGCCACCGCTGCCAAGTCGTCGGCGAAGCCGAAGATGGCGCCGAAGGCAGGCGGGAGCCTCCTTCAATATCGTGCCCTCCTCCTCCTCCTCCTCCTCCTCTCTCCTCCTCCTCCTCCTCTTCCTCCTCCTCCTCCACCTCCTCCTCCTCCGTTTCCTACGCCTCCTCATTGCTCCCCATCCTCGATTGTCCGATCTCATCCTGCATCCTCGATCCTCCTCCGTCGTCGCCGATGCTTGACCGAAGGCCTCGAGGGGCCTCGACTGCGTTGTCTCCAGGGGCATCGACTGCGTTGGCCTCCAGGGGCCTCGACTGCGTTGGCATCCTTGAGAAACCGTCGAAGGCCTACAGGGGCCTCGACTGCGTTGGCCTCCAGGGGCTTTCGCAGGACCCGAGTTTTTGAAGAGTAGGGGGAGGGCAAACCCGCGGACGGAGGACCACGGGCTGCAGATCCTGCACAAGACGGACGTGCACGGGTACGGCGTCAGCGAGGAGTCGCAGGCCATGCGATGACGACGGTGAGGAGGAAGAGGAGGAGGAGGAGGAGGAGGAGGAGGAGGAGGAGAAGGAGGAGGAGGAGGAAGAGGGGGAGGGGGAGGAAGTGGGGGGAAGGCGAGGCGGAGGATGGAGGGAGAAGGGGGATGATGATGAGGAGAAGGAGAGGAATGATGAAGCGGAGGAGGTGGAAGCTGCGGAGAAAGGATGTGGCGGGGTGAAGGGGGAGAAGGACGGCAAGACGCAGGGACGCGCGGGCTTCACCGCGAGCCCTCGCGCACGCCAGCGGCCCACCAGCTGACACCTCCCATCCCGAATTGGGTGGGGGAGGGGCGGAGGTGGGTCAGGAGGTGGAGGATATGAGCATGACGCATTGGAAGTAGTTAGAGCACGATGATGAGGGGCCACGGGAGTGGGAGAAGGAGCGCGGCGACAGAGAGATAGAGAGAGAGGGAGAGGGAGAGAGAGGGAAAAGAGAGAGAGAGAGAGAGAGATCAAGAGAGAGATAAACGCGGTAGGTAGAGAGAGAGAGACAGAGAGAGAATGCGTGAATGAGAGAAGAGGGACAATGGAACATGAGAAGATATATTAGAACAAAACACGCCAAATACCAATTGAGGAGGAGAGACGATTGCGGACGAGGAGTAAGAGAATGGTGGGGAAGCGGAGGAGGAGGAGGAGGCGGAGGAGGAGGAGGAGGAGGAGGAGGAGGAGGAGGAGGGGATGGGAGGAGGAGGAGGAGTGGGTAGGAGAGGGAGGAGGAGGCGGAGGAGGAGGAGGAGGAGGAGGAGGAGGGAGAGAAGCACTTACCTACACTTTCCCCCTACCAGGCAGCGTGGCGGTGCGTCCTGGCCGACGGCCCGCCGCAGCTGACGGGCTCGGCCGCCATCGTCGTGGTGCCAGTGCTGCTGCGCGATGGCTCGTGGATCGCCAGGTTCTCCGACGGCGACGAGTGGGTCGTGCCGCAGGAGGTCATGGCGACCTACGCGCCGAAGAAGGACGGGCCGAGCATGTTGTGGCGGCAGGAGGCCAGCGACCACGACGTCAAGATGCAGCTGCACCTGGTCACCAAGAAGGATGAGAAGTACATCACGTTGTTCCAGTGGCCGAACAACGAGAAAAAACAGGTGACGCAGCTTGTCCCCCCCGCTGGGGGGGACATGAACAAGTGCATCTCGTTCATGCTTGAGCACGCGAAGCGGTTCGCCAGAGGCGAGTTCGGGAAGCAGAAGTTCGAGGAGAAGAAAAAGTGCTTCCTCGACGGCCTCAGGAAGGAGATCAAGGAGGGCGAGGTCAGTGGCGACGTCGCCAAGAAGAGGCCAGCGGCGGCCCAGAAGGTGGCAGCGGCTCCAGCGAGGTCCAAGCAGCTTGCGGATGATGATCCCAAGGACACCGAGGAGGACTGGGCAGAGGGGCGCGAAGCATTGCTTGACGCTCGCGATGATGACGAGGACGCGCCCAGCACGAAGGCCGCCGAGGACGACATGATCAGCCAGCAGGTCGCTGTGAAGCCAGCCGCATATGGATCATCTCCCAGGCTGCGGAAGAGGCAGAAGACTGCCGACGTCACGACGAAGACGCCGCCGAAGAGGCCCGAGGAGGTGCAGCCGACCGCCGCGAGTTCCGCGCCGCCGCAGCCGGAGGGCCAGAGCCTGCAGAGCCAGAGGCAGGAGGTGGAGGCGCTGAGGGTGCAGGAGGCGCAGGAGTTGGCGCGCGCCGCAGCGCTGGCAGCAGCGGCGAGGCCGCCGCCGCTGATGATGTCCACGCTCGATTGCCTGTTCTAGGTGATCCCGCGGGTGGTGTCAGCGGAGGCTTTCGAGGTGCGATGCAACGTAATGCAGCATCGTTACCCTTTTTCTGTAGCTCGCTCAGTGGAAACAATGATGCCATTGTCCGTGGGAAGAGCGATGCATAGGCGATGCAACTGCGCACGCGCTAAGACTGCATCGGCGATGCAATTTCGACGCGATTTCGACGCGACGAAGTCGCGTCTAAATCGCTGCTGTTGCACGGCGCTGCTCTCGTCCCTCTCCTCGTCCTCATTCACTCCCTCATCCTGGATCCTCCTCATCCCCCTCCTCCTCTTCCTCCTCCTTCTCATCCCGATCCTCGCAGTCCATCCGTGCCTTCCATGCCCCTCGTCATCCCCCCAATCTGACACCCCTATCCGACGCACCCTGCCCCCCTCTGCCCACCTGGAGCCGGATGCCATTCGCGATCAATGATGGTCGCCAGGTCGACCAGGTCCGCCTCGCCGAGAGCATGGAGGGGGGTCCCACGGGAAGAGGTGGTAGGAGGGATAGTGGGAGGATGGCGTGGGTGTAATTTGAGGAGGCGGAATCAGATGGGAATTCGTGAGCTTCTCGGGCGCGTTGAGATTGCGACGATGTCTCAGGCGGCGAGCGCGGGTGCGCGACCCCGAGCCCCTTTTACATGATCATCCGAAACCGCGTGAAACAACTGTTCGAGACCTCCCTCCCCTTCCCCCCCGCACAAACTTACTCCGCAGCCGACCCCATGCCAAAGACTGTGAAGTGGGCTGAGACGCCCGTCAAGGACCCCTGGTTTACCCCTATCGGCGCGGCCCTTCTTCGGAGAAGCGCCATGGCGGAGAACGTGCAGGAGGCCCTCCCGCAGCAGCATCTGGCCGAGACCGCAGCCAGCGAAGCGGGGTCGGATCTGCCTACGATCCCTGCTGATTCTTTGGACGCTGAGATTCTGGCCGCCCCCGAGATCATATCCTCAGACGACGAGCCCCTGGTGCAGCAGGCCGCGACGGGCGCGAGCGCTGCCTCTCCGACGCCGATGGCTGCGTCGCTCGCTGGTGGGAGCGCTGCTGGGGCGAGAACGCCGACGGGCAGCGCGGCGCCGAGCTCGCCAGTTCCTTCATCAGCGCATGCCGATGCCCAGGGCTGCGGGCACTGGGGCGCGAGGGAGCACGTGAAGGACCGACATTATTTCTGATCATCTTCCCTCGCCTCCTTCTCTCCCTCCTCCTCATGATCCTCCTCCTCCTCCTGTTTCCTCCACCCCGATCCTCCTCGTTCACTTCTTCTTTCGATCCTCTACCGCCCCCAAGCCATCCTTCTCCTCTCCCGCCTCCCACTCACCCCCATCGCATCTTCATCCCCCTCATCCTTATCCTCCTCCCCCATCCTCCTCCGCGCCCAGCGCACTCCATTCTCTGCCAGTAATCCTGAGAGGACCCGCTCCAAGACATCCTGAAAGAGTCGAAGTGGTACTGGTGGCCGAAGTACCTCAACGGACAGCCACCCGAGGACGCTCCAGCGTCGTTGATCGTCTCGTACGCGTCCTACTCCTTCTCCTCCTCACCTCGAACATATTCTCTTCACCCTCAGCGAGGACCCGATGCCCGACGACGACGAGTTCGACGAGGCGATGACCAGGGCGGTCACGGCTGGCGGGTCCACATCCGACATGCACGACAGGGTTCCTCCTCCTGATTATCCAATCCTCCATTCCTCCATTCCTCTTCCAAAACACACGTGTTACTCTCCATCTCTTTGTCTCTGTCATTCCTCTTCGTGTCAATGCTCATCTCCTGTTCCGCCCTTAATCCTCGCTCTACTCTCTCGTCCTCTTTCGCCAACCCAATGGTCGGGTGCCTTCTCCTCGTCCGCTGCCTCCATCTCCCCTACCGCCTCATCCTCTTCCGCCTCATCCTTTCCCTCCTCCTGCTCCCCCGCATGCTCCTCCTCCTCCTTCTCCTCTTCATCCTTCTCCTCCTCCTCCTCCTCCTCCGCCGCCTCATCCTCCGCCATCCTCGATTTCGCCAAAACATGTTTCGCGCCGCTCCCCAGGTTCGCGAGCTCTTCTTGACGCGCGGCTGGACATTCCCGCCCCTGGAGCCGGGCGCCGCAGCCCGATCGGTCGTTGGCAGCGGCGAGAGCAGCGGCGGCGGCGAGTCGTCGGCGCAGAAGAAGCTGCGGCGGTGGAGCAGGCCTCCAGCGCTGGGCGTCCCCGCCGCGAGCACGCCGCAGCCACCAGCGCAGGCTGGCAGCCAGCAAGCCGACCGCGCGGCGGGCTTGCCGAGCGGCATCCTCGGCGGCGAGGGTGACGCGCTGAGCACGCCGCCGAAGAGAACGAGGCGGGGGGAGATGGAAGAGGATGGAGAGTTGATGGATGCACGTGGAGGAAGACGGCATGATGAGGTCAAGTAGAGGGGGGTGGAGGGCCAGCGGGCGGTCGAGGAGGAGAAGGAAGAGGAAGAGGCGGAGGATGAGAGGGGAAGAGCGAGGATGGAGCGGGGGGCCAGGCACAGGCGGTTGAGGACAGGAGGGACGGAGGTCGAAGAAGAGGAGGGGAAGAGGATAATGTAGATCAGATTTGCGAAACATCGTCAGGCCTCACGCGGCCGACGTGGCCGTCTGCCAGAAGCAGGTCCAGGACATGGTCGAGGCGATGGGCACGGACCCGAATCCGCTCGAGATCCAGAAGCTCATGACGGGAATGATCAAGGACGCGAGGGTGGTGCACTTGCGAGAGCTGCAGAGGAAGGATGGCGTCGTCCCAGGTGCTTCCGACGAGAGTGACGACGAGGACGCCGATGGCGCGCCGCAGGATAGCGACGCCAAGGCCCAGAAGGATGCGGCGGAGAGAGCATTCTGGGACAAGATTAAGGCCAACGGCTTCGACGTGCCAACGGCGGCGACGCGCGGGAACCCCGTAGGGGGTCGGTGGGCCCGAGCGATCAAGAAAGTTGACAAGGCAGGGAACCCATGCCAGCTGAAAGCCGACTACGACCAATGCCAGGACGATGAGGAACGCGCAGAGTTCCGCAAGAGCTGGGCACGGAGCCAGTGGAAGTCGTACGAGCACGTCACTATCAAGAAGGTCTCGGAGAGGAAGAGGCTCTTGAAGAAAGCCACTTACATGCCCATCGGGCGCGTGGCTCACAAAGAAGGGGGAGGACAAGCAGGTTGGGCCCAAGCTGTGACGTACTTCGGCAAGTGCGTGATGATGGGGTACCCGTGGATCAAGTGGCACGCCATGACGGAGGTGTACCGCTGCCTATACGGCCAGGAAAGCATCGAGGAGGAGTTCGAGCAGGCCTGGGAGACCCACCAGAAGTGGTTCGGCGACATAGTCATGGCGGACGCTGCGGCGGCGGTGCGTGAGCCGACCACTGCAGTTGGCGACGAGGATACTCTCCCGTATTCGAGCATCGGTCTGGGAGACGCCCGTGTCGCGCCAGCGCAGCCCATCGCGCAGAAGCGGCAGTCAGATGATGCAGGTGCCAGCGGTGGCCCGAGGATGAAGGCAGCCAAGGTTGCGCCCGACAAGAATGATGAGACCGCACTGAGCATGACTGCCGCGCGCGCGGCGCAGGGCGCGGCTGAGCAGGCCGAGGCGCCGACGGGGACGCTGGTTGTCGAGGGCAAGTCTGGCAAGGAGGCAGCACGCGCCGCCGAGGCGGCAGCGGCATGCGCGGCTGAGGAAGAGGCCAATCTCAAAGCTTGCGAGGAGGAGGCCAGGCACAAGGCTGAGCAAGGTGAGGAGGCCCAGCGCAAGGCTGAGGAGGATGCCAAGCCCGCCGCCGCCAAGCAGCAGAGGCGCGGCAGGGGGAGCGGTGCGAGCCAGGCATCCGCTGGCAGTGGCACCCAGGCCGATGCGCCGCCCGAGCCCGACGACCCAGCGAAGTCCATCATGAAGGAGGCGAAAACCAACGTGATGATGTACAGCAGCGTGATAGCGACTGGGCAGACGATCCAGAACACGATCAAGACTGATCCTGCGTGGCACTTCGCGCAGGACCTCCGTGAGACCAACAGTCTCATCAAGGCCATCCGCGCTATGCGATGACGAGCGATGATATAGCTAGGATGAGGAGGACGAGGAGGAGGGGGTGACGAGGACGTGAACGAGGACGGCAAATTCGAGGGTGAGGGGAGAGGAGGATGGGTTGAGGAGGCGGAGATGGAGCCGGATGGTGATGGCGAGGCGGTAGGTGATGCAGATGGCGGGAGGGAGGAGGAAGAGGAGGATGAGGAGAAGGACAAGGGGCCGATGGGCGGACGGTGAAGACTGTCAGCAGCAGTAGCATCACGCAACGGCGCCGACGGCGGGAACGCATGGAGACGCGACCCATGAACAGTCACATCACATATACCCTGATTGCAATCGCAACAAATGTGGCGCAGTTAGCAGCAGCAACCGCAGTAACGACAGCGACGGCAGCGATAACAGCCTCCCTCCTCCTCCCTCCCGCCTGCTCGCCAGGCGATGGACAACGTCACCGTCATCCTCAGCACGACGAACGTGCAGGATCTTCTCCACGACGAGCTGAACAAGGTGCGGCGCTCGAAGGGGCCAGAGGATTTCGCGAAGTGCGTGGAGGACTTGCGCAAGCTGGTGCCGTTCCTCAAGGATCTTCTCTTCTCGATGGGTTCGGGGGGCCTCGTGGCAATCGAAGTGGGGCTGGGACTGTCGTCGCCGCGGCTGGATTCACCTTGACCTGCCGATCAGAAAGTAACCCAATCGAACGCAACGCTGTTCTTGGTGAGACGTCGTATCTAGAAATACCCTGGGGGGAGACGATGGTGAGGAGGCGGGACGACGGATTTGGAGGAGGAGGGTGCTAGTGCGCGGTGGTAGGGGATGCGTTTTTTTCTCTCTGTCCTCTCTCTCTCTCTGCCGAGAGGAGATCCAGAAGAACACGCGCATCCTCCTGGGCTACAAGAAGGTGAAGGACGAGAACGACAGGACCGACTAGGGGCGTGGCTGGCTTCGAGCCACCGTCGCAAATCCAACACGATTTGACAGGTTCAGTTTTGGTTTACGATCTTCGGTCCCCAGGAGTTTGATTTCACCCCGAATGTCGCGACTTCTGTTTTTTCTTCAGGTCATGCGGAAATTCTGGAAAAAGCACAAGAAAGCAAAAAAACCACTCAATTTAGATGCGTCTATGTCGCGTCTAACCTGCCGTCTAACCTACCGTCTAAACTACCGTCTAACGTGCCGTCTAACCTACCGTCTAACACCGCCGATCAGTGATAAATAACCGTGTAACCTACCGTCTAACCTACCGTCTAACCTACCGTCTAACCTACCGTCTAACGCACCTTTCGACGCGACATCGACGCATCTAAATTACCGTCTAAATCACGGATTTGCGATTTGGCATGATTTTCACATTTTTTTGCTTGGCGTCTGGCTTCTGTGGCGACGTCACAGATGTTCTCGGCCTCGATGGCTGTCGGGCAAGCGGCTGTGCGCTCGCAGCCCAGCCCTCACTCTTCCGCCCTCGTGACGGCTCGTGGCGTCTCTGGAAGGGCATGCATAAGAGAGGATTTGCAAACATACACAGTAAACTAGAGAGGAGGCGAGAGAGACTTGAGACTTGAGAGTGAGAGGAGTATAAAGAGCGGCATAACCTTGGGCGGAACTCATATGACGGCTAGTCGTCGTCGACCCTTTCGCAAATGAATGTCCTCCCTCTCTCCACCCCGCCCCACGATCACACATTCGTTCATGAGCTGTCGGTTTGCCTCTCTCCCATCAGACGCATCGTGTCCACGTCTCTGGTGTGATGACGTGATCAAAGAAGTGATATACCCTTCCATCGTGCACCACTCTCCCCCTTTCTCGATGCATGTATCGCCCAGTTCCCTCGGCTAACTCTCTCCCGAATTCTACTGTTGCTGTAGCGCTGCCTGCACAGAGCGCCCGATTGGTACATACGTGGTTGCTCACGGCGCTACCGAACACACTCGCAGTGATCTTGCTTGAGTGCCAAGTAAGAACTTTGTTAACTAGTTGAGCGGCGGGGCGAGGGGCAGGCGGGATCTCAATCCCCTGGGGCCCCTAGGGGGCCCTTGTGTCAATCGGATGACGATAAACGTGGATGGAGTGCGCGGAGGAGAGAAGCACCGCTCGAGTTGCCCCGTATCCCAGTTGCAGTTCAGCTGCATGTGGGCGCCCGAGCTTTGCCTCCATCCCTCTGCACCACCTCATCTACCTTTATCCACTGACCGACATTGACCGTCGTTACCATCGATCAACAGAACGACTTCATCGACGCAGCCGTGTCAGCTCCAGGTTCTTTTTTTTCTGCGCTGACCCATGGCCCCAAAGAGAAGGGTTCGGGGCAAGGCCAAGCCGGGGCCGCGGGGACCGCGGAGATGGGATGGCGGGGCTGCGACCACCAAAAATCGCGAAGGAGGCGCTGAGTTGATGAGGTTGCTCTTGACGTGGTACGCCTCGTGCAAGATCACTGCGCAGCAATTTTGCGTTGCTTGCCACTATTGCAATATGGCAGGCGTGAAGGGTGCCGCGTTTGATATGTATGCCGTCGAGTCAGGCAAGTTTTCGGGCCACTACCAGAGACACCTAGACTCCATCTTACCTTCTCCAGGGCCCCTCTACGATGTTCGGGTTCCAGTAAATTTACATTACAGCTCTATCCGATCGACGACGTCCATCCCGATGAAATATGCTTGGGACTGCATCGACACGGAATACGAAAACGACCCCTCGATACGTGAATTGTTAGAGGAAGACCCTGCAGAACGAACACCGTGTATCCTAGACGTTCCAGCCTACAAAGAACATCCCCTTGTCTTGAGAGCAGAGGCGGCCGACGAGCCGCGCCCCCTTCCCATCGGTTTGTATGTGGATGGAATCAGATACATATCACAAGCTGCTGGTAGAAGCGACACCATTACAGGGTTCTGGCTAGTGAATCTCGTAACTCAGAAACGGCATCTTCTCAGCTCTTTAAGGCATTCGGACGAATGCGCGTGTGGCTGCCGCGGTTGGGATTCGATCTACCCGCTGCTGCTCTCTCTGGCGTGGATGCTCCGCGCCATGGTGCGCGGAGAAAGTCCGCAGTTTCGGCGCGATGGGTCTGCTTGGGACGATGGGGATGAGTATGCGGTGCGAAGAAAGTTCAAGACGAAATGCGTGTTAGTTTGGATCAAAGGAGACTTGATGGAGCATGCAAAATCCTTCGGACTCGCCCCGTACAGTACATACTACAGCCCATGTCAGTTTTGCGAGTGTGTATCTTCCGAGATGCATTCGTTTTACGACGACCTCACTAGTCCAGATGGCCCCCCATGGATACATCGAGAGCACGACGAATACGAACATGTGTGCCACGCATGTGAGCAACACGTTCATGTTCGAAACGATGGCGACCGACGTGCCCTGACTGAGTGCATTGCTATTCTGAAAGCAGACAGGGGTCGTGGTCGAACAATCGTGAAGCCAGTTGTTATCAACGGGGTGGCCCTTCGAGTTGGTGATAGACTGGACCCTTCAGAGCATTTAATCGACCCTGCTGGTTTGGCATCGATGGAACTTCCAGCTACTGTGGTCCTCTGGAGGCCTTCGTATTCGGACGGGGGCTTGCCGACAGACTCCGTATTTCACAGGTGTTTTTTTTGTTTCTGTTTAGGGTCATGGAGGCGAGGAGATGGGGTTGGGGCGTGGCAGGTGAGTGTGAGTAGACGGCGGGCAGGTGGGTGTTTATAGATGTCGGGTCGTGTCGCCGTCCAGCGATTGCATAATCAAAAAAAAACAACTCTGGACCAGGTGCCCACTATTCTGCTGCGTTTTACAAACGTCCCCGCCGCGGACCTTGGCTATCGATAGTTTGCACACGCTGTATTTGGGACCGTGCTTGCGGTTCGTTAGTGCTGGGTTGTGGCGCTGCATCCTACACAACCCCTGGGGGGACACAGGTACAATTGACACGCTCGTTCAGAACGGTTGTCAGCACATAAGCAATGAGCTCAAGGCCTGGTCTAGCGAGAACAGAGCCTCCATCAACTGCAACATCAAAAGCATAACGGTTAAGATGTTAGGGGATCGAAAGGGATATAACCAAACATCCCCAAACCACGATGGAGGGCACATGTCGCTCAAAGCCGCGGAGGCGGGTCAGCTGGTCACATTTGTTGTGCACTTACTCTTGAAGCATGGGGGTATTTCCAAGTTTGGGATGTCCCTAGTTGTCGCAGGTCAATCACTGGTGCGGTACATGTGTGTGATGCGGGAGGTCATTGTGATCCCTACAGATGTACAATATAGCGACATGATGCTGTCAACGCAGATGCATCTTACTTCATGTAGGTCGTGCGGCATTGCGTTCGTACCGAAGCACCATGCGTTTGCGCACATGACAGTCAGGACACTCGGGCTAAATCATTCTCCCTCTTTCACGCAGCACTCCTCCCCGCTGCCCTCGGTGCCTGGCTCCGCGGACGCAGCTCGAAGTTTTGGAGGTCGTCGCCGCCTTGCGCGGATCGCGGGGGGGGGACGGTGCTGCGAAGTCCCTATCATCCGTCCTCATGCTGCGGCTCATCCTCGTCACACTGCCCCACAAGACCATTTGGGCCCCATCCGCGCCCCCACCCACCCCCCTTCTCTCACCTCGCTCTCCTTGCGCACACTCTGCTGATAGCCTCTGCCGCCCTCTCCTCTGCTCTGCTGTTCTTCCTCTCCTCCCCTCCCCAACCCGTTCTCTTCTCTGCCCAGACAGTCGCCTCCCCCCTCTCGATTTAGTCGGCGGTGGCAGCCGGAATGCGAATGACGGATGGGGGGGTAGTATCGAGTGGGCGAGGGTTGCCATCTGTGAGACGCAGAACGAAGCTTTCGAAGTCAGCACGCCGAAATGACAATACGATGCACCCTTGGCCGCGGTACGCGTCGTTGCCATAGCTGGACGCGGCTAGAGAAAAACCGACAGAATGGAAGTTTCTTCCGACCCCAGAGGATCCGAACGCACGGGTCCCCACAGAATTATAGTAATTTCTTAGATGAGACGTTGGGGATGCTACTCAGAGATATTGCGGTGTACGCCCACCGCGCCACGTACCATCGCCGTGCTTTTTCATTGCTCGAGCTGCAGAGCAGGTTGGAAGTCAACCAGCACATGGCAGCTTCTGCAGCTGGCAGTGTCTACATCATATCAGGCATATGACTCCTACACCAGTATTGGTCCTCGCAGCATGTGTGTCATGTACGCTTGGTGCACCCAGGTTCCAGTCAGTGATTGATGCTGGGCAAGCATACGCGATGAAGCGAGGGGCTGCGCTTCGTCGGTCGGGGACACCTGTGGCTCTCCATCGAGCCCCCAGCGCCATCATCATGGATGTTCTTGTGAATGAGGTAGAACTCCTCAGGGGCACTGTCACGCGAGATGTTGCTCTCTTCGAAATGTTCTCAGGGTGCGGTGGATTCGCCTGTCAAATGCTTGCACTTGGTCACCGTGTCGCTACCTTTGAACGCAAAGACCGCCCTCTGTTCATGGACGCTTGTACCTTGCATGGAGCGATTTACGCTCTGTATTGCACGATGGCAGTCATCCCTTCAGGCACGATACATGTTGCCCCCCAGTGCTCGACGTGGTGGATCGGTGCTCGGAAACACACCTGCCGTGACCCCGCTGTCGACATCTACGGCGACAGCAGCCGCGTCGACGTGGCCGAGGCGAACTGGGTGATGCTATTTACGTGGGAAAGGGGGGTGGTGAGGATCGGTTGGTGGAGGGTAGCAGGAGGAGGAGGAGGAGAAGGAGCATGATGACAAGGAGACGAAACATGAGGAGTAGAAGGGTAGCGATGATGATGACGATGATGATGATGATGAACATGAGGAATAGAAGGATAATGGAAAATGAGGGTGGCGAACAGGGGGATCTGAGCGACACTGAGAGGGAATGCATATGATGAGCACACGACCGCTGGCAGATAACAAACGCCCAGGTTGAGCACATGCTGGAACCCCCTGACTTGCTGCCTGCCTCCAGCCTTCTGCAAAGCACTCCCCAATCCCTTTGCAAGGATATCGCAACTTGCTCTCCACTCCCGCTGGTCCTCTTACCACTTGTGTTCTGCCATCCCGCTCCTGCATCGTCGTCGCGTCGTTCGCTTCGACATGTCACGGGTGAGGGGAGGTGTTACTTGATGACCCTTGCCTGCATCAGGGGCGTTTTCGTGAGCCTGGAGCAGCCGCGCGCCTCTATGCTAATGAATACGCAGCAATTCAAAATGGCTGCTGCGATGTGTGGTTTGTCGCCCGTGGTAACCTTCCTAGGAGCGTTTGGCTCGCCGTCGCCCAAGCCCGTTCAGATCTGGACGAATTGGAACGCCACAGATCATATCAGGCGGACCAAGGGAGCTTCGGATCGGCGACTTGGCGGGTCGAAAATCAAGCTCGCGGTTGACCAGGCCCGTCGCACAAAAGCAAAACGTTCCGACGGCACCCAGTCTGGCTGGAAGGACGACCGTTGGGTTGGAGGCAAGAAGAGTCGCCAGGGCCCAAGCGAGAATTACCCCCTTGAGTTTTGCCACGCGCTGGCGCTCGCAGCGCAGCACTGCCTTTCTGAGTCTGCCAAAGTTGCAACTGCTGTTTCTTTGGATGCTTAAGTATCCGCTACCCCGCTAAGTTTACTGATGTGGCGCTGCGGAGTGCTTCATCGCTGGCGGGTGTCGCGATGCTCCGTGCTCTCTCGTCAGACTACGATCAGGGCAACCGACTTCATGACACGAGGGGCAGGGACGTCGTTTCGGTGGGTGTGAGCGTGGCGTGTGCGTGGGGGGCGTCGATCAATGTCATGGTGCAAGGTCGGGGCGACGAAGGGGGCGAATTCGATGACATTTCGACGCGACATCGACGCGACTAAATTGCATCGAAACCCAGAAAGGCTCTGTCGAACCGCTACAACGTTATCTGCTACGTGAAGGGCAGCCAACTATATGGTTGCTGAGGTGACGACGACGCAACGTGGCCCGTCGAATTCAAGTTTAATGGAGAGAGCACGTGCTTAGGTTCGTTGCGTGCCGAGGCTATTTGTGTGTAAACATGAATGGCGTCATAACGATTCTTTGCGCAGCTGAAAGAAAGCGATGGAGTCGCTCATGGTTTCTCGCCCTCTGTTTGAGTTGAGAGCTTTTTCTCGATATGATCATCGTGCGCATCGGAAACGCATCGGCTGTGCATCCTTCCCGACGTGTACTTGGACCACATCGCGGATGCATCGGCGTGCGTTGTACAATACGGGTTAATGGCAACGTACCGCGTCGTCCTCCAGCACGTCGCTCCATATCTCCCTTCCCATCCGACTGGTCAGTTCCTTGCAATCTCACTACCTCCTGCCCTGCCAACTCCGTCGCCCCTCAACCTCCCCTGGCAAAGCAGAGCAAAGTGCAACGGCCGCCTCCGTTCGTGATCACATCCGAGACGTTCGGTGGCGGATTGGCGTACGGAGGTTAACCTCGCACGTGGAAGGCGTCGCGCTCGCCCTCTCGCGCACTCGCCCTCTCCTCGCCAAGAGGTCAAGGGAGGTCGAGCGCGACGCCCGACGTGCGCAAGGCTGACCTCCGTCAGAGGGCTCGCGGCATAGCCCGCGCGTCGGAATGGGAGTATAGGAGAGGATTGGGAGCCAGGATGCGAGGGCTTCGAGGACAGTGGAAGGCTCGGATAGGAGGCGAGGGACAGAGGAGGGGGTGGTGGACGGAGGATGGATGCCGCAGAGAGGGGGAGGGGCATGGCGAGCGTTTGGGGCTGGGAGGTTCAGCAACAGGATTGCGAGAGGAGGGGGAGGGTTATGACGATCGGGAGGGTCGGAAGAGCGCACCTGAATAAAATTGGGCAGCCGTGGTAGATGAACGGTATACCGAAGATTTGGACGGGGAGGTGGAGAAATGAAGTGACGGGGACGGGCGCGCAGAAGATGATGTCAAGTAGAGGTGGGACAAGGGGCGGGTGGAAGAGGAACATGGGGAGGGACTTTGGTTGAGGGAAGAGGCTCTGTATTTTTCCTGCATTTTCGGCCCAGCGGTTTGACCACTGACGCGATTCCAGAACGCTGTCTCGTCTTGTAGTGATGGAGCCGCAGTATACTGCTCCTGGTGGAGGCTGGGAGCCGGACGATCAGCCCGCTCCCGATCCGTACGGCGAAGTCTGGGGGTTAGACGACGAGGTCGCTGTCGAGGAGAGGATTACGAACGAAGAGGCCATGACGATCATCCGCGCCAGGGCTCGGAGCAATGTGCAGGGCTGGCTGCGCATGGGCATGGGGCTTCCGCCCCCTCCAGGGTCCCCTCATCACTAAATTGACAGAATCGCTTGATAGGAGTTGTCTGGATCTGGCCACTTGGCGAGGGTCCAGCCAATTCCCATCGGGACGCGGGGGTGGGGGTGTACAAATGCCCAGGATGCTGGCTGGACCTCCTCTCGTCGGGCCGCCTCCGTCGAAAGCGAGGACAACAGGGCCGCTTGACGTCCACCCGACGGGCCCGACGGGCCTCCCGAAAGCGTTCACCGTCGGCCAGGCCTTGGCAGCCAGCATGGACACGGGCATGTGAATGGGCCCTTGTTCCCGACCGCCATCCCCTCACCCCCTCCAGTTTCCAGTTTCGAAACGGTCCGTCGCAAGGGGACCTGGATCCACATGGGCGTCTGCTTCTCCGTTCAGACCTCGAACGCACGTTGGATGAGGTTTCTGACAGCGTCGAGACCAGTTCTGAGGACGGCGGCGCCCTTGCCGCGAGCCAGCGCGCGCAGACGAGCAACAGCAGCCACGTGCAGGCCCCTGCAGCAAGCCAGCCGAGCCAGCGTGAGCAGCAGACCAGCCACGCGCCACAGGAGCAGCCGCCTCCGAACGCGGCCAAGGAGCCTGAGCCAGCCTAGACTGCCAGCCAAAGGTAGACTTCGATGAGGGGTGGGATCACGATGAAGACAAGGGGGGACAGACGGAACAGAGTCGAAGCATTGCTGTGCGCCAGGTCTGCTTAGGTCCCTCTGCAGCCAGCGGATGCTTGGATGCCCGCTGGGTCGAGGTTCCCCGTCAGTGGTGAAAAAATATGTCGGCAGCATGCCGTTTGCTGCAACGGTGGGATGGCTCAGGGAGGGAGGGAAGGGGGGAAGAGGGAGGGAAAGATGAGGAGGAAGGGAAGGGAGGGGAGGAGGGAGGGAAGGAGGGAGGGAAGGAGGGAGAGGGCCAGACAAACACACGACAGACACACACGACTCAAGAGAGAAATATGAAACTATAGAGTGAATAAGGAGGGATAAGCCAAAAGCGAAATACATTACCACGGAGATAACGCAATGGAGATGAACCGCAACAGTAGAGCGACAAAACACAGACAGCAAACATACTGTCATCAATCTCCTATTTCCTCGTCCTCCTGCTTCTCAGATTTCCTCGGGAAACACGTTCCTGCGGCCGAGAGCAGAAACGGGCGATGAGGCCAAGGGCGAAAACGATGAGCTAGAGTGCGCAGAAAATGAAGAGACGACGACGATGAAGATGTGACGGGACGAACGGCAGAAGACGGGACGATGTTACAAACATGAGGGAAGAGGGGTTAGGTGAGGAGGGAGCGGAAGGAGGTGATGAAAAGAAGGGCACGACTACCACGACGGCGACAAAGATGCCTCATTTCGGTGGCCACAGCGGTTGGAACGTGGTCATGATTATTTTTCCCCTCCTCCTCCTCCTCCTCCACCTCCTCCTCCTCCTCCTCCTCCTCCTCCTCCTCCTCCTCCTCCTTCTCTTCTCCTCCTTCTTATTCATCGTATCCGTACGTTCGCGCTTCGCGCAATGCACGTATTTCCCGTCTGCGGTCGCCAAGCCTTCTGTTTTGGCCGCTTCCGTGTGCGCGAGGGCGTTCTCGTATACGCGGGACGTACCTGCTGATGCTGCTGGTGTTACTGCTGTTGCTGTTGCTGCTGCGGGGGTCGGCTGGCGTTGCTCCTGCTGCTGCTGCTGCTGCTGCTCCGCTCTGCTGGCGGGTTCCCTCCAAACGTGCAGCCCGCTCCTCCTTGCTTTCTCGGCGTTCGTCCCCTAGACGCCCGCGCGCGGCGAAGTGCCGAAACAATGTTGAACAACATGTGCTACTGATGTTCGCCATCGTCGCCGTCGGCGTCGTCGGCGCCACTTTCCCCGTTGCAGTCGTCGCCCTGTCGCCAACGCGAGGAGGAAGGGAGGAGGGAGGGAGACGGAGGAGGAAAAGGAACCCGAGGAGGAGGAGGAAGAGGACGAGGATGAAAATGAGAAGGAAGAGTGGGAGTGACGTTTTTTTTTTTTTTATAGTAAACGGGCGCTACCACATCAATATTCATGCGGACGTGCAAAAAATACATTAGCATAAAACGTGTTATCAAACGTATATTATGTTATCAAACGAATTTGATAACAACATGCTATGTCATCATGTTGTCAGAATTTGATGTTGGCGCACCTCTGGGTAGGCCCAGTCTGGCCAGCGCCCGTAGGCGTGCTTTCACGAACTCCTTCCCCAATGCGTTCTTGCCCTCGCCAGAATCCGCCGCTGTCATGCGCTCTGGGATCAAGGCCGCCGCTTCCAAGCGCTCCCTCAGCTCCTTTTTGGCGTTCCTGAGCTGGGCTCTGGTTTCTGCCGCAGCGGCTGCGGTTTGCTTGCAGCGTTGCTCGGCGACCCGCCGACGTGCATTTTGCGCCATCACAGCGTCGCGCCGCTTCTTCATCATGCGGCGTTCGCGGGCCTGCTTCGCCTGCGTCGCCCGCTCCAAGACGGCGTTGGCCTTGCCATGTTTGCTTGGTTTTGCGCCCGCGGCAATGGCTCGGTCCAAATCGCGGAGCCGCCGCTCGGCCGCCCATGCGACAAGTTGCATGCGCAATCCTTGCGCTGCTGCGAGGATGCCTTGCACGGAATCTCTATCTTTGCAAAACTTATGGGCGTGATCCAAGCCGCCGGCCCGCTGGCGCTGGCAGAGAGCGCGTGCGATGACATCTTGCACGGCCCACCTGCCATCTCCACCCGTTTCCCGCTCCTGGGGGCTGGCAGACAGGCGAAAGCCCTTCGGCGTCCGCTTTGTCCACCGTCGGAGGTGCAATTGCGATGGCCTCGGCGGCCGCGTCTGTTACTGGGGCGGCCTGGTCGAGGATTGCAACATCAAGTCCACTTCACTACACGTCGCCGCCGCGCCCTATGAAATAACAAGACGAAGCCTCTGGTCCGACAAAGACGTGACGCGCGCTCGTCCAAATGGGCACTGTACGCGTCCAAATACAATGTGCGGTAGTCGCCGAGACGAGCCCGCTCGTCACTCCACACTAGTAAAACTTTCTCCAAGAAGCGTAAGACATGCTCCGTGCGGTAGCTGCCCTTCGGGCCCACGGTCGCCGCGACGGCCGGGTCCCGGGGCAACGACAGCGTCCTCCGAATATTGCTTCTCTCCTCGAATTGGCCGCTTTTGAACATGATCTCCATGGGGATGCGCGAGGGGTCGGCCGCCATAGCCGCCGAAGACGTGACAGTCGTCATCAGCGAGATCCTTTCCCTTGTGTGGGCATGGTCTTCTTTCAGTGCGACGGTGGGCGCGCGCGCTATTTCCAACGCCCCCTTACATTTCGACCCAGCTTCGTTGCGGTGTATCCCTTTTTGGTCCATTCCCCAGATCTCCAAGTCATGGCCCAAACACTCGATGGCCCAAAGCCTCACCCTCAGGTCGTTCATCCACATGGCGGTGAGCCGCCCCGCAAGCACAGCCCTGGAACACCTGCACCGTCGGTTCGGCTTGCGGAGCCGAACGCCGCGGCCACGGCGCCATCTCCAAAGCCATTGGTGACCGGCTGCACCGTCCAGCTTCGGCATGCTCGCGCAGCAACTCCCACGGGCAGCAGCCCGCGCTATGTCTGCGGCAAGCGACCGAGCCTTGCGATGCACAAGGCCCGGCGGCATGTAACTTTTCACTGAGGCTCTGCAGTCGACAAACCAATCCCGTAGCAGGTCCGAAAGAGGCCCGCCTGTACTCGCGGCCGCCGCGAAACCAGACGTCCTCTGGCGTTTGCGCTTCCCTCTGGCAAGCGCCGCGCGGCCGCCGAAACGGGCGCGCCGTGGCGACGTCCAGGGGCGCGCGGCCCCTTGCTCCCAGACGCGAGCTTCGCAGCGCGGGCCGCCCGCGTGCGATCGTTCTTCGGCGCGAGCTTGTCGCATCGACGAAGACTTGTACAGAGCGGGGGCGTCGACCTACAGCCTGCGGGGCTGCTCCGCCAGTCCAAACACGCGCGTCCGAGAGCCGGTTTGGCAGCTAGGGTTGCCCGCGGGCGCTGTGGAATGGCCGCTGTTGGATCGTTGGACCGCCTCCTCTTGTAGCCCCGCTTCCTGGCCAGCGCCCCTTCCGAAGATTCGGCGCCGCCCGCTTTCCCCCGCCGCCTCTTCGCCAACATCCGCGCATCATAACTGCGACATATACCCCCAACTTCACTCGGCGGGAGGCAAGCAACAAACGCCTCAAAAGTCCGCGGAGGCTGAGTCGCGCTTTCCTACCCAAGCCACGCCGCCGAGGCCCCGCCCGCCAACGCGCTGGCATCTTCAGAGAGGGCTCCGCGTGCTTCGGTGCCCGCCGAAACAGATGTCTTGCAGCGAGGCACGACAGAACCCGCCGAAACAAGAGGTCGCCGCGATTCGGAGCCAGCCGCATCCGCAAGAGACGCTGCGGAAAGGGCGGCCTCCAACAGAGCCGCCGACGCGTCGGCCTCTGCGGATGGCAGCGGGAATTCGGGAACAGCCGGAACTGGGCCTGAAGCTGGCGGCGGCGCTGGTAACACCTCCCCGCATTTGTGAAAAAACGCCCTGCCATTCAGGATCGTCCGCGTTGCCCTTCAGGGATTCGCGCAGCGCTGCCCGCAGGGTTCGGCGCGCAGTGAGATGCCTAGGCCAACCTAGAAGCTTACACATAGTGTCCAGCCTGCAACCGCCGTCGGCGACCGTCTGAACAATGCCGTATCCTGCGGCCATCGCCGCCGCAACGGCGCCGCGGGGCCCGCTGCGTTGGCCGCCTGCTTCGGCGGCGCGGCCGCCCCCGAAATGGGCTGCCGGGCGCGGCCCGCCGAGGCCGGCGGCGGGCGCGCCGACCATGAAGTGGGACGCATTCAACGTGCTCCCCCCGTCCTCGTTAACCCCCCAGCGCGCCTCGAGATCCGCCGCAGCCGTCGCCACGACGCACGGCGCGTCGACGCTGGGTGCTGGTAGCGAGCGCAGCGGAGACACAGAAGACGCGAGCCACTCCACCAAGTCCTGCGTAGCCGACCCGAACATCATCGAGCGTCGCTGCCCAGTGATCTCCCTGAAATGGAGCGATTCGACCAGACCAATGAGGGATCGGTCGCGGAAAACCTCGTCCGCGCGAGCTCTGATGAAAACCGCAGTCTCGGTCATGATGGCTAACCGCCGCCGAAGCGGCGAAACGCCAGCGAATCTTGTGGAGCCGCCGTCGCGCGAGCGAGGCGCTGGCGCGCCAACTGTTTCTAGTTTGATCTGAAACGGCTGCGCGGTGGACCCCCAGAATGTCACTCATTTGCGCGGGTGTCCACGCGGACCCGAGCTATGGAACTGCGACAAGCAAGCGCTGCAATGACGTGGATCTACGCGCGTTATCCTGCCGCTAAAGCTAACGGCGAAAGGCCCGAGACATCCGCAAAGCACGCGAATGAGATGCGCAAATGGGAAATTCACCACGCGGCCGCTTCGCTCGGAGCTCTCGGCGACCCCCCTGCGCAAATGCACGGCGCCGGAATAGGGCCGCGGTTTCTAAAGAAAAATAAAGCAGGAAGGCGGGGGAGCAGAATGGGGGAGGAGGGAACAGCACGGAGGAGGAGAGGACCAGTGTCGGGGGGGGGAGGAATAGCGCATGACGGGCGCCTGGCTGGGCCGCGATCGGCTCGGGAAGAGGCAATCGTCCTTCAGGCTACGTACTCTGGGAGCGTATCTACAAATACATATATATATATATATGTATGTATAGATAGACATAAACATGTATATCTACATATGAATGCATGTACCACATATCGAGTATACGTACATATATATATATATATATATATGTATTTCTTACCGCCTCGTCTCCCATATACACGCATGTATAGTTGTGCATCTGCGTCTGTACACCTACCCGATGTATGCATATATATATATGTGTATATATACATATATTTATGTGTGCGAACATATTTGTGCATGCGTGTGCACGTGTCCACCACATGGGGTCTCCAAACAACAGGCACCAGATATCCTCCGCCCCCCCCCCCCCCCGAACCGCTGCCCTCCCTCGGGGGTGCCCGCGGCAGCCCCGCAGGGCCATGCCGCGCGCTGCCCGCGACCCGACCCCCGGCGCGACCGCCAGCGGGCCCAAACAAAACACGCAGGCCGTAGCGGCCCGCTGGGGTGGGAAGGGTGGCCCCGCCGCCGTGCCGCTCCACGGCCGCCGCTTTGGCTCGGCGGCGGGGCCCGCGGGTCTGGCGGGCCGGCGCAGTTGCCATTGCATGAGGCCCCCCCCCCGCCTCCGCCATAACCCCCAAACCAACAAGCAACGCGCGGCGTATCATAGCATGGCGGGCGTTAGTGCGCCACCGCAGTAGATGCGAGGATAGCTGCTGAGGTATGTGTAAGTGCACTTTGCTCGGATCTGCTCGCTTTTCCTGCGCGGATACCCGCGCGCGATGCCTGCGCTGGCCGCCGCGCTACGCGCGGCCGCGCGTTTCCCTGGAAGTGCCTTTTTGTCTCCACTTCCGATCCAGCATCTTCTAATCCGCGCGCCCTTCGACATGCCAGCCGACACCTCATAGAACAGCCAGCGCGCCGACGAGAGTGCGGTCGCACATGCGTGGCCGTGCACTGGGGCGCGGGCACGGCCGCGCATGCGTGGCCGTAGACGCCCCCCCCCCCCCGCCCCCCCGTGGAAGGATGGCGCCCCCGTGGACGCGCGCGCGGTCGCACATGCGTGGCCGCGCACTGGGGCGCGGGCACGGCCTCGCGGGCGCGGCAGTCAACGCGGCGCGCAGCAGTCAAAGCCTAAGTCTATTCATTCCGAAGTCGCCGACTGGCAACTCAGATCAGGCGCGGCCGCCGCGACGACCGAGCGCGGCTCCAAGCCGCGCCTTGGGTGGCCGCCGTCGCGCATCATCCAGCGACGACCGCGCGCGCGGCCGCAGACGCTGCCCCTGAGGCAACCGTGGCCGCCGAAGCGGCCAACTGGGCCGAGACGTGGCCCCGCGCTCAGTGCCCCTCGCCTTGTGCGACGAGCTTGCGCGCGTCGACGGGTTTAGGTCGCGGGGCCACCTTAACGGCTTCCCGAGCGGGCCTGTGCAGAGCCAGCACCCCGCCCGCCTCTAGAGGCCGCTTGTTGGTCAGCACTGGAATCCCTACGCGGCGCGCGGCCCCTGCCGACGCATCGGCCAATTGGGCTCGGTCGCCGGCCGCGGGCCGCGCAAGAGCGGGCGCCAGACCCGCTTTCAGGAGCTCTTCTTTCGCCGCGCTGGCAGGCGTGCCAGCGGACTTGGCGGCGGGCTTGCCTGGGTGGGAAGGCGGGCGCGCGCCGGCCGAACCCGCCGAGACGGGTGGCGAACGCGCCCCTGGTTGAGCCGCCGAAGCGGCTGGCTGGCGCGACGCGGCTGGGGCCGTCGAAACGGCGCCTAAGACTGCCCCGTTCGAGGCTGTTCCCGCGCGCCCGTCATGCTCAGCCACTGCGACAGCACCCGCAGTCACCCAAGTAACTTCCATGTTCGCCAGGGCACTGTCCTCCTTGCCCACAACCGAGAAAAACTGACATTGGTATCCTTTTATGTTGGCATTCAAAATCTGAAATCTACCAGGCGGTACCCCTGCTGGGGAAGTGTGGATCTTGGCCGGCATTCCTGGGATCCGCTGGCCTTTCTCTTTTTTCCGCGCCACCTCGTCTTCGCTGAAGAACATAAGTTTGGTAGATTCGGGCGGCGGCATCAGGGCCCCAGCTGGCGCTGCGCATGTGGTCATGGCGCACTTCCCGGGCCGAGCCCCGGCATCTACCATCTGGGCGCATGGGGCCTTGGCGGCCGAGACTTCGCGTGCAGCGATGGCAAGGAGACCGTTCACCGCCGAAACGGCATTGGTCTCCAGCTCGCCTGACGCGGGGCGGTCTGGCCACCCGCCTGTCGGCCGCGGCTGCTGCAGAGCAGGAGTGGCTGCCAGAGAGCTCTTCGCTGCGAAGGCCCCCCAGGGCGTCGTCTGCGCCCCCCCCCCCCCCCTCTCCCGATCGCGGAGTCAGCGCTACGTGAGCGCGGTGTTCTGCGTCTTTGAAAGCTCTCGAAGCCCGCTGCGCCGTTCGCGGCGCCCTAGGGGCGCTGGACGAGCAAACGCGACGCGAAGGTGCCCAGACATTAGGGCACCGCGGGTCGGCCCAAAAACAAGGGCACGAACGCGCCCTCGAACTGTGGCGATGCGGGGAGCTGGGGCGCGAACGCGCCCCGACACTGTGGCGCCGCGGGTAGCTGGGGCACGAGCGCGCCCCATCTTCGGGGCTGCGCAAAACGCTGGGGCACGAACGTGCCCCAACATCGTGGCACCGCGGGCGGCTGGGGCACGAACGCGCTGTTGGGCTGGAAAAAACACCGGGGCACGAGCGTGTCCCGCGAGGGTGTTCGCGGGCCCAAGCTGCTGGGCAGGAAAAAGGACTGGGGTGCGAACTTGTGCCGACGGGGTCAGCGCGGGAGTTGTGGCTCTCTCTGTTTTCCCCCGCTCTGTCTATCCCATCTTCGTCTTTCTCTCTCCCTCTCTCTTTCCCTCGCTCTCCCTCTCTCTCTGTCTCTTTCCTGCTCTCTCCCTCTTTCCTCGCTTCCCCCACACCCCCCCCCCCCCCCCCGCCGACGGCGCCGCGACTCCGGGTTTGCCGCGGGCCCCCGCATTGCAAAGACCTGCTGGAGCCCCCCACCCAAGCACACCTCGGAACCACAATCGCACCCAGCCTGGCGAAGAACAGCGATCGGGTCGCCAGACGCCTCCTCCAAAGGCAGGCACGCCACCCCCTGCTGACCCGCCGAGACGGCTGCAGAATCATGGGCGGAGGCGCCAGCCTCCTTCTTCTTGTCCTCGAGAAGCGGCCCCCAGCACTCGCGGAAGGGACCGGGGTCGACGTCGGGATATAGCTCGGATAGCTTTTGCGCGAACTGCATGGCGAGCTCCTGTCCGACATCCCCGCGGGAGTGCATCTTTTGCAGGGCGCGAAAAGATGCGCTCTGTTTGTGGATGCATATTTGTGGTTGTGGGTGGGTTGGCAGGGGGCGGGTGGGCGGCTGGGCAAGCGGGCGGGCGGGCGCGCGGGTGTTTTGAATTCTAGCAATCTCGCTTTAATTTTCCCCTGGCGTCTGGACGACGCGCACGGGCCCAGGCGTTTTCACCTCACTCGACACCCTGTTCATCACAACGCGGCCGACGGAGGCACCCAGAAAATAAAACGCAGCCGTGAGACCATTCTGGTGAAACGGGTCTCCCCTATCGATGCCGACCTCGGAGAGCATGGTGCGAGACTCTGTGGGGACGCGCTCGGCGAGCTCGATGAGAGGCTTGCGCGGGTTGGTGTGTCTTTGGCCGGGCTCAAGATTTCAGCCTTTCCGAACCGCGCGCGCACGCCCCCGATGATCGTTTCTTCGGGGGCACAACCGAGAGTTTTCATAACCGCCAGCGAGACGCGGTGGTACGGGACATCAGCGCAGGCTGAATAGACGTCACCAGGGAAGCGCTTCGCCCCGACGTAAGCGTCGAAGAAGTGGGCAAAGTCCTGGATATCAACGCCGCTGACCCCGCCAGCTCGCTTTATCAGGAAGCGTTGCAAGTCATCCAAAATCCCCTCGCACGGAGGATGCTGCGACCTGATTGCCCGCTCTGCCCTCGCCCAATCCGGAACTGCTGGCCCCGTCGGCGTCTTGGCCGCCGAAGCGGCCGCGGCTGGCGGAGGGCTGGCCGCCGAAACAACCGCCGCGCCGTTCGGTGCCAACGTGAAACCCTCCGTGGCAAGGCCATGCATTTCGATGAGGATTTGCGCCTCGGACACTTTCCAGGCCCGATGTTGCAGATTGTTCCGAGCTTTTGATAGGGTGCCGCACGCGGCGGGCCGCTCTGTCCTGACGGCGTGGCGAAGAACTTTCCGCCGCAACCCCTCCTTCAGCGCGCGGAGCAGGTCGCCGCCGTAACGGCGGCGGCTGATCTTCTCGTGGGATCATTTCCTGTCATCTGCCAGTTCGGGGTCTTCGCAACGCATTTTGGCTGCCACCCCGCGCAAGCCCATCAAAGTATGGGAACATGCCAATGTCCCGCATCGGATCTCTCCAGGCACCGTCGGCGCCACAGCGTCAGAACCCGCGACGACGCCCTCGTGATACGCCGCTGTCGCCGAAACACTCGGCGAGCCAAGTGCGAGGAAAAAGCAGATGCCCCCCACCCCCCCTCCCGTGGCCCAATCCCCTTCGGCCCCCCTGCCCTCCTCCTCCGCCTCCTCCTGTTCCGCCTCCTCCTCCTCCCCCTCCTGTTCCTCCTCCTCCTCCCCCCCCCGCCCCTCCTTCTCCCCGCCCTTTCCCCGCTCCGCCCCCCCCCAACTCCGCCTCCCCGCCCTCCTCCAATTTCCCCTTCTCCAACCTTTCCTCCTTCCTCCTTCCCCCCGTCCTCCTCCTACCCTGTCTCTCCCTCCTCCTCCTCCCCCTCCTCCTCCTCCTCCTCCTCCTCTCCTCCTCCCCCCTCCTCCTGCCCCTCCGCCGCCTACCCTGAATCCTCCTCCTACCCCTCCGCCGCCTACTCTGAATCCTCCTCCTCCTCATCCTCCTTCTCCTCCCCCCCTCCTCCTCCTCGTCCTCCTCATCCTCCTCCTCCGCCTCCCCCCCTCGTACAGGTGGATGCTGGCGTCGCTGACGCTGGCGGAGTTGAGCGCAATGTTCAGGCCTATGAGGGTTCGCAGGACGTTGCTGGGCGTTGATTCCGTGGTGTTGCACGACAGCATCGTTGTGGCTAATGTGGAAGCGCGCGGCGCCGGGCAGCTGAGACCCGCTCCAAGCTACAACTGTGATATGGATCGGCGCGCAGCGCCGAGGATAACTTTTGCAGATCGCGGCTCGAACAATGGCGTAGCTCTGGCCAAGGGCCCTTCGAGAATAAACAGCGGCGGTAAGGATATATACAACACAGAGGGGAAAGAGCGGGGAATGAAACAGCAGGGCCCTCGAGGCTTCTGGGGAATCCCTCTCGGGCCTTCTACATTCCTGGGGACTGAGTTTGATTCACATAATTTGGGCCTGCGGCGGCTACCCACTATGCTGGCGCCCCCAGTAGCCTTCGAAAGCGGCGACAGTTTCGCACATCGCTGCCCCCCAGGGATGGCGGGGTCTAATTTGAGTCTGCGGCGGTTGCCCACTATGCTGGCCCCCCCGCAACCCTCGAAAGCGGCGACAGTTTCGCAGATCGCAGCCCCTCAAGGATGGCGAGGTCGGAGACAGGTACCACAGGCAGGATGCACACACGCACACACAGGAGGTACGCACAATGCACGAGGAGACAAGAGGGAGGCAGGAGGAAGGATGGGAGGACGCGCGAGCAGTGCTAAATTCAAAACGAATACCCAACCAAGGAGGGTTGGGAATAAAGAAACAGCCTCAGAACAAACATCTGACCCGCTGGCACCCCCCGATGCGTGGAGGAGGCGGTGCGCGCCAGGGGCAGAGTCGGAGGTGCCGCCAGGCACGGCAGCGCCGGTCCAAGGAACAGGCACGGAGGTCCGAGAGGCAAGGCCTGTGCTCGGCGGCGAGCCCGGGGGAAGTGAGAAATAGGGGGCCACATGCGAACCCTACCCCTACCCCCCACGATTTCTGGGGGGAGGGTGGGGTTCACGTCGCTCGGGAACTCCCTAAGGAAGTGAACCCCGCCCTCCCCCTCAGAAATCGCGGGGGGGAGGGGGAGGGCTCGCATGTGGCCCCCTAGAGAAGGAGCAGGCCCTGGCAGGAAAGCGGCGGGGCTTCTCAGAAGCCCTCCGTCCTTCTGAGAAGCTGCTTGTCTTCGGGGACGGCTGAGAAAGCTTCTCGGGAGGCCGGAGGCCTCCGAATCGTCTGAAAGGATGCCCCTTCTCACGTCCAACCCAGGCTCGCTGCCGATGTATCAAATGTTTTCCTCTTCTTGACAAGCGCCTTTCCACTACTCGCAACTCAACTGCTCGCAAATGGCATGGCTCCACTGCGAGGGAATGTGCGATAAATTACATAAGAGGAAGACTCTGACGTTTGCGAGTAGGCATTTTGCGAGTAGTGGACCGCGCTCGGCGATCTTTTTCTTCTTCTTCTTCGAAGACTGGCGCGCGCCGCCAACTGACGGTGACACCCGCTTTGGATACTCGTTCTGGAGACCTTCGTGGAACCGCTCGCTCCTCTCGTGCGTCGATGCCGCGTCGAAGGTCCGTCGGCTTGAGTCGAACTCGAGATGCACTGGAGTCGACCTTGAGGCGAATTTGAAAAGAGCAACCATCGAACTTGAATTGAACCCCAGCCAGTCTAGAATCGAACACATTGGCTAGGGGTGCCCAAATAATGATCACACAAACTGGCATTTGACCCGCCAGCGACTGAAACATCGGTGACCCCCTCCCCGGCGCGCGGAGCGCGCCAGGGGCAGCGCCAGAGTTGCCGCAAAGGGGGGCCCACCGCCCATCAGGGGAACCCGCGCGGAGCTCCAACAGTTCACGCTTGCGCAGCTCGTCCTCGAATACTGGAACGGACCGCCAACTGACTACGTACCAGACCACCCCAACCCATTCGAAGACCCGAATTTCGGGTTGGGGGGGGGGGCGGGCTTCATGTGTGCTTTTCGATGTTCCCCGACCCCCCCCCCAACAAATCGGGACCTTCGGGTTGGGTTGGGGTGGTTTGGTGGGCGGCGACCAACTGAGCGACGAAAAGAAACGGGTCTCACGCGCGATGGCATGACGACGCTACGCCGCGGCATACGCGGGCCGCCACCGTGGCACCCTACATTGGAGTCGAGGTTGCTCACGCGCAACCTTACGCGGGAAGCTCACGCGCGAATGCCCGCACTATCGAACCCGTTTCTGCGTCGCTCAACTGACGGCGACCCCGCTGGCAACCCCCGATGGGCGCGGAGACGGTGCCCGGGAGCTTCTGCCCAACGGCAGCGAGGCCGCAAACGGAGGCACTAAGAGCCGGCCATCGCCGTCCGCTTTCCGACTCGCCTTGCAGGACCCGGATGGCCTCAAATTTCGGAGATCGGCCACATCTACTTCACAAGGGCCTCCTCCTCCTCCTCCTCTTCCTCCTCTCTTCCTCCTCCTCCTCCTGTTCCTGTTCCTCCTCGTCCTCCTCCTCCTCCTCCTCCTCCCAAGCCTCCCTCATTTTCGATCCCTCTGCACGTGTTCTCTCTTTCCTTCACCTCCTCCACCCTCCATCTACTATCCGCCCCCACCCCCAAAAGACCACAGCCCCTGCAGACGTTGGGCAGGAGTGGACCCTCCCCCCCGGACAAATGCATTCAGACTTGTTTGCTTGCTTGCTTGCTTTCTTGCTTGCTCGTTTGCTTGCTTATATAATTACTTACTCTTTTCACGACATGCCTGTACCAGCATGCGGCTCGGAGTTCTCACCGCGCCCCAAGCCGCGCGCAGCCACAGCGGTCTGCGTGTCCATTTGACGAATTCTCAGGTGGCGAGCCGGAAAACGTGTTAACAAATCGTGCGTTTTGACGTCACTGTCATCACATCGTATCGCAGGGATGGACAAACTACACCACTGGCAACGAGCGACGCACGATCAACACCATGGCATACCAGGGTTCTACGGCAACCGGCAGCACGGCGCCTGCCGAGATTGCTGCGGTGCCAGCTGGAGCCATGGGGCAAGCATTGCAATCGGCATTATTAGATCAGGAAAGTCAGGTGGCACGTCTTGCGATGGAAGGGGAAGAGGAAACGAGGCAGAGAGCCCGGAGCTCCCCCGATCCCGGCACAGTGCGGCATCAGGAAACCATCGATGCTGTCATGGCATCGGTCAAAGTTCCCCAGGCCATCGTACATCACATCAAAGCCATCGCTGACAAGTTCCGCAGCAAGATCTTGAAATACCACAAGGTGACGAAGAAGTGTGATCGCGTCCGTGAACATATTGATATCATGTCCAAGGGCGACTGGCCTGTGGACATGAAGGCCTTCAAGTGCCAGGTCGAGGTCCCAGAGCTCGAGGATCCTATCTCGGGAGATCTTGCCCGCCGGCTTCTTGATTATGAGCAGCCCTACCAGGTCATCACCGACCGTAAGGCTAAAGAGGAACTGCTCATATATTACACGCCTGTCAACAAACATATCGATTTACATGTGCTGGAATAGCAATTATCTCTTGTTGTTGCTGAGATCGATTTCAACAAGTTCGTAGATGAGGCGAAGGCTATTTCCAATTCTCGCGATTCTGATGATATGAAAAACCTTCGGTTGCCAGCAACTGCGCTCCCACCTGGTCTTTTGCAGAGGAGGCGAGGTTGACGAAGGAGGAGGCAGTCAAAATGTACAAAACCACGCTTCAAATAATCGCCGACGATGATGTGAAGCGAAATGCCGAGCAGGACAAGCAGGCAGCAATCAAGCAGGAGCGCATCTCAGCCCTCATGAAAGCACCCCCCTGCGTCAGGTTTGCGGCAGCAGTCAAGCAAATTGTTCGAGCCAAGCAGGGCGGTCGTCCTCCAACAGCGCACCTACATCTGAACGCGTTGTCACCAAGAAGGAGCAAACCCGACGGAAAAATGATCGGACGTCCGCTCCGAAACCAAAAATCGGCCAGGCCCCCGGGGACGGGAAACGCGGACCCAGGGGCAACAAGCAGCAGTATAGAACAGATGCCGAGTCCACCCCAAAAGGCAAACCCAAGGGCCAGAAGGGCGACGCCAAGGGGCCCAAGGGAAAGGGAAAGGGCAAGGACAAAGGGGAAGGGCAAGGAGACGGGCCATCGAGAACCGAAAGAAGGAGGGAGAGGCGCTCAGCGTGGCGCCGCTCCCAAAGGCAGAGGACGCACAGCGAGGACTGGAACATGAACTTGGAATTCATACAACTCGTGGACGGCATGCCTACTGATGATTTGCTGTGGCTTCTGAATGGAGGTTCTCAGTTGCAGCACGTGTACGCGTACACTCATCAGGACCCCAGTTGCCGCCACCCAGAGCCAAGTGAATTTCCATGGCCAGTAATTGTCTTGCTTTCTCGCTTCCATCACAAACATCGTTTCACACAAAAGTTCCTGCCAAAGCTTTCAGAGATCAACAACATCATACAGCCAGTACGGCACAAATCATTGTGGAAATGACATTTCAAAATGAATCGAATATTCATAAATTTCGCGTTTCATCGACATGCTGAGCCACCAAGCCGTTTTGACAGTCTGCCCCTTTAGAGTTTGACGCTATGCTGCGTGTTATGTGTAGCCATGTCCGGGGGTGCAGGCACAAACTTCACCAGCAATACGGTCGCACAAAGAGTTCAAACATGTATGGTCTCATATCGCTGGCCGTCACTCAACTCGCTAAATTAGATTGGGTCCCTGTGCTCACTGACAAGGACGGGGGCTCAGCGCTCGTCCGACAAGGCGTGTTGGATCAGATTGATTATTTGGCACTCGCGAGCCCGCAGTATGAAGAGACTTCTCCTTTGAACATCCGCTGGTGGCAGCTTTGTGATCATTATTCTAGCTTGGTCGAGAGAATTCACGAGCTCGAGCCGGACACAGACGCGCGCCCCCTGCTGCAGAGCCTGACGGGTGGAGTCCCCAGGTTTGCGACGTCAGTAGGGGAGACGATCTAAACCCACAAAGATCCAGGTGACGTATTTTCCGTATTCTGGACACCAGGAAGGACCATTAGTTTAAAGGTCTTGGAGCTTGGGTGGCTCGCCGGCTTCGTGAATCACTTGCAGTCAAACCACACATTCTTTCAAACACAAAACATATCATCCAGACATCGAATAACATGTTTCCCCAATGATGCATTTGTTCACACGATACGACGTCCGGGACTTCTTCATGTCTGGAGGTATCAACGAACTCGTGCGAGGTGCTGTCGCTGTTGCGCCTCAGGCTCGTGGGGAGATCATGGGCGATGCGGCAGAGTTCTTTTTGAGCAACCAATATGTCCAGTCCAGATTCTACGGTGACAGAACTTGGCAGCTTAAGGTTGGTTCTGGGATGGGGATGAACCTCTGTCTGACACGGGGTTCTACCACAACTTGGAGCATTCTAGAGTGAATGATCGGGTCTGGGTGTCCAGAAAGAGATGTTGTTGAACGTAGCGTTCAAAGATGACATCCTGATTATCACTGAGAGGAGCCTCGCACCTTTCTGGCATGTGCATGATTGGCTTGTGACAGGCAGTCGTAGCAGTTTCAAGTGTAAGTTAGAGAAAACCGACGTGCATGGAATATACCTCTTAGACATACACGTTCTCAAGAGTCCTGATTTTACCTCCACCGGAAAACTTGTTTACAAACCAATCTGGAAAAAGCCCAACTTGGGCATTACATTGTCTGTTTTTTCGGAGCACCCCCGAGGCATCCACGCTCCCTGGACGGTTGCAGAGCCGGGACGTCTCAACCGTCGTTCTTCCACCTTCCAGCCAAGCTTGGAGACCGGAGGAGTGCAAATCGAGCGTCTCAGCCAGCATGGATTTCCGAAGTCTTTCATCCAACTTCTGCATGCCTGGTTCCCGAAACGGGCTAGACCCACCGCCTGTCCTGCCCCTACCACCAAAATGTGGGTGCGAGTCCCATACCACAAAGTTTGTGGCATCGGCTGGTCTAGCGAAGTTGCTTGATGAACTTTATCCCTGGACATCCCTAGGGGCATGTGTGAGCAGTATCTAGGGTCCCCTCTAGATATGAAGCCTGCATGGGTTTTGCAGCAGGCACCTTCTGCTCAGTTGGTCCAGAGATTCTCGCACAGCCACGCGACACTGAGCTAATTTGGAGGTTGGTTGGGTGTGGACGGTGGTCCTTGCTTACTTACTCTTTTCACGACATGCCTGCAGCAGCATTTGGCTCGGGGCTCTCACCGCGTCCCAGGCCCGCGCGCAGCCACAGCGGTCTGCGTGCCCATTTGAATAGTTCTCAGGTGGCGAGCTGGAAAACGTGTTAACAAATCGTTCGGTTTGACGTCGCTGTAATCACATCGTAGGGATGGTTTGGTGGGCGGCGACCAACTGAGCGACGAAAAGAAACGGGTCTCACGCGCGATGGCATGGCGACGCTACGCCGCGGCATACGCGGGCCGCAAACGTGGCACGCTACATTGGAGTCGAGGTTGCTCACGCGCAACCTTACGCGGGAAGCTCACGCGCGAATGCCCGCACAATCGAACCCGTTTTCTGCGTCGCTCAACTGACGGCGACCCCGCTGGCAACCCCCGATGGGCGCGGAGACGCTTCTGCCCAACGGCAGCGAGGCCGCAAACGAAGGCACTAAGAGCCGGCCATCGCCGTCCGCTTTCCGACTCGCCTTGCAGGACCCGGATGGCCTCAAATTTCGGAGGTCGGCCACATCTACTTCACAAGGGCCTCCTCCTCCTCCTCCTCCTCCTCTTCCTCCTCCTCCTCCTCCCACGCCTCCCTTATTTCGATCCTCCTGCACTTTTTCTCTTTTTCCTTCACCTCCTCCACCTCCACCTACTATCCGCCCCCACCCCCAAACTACCACAGCCCTGCAGACATTAGGCACAAAAGGGCCCGCCCCCATGGAAAAATGCGCTCACACTTCAATCGAAATCAAAAGCCCATCGCCAGCGCCAGCCTCTTCAACCGTATACTGTTATTAGCTGTATCACAGTGATCATCACCACAGTACCATGACCACCACCACATTCATCATCATCATCACCATCATCATCATGATCAGCAGCATCATCATCATCATCACCATCATCATCATCAGCATCAGCATCAGCATCAACATCAGCACCATCATCCTCCTCATCATCATCATCATCATCAGCATCATCATCAGCAGCATCATCATCACCAGCATTGTCATCACCATCGTCGCCATCTTCGCCATCGGCATCATCACCACCATCACCATCACCATCACCACCCTTATCAGCATCACCCTCATCACCACCACCATCACCATCATCATCATCATCATCAGCAGCAGCAGCAACAACACCGCCACCAGCATCACAATGACCAACATCATGACCGCCATCATCACCCTCAGTGCCAACCATATCCTCATCATCGCCATCAATATCAGAATCACTCTCAGCATGAGCATCGCCATCACCACCATCATCATCACCCCCATCATCATCATCATCATCATCATCATCATCACCATCATCATCATCACCACCACCACCACCATCATCATCATCATCATCATCATCATCACCAGCACAAGCCGAATCATGATCAGCACCCACCAAACAACAAAATCGGCATCAATATCACCATTATGGTCACCACCAGCAGCACCATCAACATCACCAGCAGCAATAGCATCACCAACATCATCAACATCATCAGCATGATGATTATACGTCCGCTCTCCCATCCATTTTCCTCATCCTCACCATCTTGTTCCTCCTCGTCCGGCGCCTCCTTCCTCAACACCCCTCCCGACTTCCTCCATCCTCCTTCTCCTACTCCCCGTCCTCCTCTTCCTCCCTCCTCCTCCTCCTCCTCCTCCTCCTATTCCTCCTCCTCAACTTCCTCCTCTTCCTCCTCATCCTCAACCTCCTCCTTCGCAGGCGGGAGGGCAGCAGTCCGCGCGAACATTGGTCGCTGCTGGCGCAAACCCCTGGTGACAGGCACCTCCCCATCCTCATCCGTCTCCTCCTCCTCCTCCTCCTTCTCCTCCTCCTCCTCCTCGTCAGCACCAGCACCATCACCATGAACATCACCAACACCACCACCACCACCATCATCATCATCATCATCATCATCACCATCACCATCACCATCACCATCATCATCACCATCATCATCATCACCATCATAATCAGCATCAGCATCAGCATCATTCTCATCATCATCACCATCTTCTCATAATAACCATCACCACCACAGCATAATAACCATCATCACCACAGCATCATCATCATCACCATCAGCAGCATCACCATCATCATCAGCAGCATCATGATCCTCAGCATCAGCATCATCAGCAACAGCACCATCACTATTATCATCATCATCACCATCATCAGCATCATCATCATCAACATCAACATCAACATCAACATCAGCATCATCAGCATCATCATCACCAGCAGCAGCAATAGCATTAGAATCAGTATCATCATCAGTACCATCATCATCAACACCACCAGCATCATCATCCTCGTCATCATCAGCATCATCAGTAGCATCAGCATCAGCATCAGCATCATCAGCAGCAGCATCATCAGCTGCATGAGCATCAGCATCAGCATCATCATCCCTCGTCTCCTCCTCATCACCATCATCATGAGCATCATCAGCAGCATCAGCATCACCACCACCACTATCAAAATCATCGCCATCAGCAGCAGCATCATCCTTATCAGCGTCATCAGCATCATCACTAGCATCAGCATCATCATCAGCAAAAGCATCATAATCAGCATCATCCGTATCATCATCATCAGGATCATCATCAACATTAGCATCAGCATCGAAATCATCATCATCAGCAGCAGCAGCATCTTCATCACCACCACCACCATCACCATCAGCATCAGAATCAGCATCATCACCATCATCATCAGCAGCAGCAACACAAGCATCAGCATCATCAGCATCAGCAGCAACAGCATCATCAACATCAAAATCATCAGCATCATCAGTATCATCATCAGCAGCATCGCCCACATCATCAGTTTTATCAGCATCGTCATCGCAATCATCACCATCATGATCATAATCGGCATCATCACAAGCAACATCATCATCATCATCATCGTCATCAGTAGCATCATGATCATCAGCATCGCCATCATCACCGGCGTCATAATCATGGACAGTATCATCAGCAGCAGCATCATCATCAGCATCATCATCAACATCGTCATACGCATCAGCATCATCATCAGCATCATCATCGTCGTTATCATCATCAGTAGCATCATCATGATCATCCTGCTAATCTTAATCCGCCGATCCGGCGTGTGAGTTTCAAGGAGTCTCAGCTACAGCCTCGAGGCTGAGCCTCAGCCTCTGGGGGGGTTGCCGGGGTGGCTCTGCCGGGGAAGGGGCGGGGGGGGACGAGTTTTCCGGCGGTCGCGGGGGGCTGCTTTTACAGAAGGCTCTAATCCGCCGACCCCTTGTGGGTCTCTAGGCGTGTGAGATAGTTCCCCCCCCTAACCCCCCCCCATGGGACCCCAAACCGACGATTCGACCCCCCCCCTGGCCCCCCCCCTCGCCAGGCCCGAGCGACTCACGGGCTCTTTTGGACCCAAAAGGGGCTCAAGACGGGCCAAGAAGGCCCCAAGACGTCTCCAAAACGGCCCACGAGGGCCCCGAGACGCCAAACGAGCGCTCCAAGACGCCCAAGATGGCCCCAAGACGAGCAAGAGGCCTCCAAGACGGCCCAAGAGGCCTCCAAGAACAGTCCTCAGAAGGGCCGAAGAGCCGAAAATCATCAAATTCCTATGGGAAAGCGTACATTTTCATCATGTACGACTTGTCGGCCTTTACGGCGTTGAAGACGGTCCAAGAGCACCCCAAGACCGCCCCAAGACGGCCCAAGAGGCTCCCAAGAGGCGCCCAAGTCGGCCCAAGAAGGCGCCAAGGCGGCCCAAGAGGCCCCCAAGACGGCCCAAGAGGGCCCCAAGACGGCCCCAAGAGGGGCCCAAGAGGGGGAGCTTGAACCGACAATCCGAGCCTTCCGCCCCAAAACGGCCCCAGAAGGCCCCAAGAGGCCCCAAGAGGCCCCCAACACGCCCCCAAGAAGCCCCAAAAGGCCCCCAAGAGGGCCCCAAACGGCCCCAAAACGGCCCCCAAGAGGCTTCGAAACTGCCTCCAAGAATCCCGCGAGAAGCCCCCCAAGAGATCCCCGCGATCACCGCACAAGCCGCTCTTCAGGGTGCCCTTTTTTTGCATCGCGCGGGACATTGCGCGGGACATCCGCCTTCTCGCCTTTTCGCTTCGGATGGGCTCTTGAGGCCTCCAGATGGCCCCAAGATGGCCCAAGAGAGTCCCAAGACGAACCAAAAAGAGGCCCAAGACGGGCCCAAAAGCGCCCAAGAGCGCCCCAAGAGCGGCCCAAGAGGGCCTCAAGAGGCGACTTTTCGGGTCCCGACGGGGGGGGGCGAGAAAAGTGCTTGCCCCTGTTTTGCTCGATCGCTCCCAAGATGGCCCAAGAGACCTCCAGACCTCCCCAGGGGTCCCGGCCCCCCCCCTTGCAAACCCCTGCAAAGACCCCTGCAAAGACCCCTGCAGGATATATGCAAGGGTAGGAGGAGGTACGCCCGAAATCCACGACAGTCAGCATGCTTCGCAAAAGTTGTTGTTCTGGAATGGGCTGGTGGGGATGCGCAAAGCGTGATGAATTAGCGCCGCCCCTCGGGAGCTACAAAAATCCCCGCGTGATCGGTAAGGATGCACGATAAGGATGCAAGGATCTTGGAAGGCCATGTTCACGGTTTCCGGGGGATGCAAAACCTTGGGCGCAAGGCGAAACTCAAGGGTGCAAGGGTACCCTTGGAAAAGTTGCTCATCCTCACTCCGCAGCAGTGCTCTCCGAACATATGAATGAATATCGCCACCATGCCTCCGGGCACGGAGTGGGCGTGTCCCCAGGACCTTTGTCCAAGCCTCTACGCCTCAATCCTCACTCTTGAAGAGTTTCTTAGGGGACCAGACCCCGCCTACTCAAGTCCGCCACCACCTTGAGGATTTTTGAACGTAAACCGAAAATTATACCCCCCCCGCATACGTCGTCCTCCATTTGGCCCACACCCGAAATCGTCCAGGCGGGGCCCGGCCTCCCCAGGCTCTTTCTGGAGCTCCTACACAGCCCCTCGAGCCTCCCAAGACTCCCCCATCACGGCCCAAGAGAGCACAAACTCGCCCAATGCTCGCTCCCAGACAACCAACATGGGCCCCAGACAGCCCTCGAAGGCGCCAAGGCGCTCCCTAAATCCTCCAACAAGCGACAAGAGGGCCAAGCAGCCCAAAGCAACCCACTCCGATTGGAAAACGTACAGCGTTGCCATAAACGACTATTCGGCCATCGCTGCGTTCAAAGTGGCCCACGAAGCCGTCCGGAACGCCCCACAAAGGCCCAAGAAGCTCCCAAAATGGCCCCAAAACGGCTCAATAAGGCGCCAAAGCGCCTCAAAAACACCAAAAAGGCCCAAAAGGGCTCGGAGCCAACCCGAAGAGTGGCCCAAGAGGGGGAACCCAAACCGAACATTCGAGCCTTCCGCCCCAAGATGCGCCCATTAGACTTCGGCACTGCCTCCAAAAGGCCCGCGAGCCACCTGGAGGTCTAAGTCGTCGAAACCGTCAGGACACCGTACACTATAAACAAACAAAAACAAACAGATGATTTCACTACGTTGACGACAGTCCAAGAGGCCCCCGAGACCGCCCAAAGACGGCCCAAGAGGCTCCAGAGGAGCCCCCAAAACATCCCAAAAGCGCTCCGAGACGGCCCCACAGGCCTCCAAAAGGCTCCAAGAAACTCGTCTGTGGGCTCTACAACAGCTCGTAGAAGCTCCCAAAAGAATCTACAACAGCTCTCAGCAGCTCCTGGCTCTGAGAAGGGTTCAAAAAACCCCTGACCTGCCTGTCATAGGACCCTGCAAGAATCCTCAGAGTGATCTCGAAGAGCTCTCAACGTGGAAAACCGATGATTTGGGCACCTTGAGCCTTCTGGGGATCCAAGAGGGCGTGAAGACGGTTCAAGATGGTGTCAAGACGGGACAAGACGGCCCCAAGACGGCCCAAGATGGCCCCAATAGGGCCCACAAAGCCCCCAAGATTGCCCAAGAGGGCCCTCAGAGCGCCCACCAGAACGCCGCCAGAGGCCAAAAACATCGATGTTCCTTCAGTTTTTTTCGAAGAATTTCGCGTTCTCGCCTTTCCCGGCTCTCAGAGGCCCATGACGGCCCTAGCAGCCTCCAAAATGGCCCCAAGACAGCCCAAGCAGCACCCAAGGGGGCCCCAAGACGGCCCAAAGAGGCCCCCAAGACGATCCAAGAGGCCTCCAAGACGGCCCAAGAGCACCCCAAGATGGCCCAAGACGACCCCAAGAGGGCCCCAAGGCGGCCGCGAGCGGCCCCCAAGAAGTCCCCCGAAGGGGCCAAACGGCTCCAAGCGTCCGCAGACGGCCCAAGACGCCCCCAAGAGGCCCCCCGAAAGACCCGGGAAGCCCCGAAGAAGCCTCCATGACCCCCCCAAAAGATTCCGAAATAGCGCCCCAAAACGGCCCAAGACGCCCCCAAAAAAAACCCAAGAGGCTTTCAGGGGTTCTCAAATGCGCCCGAGAAGCCTTCCAAAAGCCGGCAGAAGTCCCTGAAAGGGACCCAAGGAGCTCCCAACTCACCACTCCAGGACGTTTCCATATGGATGCCTCGACGATTGCAGGACGGCGCGGCAGACCACCGCAGAAGACGACAGGAAACGCCACCGCAGAGGACTACAGGAGACGGCATGCCATTCAAGCCAACATCTGTTTTTCAGGAGATCCACGCGGCATCAGCGACCTCGCAGTCTCTGCGCCTGAATGGGACAAACATGTTTGCCCTGTGTGCCGTCGGGCAGGCTCAGCGCTCCGCTGCTGGTGGCGACTTTGCGCAACGCAACAGGGCTCGGGCAGCGGGAATGATTCGCACGCAGCGGGGCTCTAGCGATAAGGCTCCGCGCGGCTACGCAGGCGGCTGGCTGGGCGCACCGCGGTGGGGCGCCTGGTCGCGGCGCCTGGCCCCAAGACAACCCCAGGGAGCCCCAAGTCAGCCCAAAGAGGCCCCCAAGACGGTCCAAGAGGCCCCCAAGACGGCCCATGAGGATCCCAAGAGGGCCCGAAGGCGGCCGCGAGAGGCTCCCAAGAAGGCCCCCGAAGGGGCCAAACGGCGCCAAAGCGCCCCAAGACGGCCCAAGACGGCCCAAGACGCCCCCAAGAGGCCGCCAAGAGGCCCCCTGGAGACCCCCAAAACGCCACAGGAAGCCTCCAAGAACCCCCCAGGAGGCTTCCAAAAAGCCCCACAACGGCTGGACTGTACGTGCTCCGGACGTGCACCCCGCGAAGCGAGAGGAATCTCGAGGATGCGCTAATATGGTGGCCGCGGCCACAAAAGTCTCTGAGGACGGTCTAAGAAAGTCCCGAGACCCCGAAAGATCGCCCGAACACGCCCAAGATGGCCCCAAGACGGCCCAAGAGCCTTCCAAGACGTCTGAAGAGGCCTCCAAGAGGCCTCCCACGAGGGCCCCCAGAGGCAAAAATCGTTGATTTCCATTGATTTGTTTTATGTGTTTGGGGTTGTCGTTTTTTTGGCTTTCCGACGCTCCAAGACGGCCCAAGAGGCCCCAAAGACCGCTCGAAGACGGCCCAGGAGGCCCCCAGACAGTCCCAAGACGGCCCAAGAGGGCTTCAAGGCGGCCCAAGAGCCGCCCAAGACAGCCCAAGAGGCCCCCAAGACGGCCCCAAGAGGACCCAAAAGAGGGACGAAAAGCGGAACAAATCTAGCCTTCCAGCCCACGAGGCCCCCAGGAGGCCCCAAGAGCCCCCAAGAGGGCCCCCAAAAGCCCCCAAGAAGCCCCCACTACTCCCTGACAGGCTCCTGTGCGAGTGTCTGTGTGTGGTGCGTGTCTGCGAATGTCTGTGCGTGCTAGTGTCTGGCGTGCGCCTAGTGTGTCTCTGTATGTGTGTCTGCCGTATGTGCATTTGGTCGTGTGCGTGCGTGAGGTGTCCGCGTAATATGTGTATCCGAGCGACCCGGATCGGCGGCACTGGCCGAAGGCCACTACAATACTCCTCCTCCTCCTCCTCTTCTGGCGGGGGGGGGCCTCCTCCTCCTCCTCCTCCCCTCCTCCTCCTCCTCCTCCTCCTCCTCCTCCTCCTCTCTTCTTCTCCTCTTCTCCTCTCCTCCTCTCCTCCTCCTCCTCCTCCTCCTCCTCCTCCTCCTCCTCCTCCTCCTCTTCCTCCTCCTCCTCCTCCTCCTCCTCCTCCTCCTCCTCCTCCTCCTCCTCCTCTTTGGGGCTAGTTCTGGCCTCTGTTGGGGTGCGCGCCGGCCACAACTTCGACGCGGATCCAGCCATGACGACGGGAGGCCTTCCCGAGGCCCCCGAGAGGGCGAAAAATGGGCGTCACCATCATCGAACCTCGAAGGTTGAGTCTACAGCCCACACCGATCGTGAGAATGAGCGACTTCCCAAGGGTTTCCTTGCATCCTCCTTGCCTTTTCGGTCCATCCCTGACCACTCTCGTCGTCTCTCGACGGCCGGCCTCGGCCTGGCCCCTCCTCCTCCCCCTCCTCCTGCGCCTCCTCCCCCATCCCCCTCACCCTCCTCCTCCTCCTCCTCCTCCTCCTCCTTCTCCTCCTCCTCCTCCTCCTCCTCCGCCTCGCGCCCAGCGCGCGCAGGCCGCCGCCCGGAGGACTCTCAGGCCTGACCCTTCAGGAACCTCACGATCCTGGGGTGGGGCGGCGCCACCCCGCGGGACGCGAGCAGGAGGAAGAGAGGGGCGAGGAGGAGGAGGAGGAGGATGGCGAGGAGGAGGAGGAGGAAGAGGATCAGGAGGAGGAGGAGGACGAGGAGAAAGAGAAGGAGGAGGAGGAGGAGGAGGAGGAGGAGGAGGAGGGGGAGTGGGAGAGGGAGGGGAAGATCCGTAGCCATTATGGCTCAAGTAGAGGGCCGCCCTCCGTCAGCCAAAGTGTGTGTATGAGATTGCTGAGATCACGTACGATTAGCAATAAAAGGACCCCTAACCCTTGGGGAGGGGACCTAAGCTAGGAGGGTCAAACACATGCGGGATAGGGGGTATGATTTCTTTTTGTTCTGCAGATGCCTCACACCACACCGCCCAGGCTTGTTATCCCGAGTGCAAAAGACGAGAACCTGATTGAGGTCACGGCTTCACTGTTTTATTGGGGCCACGGGCTGCTCTACCCTCGATGGACGTACGGGGCACAGGCAGCCCGAGACATTCTGGTCGCCACCGCCGTGCGCAGTGGCCTGGGTCGGCCCGCCCCCCCGCCCGCGGGGGGGCGGGCTGCGCACGCGGGGTGCGCACACGGGCTGCCGCGGCGGGGAGGGGCGGGCTGCGCGCGGAACCCAGCACGAGCACCTCCTCCTCCTCCTCCTCCTCCTCCTCCTCCTCCTCCTCCTCCTCCTCCTCCCCCTCCCCCCTGCTCACGCGCAGACCGCTCGTGGGCAGCCTGCTTGCGCCACCGTCACTACACGAGCGCAGTCCACTGCTCGCAAAGCAGCTGCTCGCAAACAGCCTGGATCCGCCGCGGGGGATTTGCGATAAATCACACTAGAACCATCGCGCGCGCTTCGCTCGCGCTCAGGTTCTAGCAGGCCCCAGGCCTTGACGAGTCCACTGCTCCACTGAAGTAGCAGACCACAGATGGTTTGAACAGGAAGTGGTGTCCACAGCGCTGAACGCCTTAAGTGAGAAATCCATGCATGTCAATCCGCATTCCGGAAGCTTTCGGGGAAGATGGTTGCGTAGAGGGGCGCAGGCCTGATGAATCGGATTCCCAGAAGGCCTTCTGGGAACATGGGTGTTGGGGGCGTCTTGGGGAGCCTGTTGGGGCGTGCCGTCGTCGTCGTCGTCGTAATGTCGTCTTCGCCTCTTGGGGCGCGCCGTCGTCGTCGTCGTCGTCGTCCTCGTCTTCGTCGTTTCGTTGTCGGTTCAAGAGGGCTCTTGGGGCAACGTTGTGCGAAACGATCCGCGGAGGGCCGCGAGAAGGCGGTCAGTCACGTTCCCAGTAAAATTCCCAGACAGCTCTTCGGTAGCGTGATGGTACTTCGGAGCCTCGGGAGACTCTCGGGCCCACGACGAACCATGTCCCAGGAAGGCTTTCTGGGGACATGATTTGTTGGGGTGTGTTGGGGGGCCTCTTGGGCGCTCCCTGGAAGCCCCTTGGGGGCGGCCCCTTGGGTGATTCACGGGGTTTCGTGTGAGCCCCTCGGTGGCCTCTGGGGCCAGAGACCTCGAAACATCGGTTCACGGTCCCCCTCTGGGCCCCCTCTTGGGGCGCTCTTGGAGCATACTTGGGTTGTCGGGAGCCTCCTGGGCCGCGTTGGTGCCCTCTTCGGGGCCTCGTGGGCCGTTTTGGAGCGATCTGAAGGGCCTCCGAGCCCGTGAGGGAGCGCTGGGAAGCGGGAAAAGCGAGAACGCCAAAATCCTCAAAGAACCCTTGGAAAATGAATGAATGTTGCTTCCCAGGGCCCTCTCGGGGAGCCTCTTGAGTCCGTCCTGGTGCGTGTTGGAGTCCTCGTCGGCCGTCTCGAGGGCATCTTAGGCGTCTTCGGGGCCTCTTGGGACTGTGTTGGGTCCTCTTGGAACCCCATTCGATTGTCGTGGCCTGTTTCGGCGCGGGCCCGGGCCGTCTCGGGAGCTCGGGGACCTCCCAAAACCCCCGGGGGGCGCCCATGGAGGGTACAGGCAGCGACCCGCCCCCCCGGGCCTACTCCGATATATATATATATATATATATATATATATATAGAGATACATACATACATACATACATACATACATACATACATACATACATACATACATACATACATACATACATACATACATACATATAAACATATATATATATGTATATATATGTGCGTGGCCCACCCCTATGGGCCCACCTCTTTTGCAAAAAAAGAGGGTTGAACATTCAAAGATTCAAAGATTCAAAGATTCAAAGATTTTCCAGGCACTCCCGATTCGAAGATTCAAAGATTCAAAGATTCAAAGATTCAAAGATGTTTCAGGCTTTCTGGTTTTGCCAAAAGCCCTTCAAACATCTTTGAATCTTTGAATCTTTGAACCCTGGTGTTTTCAAGGATTCAAAGATTCAAAGATTCAAAGATTTTCTGGGGAGTTTTGGGTAACGTCGGGAGTGCCTGGAAAATCTTTGAATCTTTGAATCTTTGAATCTTTGAATCCTTGAAAACACCAGGGTTCAAAGATTCAAAGATTCAAAGATTTTCTGGGGAGTTTTGGGTAACATCGGGAGTGCCTGGAGAATCTTTGAATCTTTGAATCTTTGAATCTTTGAATCGTTGAAAATATCAGGGTTCAAAGATTCAAAGATTCAAAGATTTGTTGGTGAGTTTTTTGGTAAAGCCGAGAGTTCCTGGAAAATCTTTGAATCTTTGAATCTTTGAATCTTTGAGCCAGGAGTGTCTGGAAAATATTTGAATCTTTGAATCTTTGAATCTTGTAATCGTTGGATGTTCTGTGTAAGAGTGTTTTTGGGTTATCAGAATACGCTCTCTTGAGATACGTTTGAATCCCCAGATATTCAATGCATCTGGTAACATGTAAAGCGTTGTTGATAGCACCATTCTGCGTAGCTCACATTTAGGCTCAAAAGGTGCATACACCCTCTTACCATGGACGCTACAGCACAGAAGATTTTCGACGATGCCTTCAAATACTATGGCCTCGGTGCTCAATGGCGACTGCAGTCCTTAGAGGATCCTCGCGTGACGGACAGTGCAGAGGATGGAGAGGACAGCATTTCTGATCCAGTGTCCATGGACCAGTTCTTGCAAGTTGCCACTCGCGATATGTCGAGCGTTAAGACTACTCGCGTCCTGTTCGATTATAACGTTGTCCCAGCGGAGGCCCTCAGTGAGAGCAACGTCGTGGAACTCGTGAAAGGCAAGCAGCTTGGTGGATTACCCCAGCATATCGCGCCACGCTCGCCTCTTCCAGAGCACTGCAAAGTTGGCATTGTCATCAGCGATGAACCCGACGGAGGGAAGAGCGTTTTGAAGATTTATGATTTCAGCAGCGAGATGCCTTATCCAATCAACATGGCGCGGAATCTCCTGTCGGGAACCGGACGCGTTCCAGTATTCCGCCCTGGCCCCTGGGCAGTCAAGAAGACGATCCAGAGCATCTTGGACCGGATACCAGGTAAGTGTGTATTCTGGGCGGCGATCGAGGATCAGGCTGCTAAGCGTGCTAAGTCTGGTGATGATTCGAATAAGGGATGGCAACCAACGGCCGAGGAAATCACCGAGGGCCTGGCGCTGATCGAGGCCGAATGTCCCGAGACCAGTGGGAACGAACAGCTCGAGTGGATTCTGAAGAATACGTACTTGGAGGGTGCGCCGCTCAAAGGTTGGCCCAAGAGTGTTATCAAGCAAGCTGCTGATAACAAATCAGAGGGTACCCACGCTGCTGACGTCGAGCGCTGGTTCCCCTGGCTTATCTCTGACTACGTTGATGTACTTCAAGATCCGATTCTCCCAGCTATCATACCGCTGTTGACGAGCCATGGTCTATTCTCGGTGGGTTATCCAGGTCTCGGTAAAACGCCCTTGGCCAAAACTCTCTCCATGGCGCAGGGACGCTTCAACATCCGCGCTCACGACCGCGAAGCCAAGCAGGCGGGCTTCCGCGTCGGGAAGCATCTTGAAGTATTCCGCAACCGAGCGGGCGAGGTTGAGATCGGTGACATCTGCGACGATCCAGATTTGCTGGCCATGGACATCGAGGAGGCTCTTGTCTTCCTGAATGCAGGGGAAACTGGGTTGGTCACGAAAACGCGGTACAGTCCTGCTAAGTTTAAGAAGAATTCATCCAGAGCAATCCTGAGCAACCTGTTCAACGAGGACATGGAGCCGCCCGCGGGCGATCGCACGAGCATCACCTTCGACGAGCTGCGCAATATGATCGGCGGTTCTTTCGGTTCTGTGAAGCCGCAGTTCCTGATGGCTTTCCTGAAGAGGTGCGTGGTCTTCGTTGCTGGGCAGCATGGGTTCTATCTCCGTTTGCCAGGTGAGAATGAGAATATGGTTATCCATCGGTTTGATGACGTTTGCTTGCGCAAGGGCGGTGACTGGGCGAAGCCAGATCACAAGGCAGAGTACGCCTTGTTCAGAGTTGGAGTATGTCAGCGCTACGAGGGTTATGCTGAAGCCGAGCAGGCTGAGTCCGCTATCTTCGATAATCTATTCTCGAGATTTTCGGGAGTCCCTGTGGCGGACATCGTGAACTACTCCAACGACTCTGTGTCGTCGTTTCTGCGGACGCGCCAGGCGTTCAGCCGAATGACGCCTGGCCCTACGGCAGCCACTCCGCAGGGAGAAGTTGTTATTCGGCCTGGTGTCGACGGCCAGTACGATGACCTGCGTTGCCGCATCCCCAAGGTAGAGGGAGGCGCGCACAAGCGGGCGAGGTTTCGCTTTGATCGGCCCAGCGGCGCAGCCTGCGGTAGCCGAGACGATGACCGAGTCACCGAGAGAGTGCCCTCTATGAAGGTCGAGCTCGGCGGTGATCCCCCCGTTGCTGGAGGAGCTGCTGGATCGTCGACAGCGGGGGTCACACCGCCCGGGCCGAGCGCTCCGTGCACAGACGATGCTGCCGACATCGCCGAGCTGCAGAAGGTTTTGTGTTCGGCGGCCGCTGATCACGACGGAGAAGCTATCGATCTTCTCAGCCCCAACTTCTGCGGCGACCCGAGCGATCTGCTGGAGGTGCAGAAGGTGCTCTGGGCGGCGGCACGCGACGTTCACCAGTCCGAGATTGACCTCACAACTGGCGATGAGGACGATGCTGAGGCGCCCCAGGGCGTTGGCCTTCTGTTGCTAGAGTTTGCCACTGGTGTCACCAAGCAGCGCCCGTGGCGTGACGTATGTTTGATCAGTGCTCTGCGCAGCCTGGGCGTTCCGCTGCAGTATTGCAGATGGCCCGTTTTCCATTAGCCAGGTTCAAGGCATGATCGCTCCACTGGGCTACAGTCTAGAGAGTGTGCCGTATCATCTCTCCGTTGGGGTACCGCCAGGTAATTACGTGGCGACGTTCCGCCCTGTCGGCTCCGCCATGGGGCATGCAGTCGGCCTCGTAGTCGCAACCCCGACGGCTGGGTGGATCTTCGACGATGGCATTGTACGGAAGTGGTTTGGGAGCTTGCACTTTTGCCGTGTAGTGGGCGACATCCCAGCTGATGCGTGCTCGTACTGGCGCGTGGTGGGGAAGCCCAGCCAGTGACATTGCACTGAGTACTTCGCCATCTGCAGCGGAACGCGGCTCGTGCAGGAGACGCATCTGTCTGTAGTGGGTTGCCAAGCCAGTACAGAGGCACGCGCGATCCAGGCGAATCCTTTATCGTATCATTGCGATTGTGCGTCTGCCTTGACCAGTACATGTGTAACTGACGAGTCGAGCTAGATCTCTGCCGTGGGAGTGCACTAGCCGAGTGGAAAAATGCATGTTCTGCTGAGAGGGGGAGGGGCATTGCTACGTGTTGCGTCTGCAGTCGTCGTCACGCTCATCCTTTGCACCGCTGCCGTTTTGGCTCAGACGCTGGGCAGGGCGCCAGATTGCGTAGATGGGCAGATTTATTCCGAAACGAGGCAAAGGCCGCGATGGCAATGGATTCAGAAAGGCATTGCAGATAATGAAAAAGCCAATTGCGTGCTTGCAGAAACAGAGACGCTCGGCTCGCACACGGGCATCGTATACAATGTCTAAATCGGCCAATCTGAAGAAAAAGGGGCGACCTCGTGCATCAAAGAATCTCATAGATCTTGCGAAGATGTCTGACGACGAGGTTCTACAAGTCTTGCGAAAGCTGGGATTTGCAAAAGACTTAACAGGCGCGAAATGCGGTAAATGCAAAGTTGGCGTGTACGGCCCCGAGCAGAGTCGCGCGAATGGGCGACACCCTGTGCGCAAATGCACGAAGAAGTCTTGCCGCTGCAGGGCAATGCCGTGGAGTCAGTGCCCCCTGCTCCACACTGGACGACGCTCGGCAACTCCACGGGAGCAGCTGAAGAATCTGTTGAGTCTTTCGGCTACAAATTCGGTTGCAGCAACTGCACAGCTAACGGGCCATTCTGAGAAGTCGGTTGCCAGAACGAGAAGCCTGCTGCAGTTGGCTCGAAAGGTTTACGTGCAGAGGATTGAGAAGACAATGGTTTTCGGTTCTTCTAAACAATTGCCACCGTCAAGATGGCCAGATATCGAGGTAGATGAAGCGAGCTTTGGGAAAATGATTCTTCGGCCTCCTCGGCATCCAGGTGACAAAGTACAGGTGTGGGAGAACTGGATTGGCATGGTGAGGCGCGGGCATCCTAACACACTTCTTCTCGTGAGGTCTACAAACGGACCAACTCTGGCGCGTTCTCCTGGGCCAGGTCCGATCACGAAGGAGCAGTGGAGAGCTATATCTAGCATTTACTTCAAGAATCGACATGTTGTGCTTCACTCCGATTCTGCGCGGGCATACCGCGAGGTGAATATCCCTGGCGCGGTTCGTGATCAGGTTGTTCATAAGAAACGCAGGGTCTACAACAGCAAGAAAAAGAAATACATTTGGTTGAAACCGAAGTACGTCAAGACAGTCAAACATAAGATCGGCGGTAAAACAATATGGAGGAAAGCCGGCACTCAATCCATTGACTCCTGCTGGAAATTTCTCAAGTCTCGTTTGAAAGTAAATCAAGAACTCAAGCCTGGAACGAAAGCATTCGCCGCAGCCGTGCGCTCAGCGCAATACGAGTATTGGACTCGTGGTCAGGATCCGTGGACAGCGCTGTCTACACTTTGCCAATGACACCGCAATCGGTCATATGCATCTTTGCGCAGCTCGTGCAGGAGTTATGTTGATATTCAGTCTAGTTTGCCGTGCCAGTACAGCGGCGCGAGCGACTCAGAAAACTGGTTTTCATTTGCGCGCCGATGGAGCTGTACAGTCATCAGAGCAAGTCCGACTGCTGTTTCGAATTAGCAGTCGGCCGTGCACGTTCGCTAGCCGGCTTGAAAATAATCGCGCCCGCGCCATCGTGATGTTCGAACCGATCAAGCGCCTTCTATTTCCACGTAGCGCTATTCATTCATGTTACGTTCTACTCGCAGACTATATTCAGGGAGTTTCCGAACGTCACGGGAACAACATAACTTACATAAATGATCACAAAATAGCTCCTCTGAGGAGCCTCTTTTGGGGGGGCTCTGCGAAGCATTTTTGGAGCAATTTTGGTACAAAAACCATAGGAATTCCTTGGATTCGAGACCCCCCCAGTTTTGTGGTTTTGGGGGGGGTCTCAAATCCGTACCAAAATTACGTTCTTTGTTGAAATATATCATAAAAATGTTTTATTTCTTTTTTTTGTTTGAAAAAATAGCGTTAATATTTTGCGATGAATAATAAAGCTTGGACGTTCTTCAACATCAAGACTTTCTTAAATTTGCAAAAGAACGAATCGAGGTTCAATGTCGTGTATATAGAAATACAAAATATAGTGTCTCAGAAGTGAGACAAACTATGTTATCTGGTTGAAGTTTTTAATACTTATTAGATTAAACAACATTCTTGAATTGCAGTTTCTTTTGTTATGAAAATTAAAATAGTTCTTTTTTGTGCTTCTGACTTTTTATTTCTACCACCCGGCAAATATAAAATGCAATGTTGTTCTTTGAAAACAAAATAAATATTTGCTTTCATATTTTACAATGCACGGGTTTCACATTTTGTTTATATTTATTGTTTCATATTTTAGTATTGTTTAGTTTAAGTTTTCTAGGTTAAATTTGTTTTGCTAAAGAAGAAGAAGATTATGCATGTTTCATCATTTTAAATGTTCAATAGAATTAATATCTTCTTTGTTCTTCTTTGTCTATTTTAGCTTATTTCCTCCAAATTTACTGAAACGTAACAACACTACTTTCTTATACATTCAAATATTCAAGTATGCAAAATTTTAAACTTTCCAATTTGAAGATCTCAAATCTTCAAACCTTTTAATCTTCAAATATTCAATCTTCAACTCTTCAAACCTTAAAATCTTCAATTCTTCAAACATCCACGAATTGAAATCTTCAAACCTTTACATATTCAAATTCTCAGGTTTTCAAATGATCAGATATCAAACATTCACAATTTCATTTACAGTAATTTATATTTATAGTTATGATGGTAGAAGAATGTGTAGCTATACTACTACATGTGAATGAATATATTACATCGGGTAAGATCGGGAGTGCCTGGAGAATCTTTGAATCTTTGAATCTTTGAATCTTTGAATCTTTGAACCCTTGAAAACATCAGTGTTCAAATATTCAAAGATTCAAAGATTTGTTGGTAAGTTTTTTGGCAATGCCGAGGATGTCAGATGTTGTGCGAGCGATATAATTCGAAAGACATCGCATGTATACAACAAAAAGGTTGATGATAATGAAGAAATAGGAAAATCAAGTTGATACAAGATGATTGGGAGAGATACAAAAACAATTCAAAAAAAAAAAAAAACAAAAAAAAAAATGATTCAATACGCAATGACTTCACAAACTTGGCGAGAATATATAGCTACAACATGGCTTATGATACGCTCTGCAACCTATGTGTCCACAGTGATCGTCCATGTGCTCTGTCACCTATGTGTCTATATTCGGCGTCCAGTTGTGTCGTTCATATGTGGCATTGAAGTTGAAGAGACTATGCTCAGGCGGGTTGCGGTTGTCATGGAATCAATTGCATGCATCATCGCCCAACGGGGGCATAAGCTAGAGTGCGTGGAGATCGTTCACCCTCTTTCACTCTTGACCGCTAGTTCCTCGGAGGAAGGGAGAGGGAAGGGAGAGGGAGGAGGAGGAGGGGGAGGAAGAAGAGGAGGGGGGGGAGGAAGAGGAGGAGAGGGAGGAGGAAGAGGAGGAGAGGGAGGAGGAAGAGGAGGAGAGGGAGGAGGAAGAGGAGGATTTGCCTGGGTCAGAGGACGGTGTCCGACAGGAATCAAGCATCAAGATTACTGCAGGGATTTGAGGGCGTCTCACGTTGGACGCCTCTTTGAGCCATCGCGGGAACAGTAAAAGACTTGATATATTCATTTGTATTGTCGTTATTGTGCCCTTGTGAGCTCTCTCTGAAGACTCTCCTTGGGCACCTGCAGGACCTCTGCGATCGTCTTGAAGCTTTCTTATGCTGTATTGGCTTCAATCAGTTTTTTGTTGCGTACATGCCATAGTTCTCATTTGTCCAACTATTCACTACACAATTTGCTCTGCTGTTGTCATCATGATTACGCCAATGTCGTTGTCATGCCACCTCTCCGTAAACAGCTGGCTCAAACAGCTGGCTCAAGTAAACTATTGTGATTCATTGTATTGGAGGTACTCTCACAATAAATGGCTAAAGCAGGCATATTTGAAGATGCTACGAGATTCAATTCATGTACAGAACTTTACAATTATTACAAGGGAAGCGGAATGGATGCGGCAAAAACTGGGCGTAAATACCTTGATGATCTAACAAGTGAAAACGCAGAGACATTTTTGATAAATGTTGTTAGGCAATTACCGCCTACGAACGATGGGGGCTTCTGTCGCCGGGCAGCAAACTTTTGGGTGGCGCTTTGGATGGAACGAGCACAACGAAACACAGAACAAGACGTTTCAGAAATTCGAGTGTCCAATGCTGTCGAGAAGGTGCGGGATCATAAATTTGTCTTGTCTGAGTTGTATAGCAAAACAGGCAAGTTACAAAAATGTGCAGTCACAAAAGCAATGGAAAACAATACGTGGTGTATATCTTCAATGATGAATTTGTTTCAGATTCACAATCCTCGCGTTCAGTGGGATCCAGTGCCTAAATCATTACGCGAATATGTAGCAAAACTTAATTTAGACAGTGGCGTATACCCAGGAGGATTGACAATCATGCTTTGCATGATAGCCAGTGGACGTTCTGCATCTCTGTCAAAATTATTACAATATACAAGTATCAAACAATGTTTTGACGATGAGTGGAGCAATCAAACGATTGACAAAATGCGTTACGTCATCTTGACCACAGAGAACGAAACCAAAGGATGCAAAATGGCAGAGGGATCAACATCTGAGGTGAAACGTAGTTCTCTGCTCTGCAATGTCAATTATGGGTATCACACTGACTGGGTGCGAGACTTCATGCGTGAATTCGACACAACAGAGAAGATATTTGAATCGTTTGCGCAATCGTTTAAAAAACTTTCAAATATTACTGGCATTGGAGCTTTCAGAGCAGTGCACATTCTACTTTGGATCTTTATTGCGTATGATGCTGAGATCTACGTGCCGGACGAAATGTTATATGATTTAGCGGGGCCAAACGTCAGACTGATGGAAAAGATGTGTCAATATGCTGGATTTACTTATAAACAGCTATACAAATTAGTGAAAGAAGAGCTGCCGCATATGGAACCGATCGAATATGAAGTATGGACGTGCAAAGTGGTAAACTTTATCTTTCTCTTGAATATGCAGAAACAGCCGAGCTTGTGTTATCGCTCATTGAAAAAGGAAGAATCGGTCAAGCCAGAAAGACGGCTAACCAAAAAGCAGAAGATTGAGTAGCTTGGGAATACAATATATATGCTGCGCTGGCCATGATATTATCGTCGTACCATTTGGCTTCTGCGCTTGAATCTCTGCTGCGGTGCTGACAAAGCGCCGTGTAGAAAGAACTGCCACTTACTAAACCAAGCTTATATTCAAATGGCTGACGCCCTTTTCGTCACCCCTCCAGATTTTAAGAATTTGCGTTTTATATCATTTTCGTGCAATGTGACTACGTAACCAAACAACACATCATTCAGTGCCCAAACACATATGATTCACCAGCATATATACATAGGCATAGCGCAGCAACTATGCTACATACATATCGATCATTGAGCACAGTATCCACGACATGTTATGTGTAAGATATTAAGTGCTTAACATCTTCATCATGATCAATAAACAGGGGGGCCCATAGGGGAGGGCCACCCATATATGTATATGGATGCTTGTATGAATTGTATGTGTTTGCATGTATGTATGTATGCATGCATGCATGCATGTATGAATGTATGTATGTATGTATGTATGAATGAATGAATGAATGTATGTATGTATGTATGTATGCATGCATGCATGCATGTATGTATGTATGTATGTATGTGTGTATGTGTGTTTGTAGATACGTGTGTGTGTGTAGTCGCGCGCTTTGGTTCTAGTCGTGGCCACGGAACTCGCAGTGCAAGGACTTGACGGGGAGCGCAATGGCGAGCGTGAAAACCTGACCTGGCCCAACCAGACCTGTCCACAAAGCTTGTCTGGGATAGCCACGTGGGAAACTGCCACGGAACTCCGACAACGGGCGTCGTCGTCGTCGTCGTCGTTGTGGTCGTCGCCGTCGTCGTTTTTTTTCGCCTTCGTCGTCGATCGTCAATCGTCGTCGCCGTCGTCGTCAACTTTCGACCGCGTCGTCGGCGTCGTCGCCGTCGTCGCCTTCTTCACCCCCATGTCTTACTCATCGTGCTCATCCCCCTCCTCCTCCCTCCTCGTCCCCGTCCTCCCCCCTCTTCTCATCCTCCGATTATTCCTCCCTCTCCTTTCCTCGGCCGATGCGCCCCAAGTGGTACCACTTGAGGCATGTAACTGCTGCTTCGCAATCCAGGCGCCAAGGGTCCAGGCCCGCCCCTCATGCCCCATATGCACGACGGGGGCGCGGCCCGAGAGGCCCCAAAAAGGCTCCCGGAAGGCTTCAAAACTGTTTCCCAGAGATCCCCGAGAGGCCAACCGCGAGACCCCAACCCACATACAAGAGGCCTCAGACCGACAACCCCAGGATGGGCCGAAGGCCAGTCGGATATTGGGCGATCTTGAGTGCATCGCGGGCCACGTTGGGGGCATATTGGGGCCGCCCTGGCTGTCTGGAGACAAGGTGGAGGGCATTGCGGGCGAGCTTGTCCGTTTTGCCGGCCATTCGGGGTCGTGCCGACCTCCGTTTCGGCTGTTTCGGGAAGCCTTCGGGGCCGTCCTGGGGCGATCTTGGAAGCCTCTGGGCGCGCGATACGGCTCGGGAAGGTTTGGAGCCGGCTCCAAGATGGATCCGCGAGATGGACCACGGATCGCAAGCGGAAGCCTTCTGCCCTGAGGGAGCCCCAGGAAATTCCAAGAGGGCCTGAGGAGGTCCAGAGAAACACCGAAGAGACCCCCAGTCGGCTTCAAGCGGCTCCCAGGTGGCCAAAGAGGCCCTAGGGGGCGCGGCTGCCACCCGGACGCGTCAGAGATGGGTCGGAGAGGTCCCTCGGGAAAGTTTCCGACGTGATCGCAGCGAGTATCGACTGGCCCTCTGACGACGTCCTCGTGCTCTGGCCACGCGAGAGACCGCTCGCGCGACGGATGATTGACCGCTCTCGGGGCTCTCTTGGAGCCCTCCGGGGACAATCTGCGAGCTCCGTTCGGTCCTCCCCGGGAGCTGTCGAGCCTCTCCAAGGCGGGTTCGGAGAGCCCCGAGAAGGGCCCAGGGAGCTCCAGAAGGAGCCCGGGCAGCTCCAAGAGGACCCCAAGAGCGGTCACACGAGAGGGCGCTCGCATGACCGACGTTTGACTGCTCTCGGGGCTTCCTTGGAGCCCTCCCAGGACTGCGCGGGGGCTTTCCTCCCGCCCCTTCCGGGGGGCTTCCGGGCCCCGCCATAGACGGCTTGGGAGAGCCCTCTCGGGCTCCAGAGGCGGCGCGGAGGGCTCCGAGAGGAGCCCAGGAACGGTCGCGCGCGAGAGCGCTCGCGTGACCGATTTGCGACTGCTCTCAGGGTCCGTTCGCAGCCTCCTGGAAGCCATCTTGGCCGCCATGGAAGCGCGTCGGGATCGCCTTGTAGGCAACGTTGCGCCATCTTCGGGCCGTCTTGGGAGGTCATTGAGTCGCCCCGGGGCCATGTTTGTTTTTTCCCCCCATCTGGCGGCCGGCTGCTCAACGCAACGCCGCGGAATCGGCGCGCGGAGACGCCGCTGGCGCGACGCCAACCTTAACATGAGGAAGGGGGGGGCGGACGGAGGAGGACGAGGGCGACGACGACGAAAGACGCTCGCAAGCTTCGCGAGCGCACTTCCCCGCGATCTGAACGACCGCTCATGGAACCAAGCAACCCACATCGCCGAGCGAGGAGCCGCAGTACAATACAATCCACGGCGCAAGGTCGTAACCACCCCAAGATTCACATTATGCTTTGAACGCATGATGCATGGGCGTGCGTACCATATTCAGCTGTCATGTTGGACTAAGGCAAGTGGCATTCACATTCGTCACTCGGCGCGCAAGGCGTGCCCCCGGCGACAGTCTGCGTTCGAATGCAGTTTCCCGTTCCGGTCAAAGGCATTGCACTCGTTGGCGAAGGCAGCGCAATATTGGTTTGCTGAAGCACCTCGTGGGGAAAAACGGCAACGATCTCCGAAATTACAGAAGCCACCTCTAGCAAACGAGAAACGCGCCTTCTCGTTTGTGCAATTTGCAGCCCTGTGGCCACGTTGCCCACGGCGGAAACACCTGCCTAACTGGATTGCCTCTCGTTTCGCCTGATACGCTGCTTCTTCGTCTTCTTCCAAGCGTAGCTTGGCTCGTTATCGCATTGGTCGCTCCGTTTTCTCAAGAGAAGAGTCGAACATACTCGCGCAGTGAAATGTTTTAACTTCCTGCTTCAAGCTCTCATTTGGGCACGAAATATGGCCGCAAAGACCCCCGAAGCAAAGACGTCTTGCCTTGCAGTGTCGACAGCCGTATGATTCTGCATGTCGACGACATCCATCCAAAATCCAATCACAGTTACAACACTATGATCTATCATTGTGACATTTTCAGCCTGGGTCCCAGAAGTTACCAGCATAGCACAAATTTGCCTGGTCCACCACTTGGCGATCCACAGTGATGCCACATCTGTTGCACAGGAATCTGGAACCCATTCGTCTGTCAAGCCTTTGCAAGCAAATCCGCCGATCTGGCGTGTGAGTTTCTGAGAGCGTGGACTTGAGTTCGCTCAAGCTTCGCTCTGCAAGGGGGGGGGGGGCGTACGTTATTTCCGACGTCATTTCCGACGTTTTTCGGTACCCGGGGACAGGGGGGTCTAGAAAACTCCAATTCCGGAGCCCAGACCGCCCAAGACAGCCCAAGAGGAAGCCAAGAGAGGCCCAAGAGGACCCCTAGACAATGCAAGAGGGCCCCGAATCGCCGAAACATCGGTCGAACCGCCGCCCAAGATGCCCCGAAGATCATAAAACAGCAGCCATATCATCAGCACCAGCACCCACATCATAAACATCATCACCATCGACACCATCGTCATGATCCTCCTCCTCCTCCTCCTCCTCATCATCATCATCATCCTCATCCACATCCTCATCCTCATCCTCATCCGCATCCTCATCCTCATCCTCATCAGCAGCAGCATCAGCAGCAGCAGCAGCAGAAGCAGCAGCAACATCATCATCATCATCATCATCATCATCATCATCATCATCATCATCATCATCATCAACAGCATCATCATCATCATCATCATCATCATCATCATCATCTTCGTCGTCCTCCTCCTCCTCCTCATCATCATCATGAGCATCATCATCATCGTCATCATCATCATCAACATCATCATCATCATCATCATCATCATCATCATCATCATCATCATCATCATCATCATCATTATCATCATCATCTTGCTCTCAATCCCCCGGATCGGCGGCACTGGCCGGAGGCCAGCCCAATACTTGTGCCAAAACAGCTTGACCCAAAATGACTTGAGCCAAAATGGCTACGGATCCTCCTGGGGCCATCTTGAGAGCCTCTTGGGCGCTCCTGGGGCGGTCATCATGGCCTCTTGGGCCGTCGTGGGCCGTCGGAAAGCCAAAAAATAGCGAACCCCAGTGCCAAGATCCTGCGAACACTTGCAGGAAGTCGATGAATGTGTTTTCTCTGGGGCCCTCTTGGGGGTCCTCTTTTGGAGCCCTCTTAGGAGGTGGTGGGGGCCACTGCGGCCAACTTAAGGCGACGGTGGGCCTTGTTCGGTCCATCTTGGGCCCTCTGGAAGCCATATTGGCCGTCCTGGAAGCACGTTGGGACCGCCATGGAGGCAATCTTGGGCTACGTCGGCAGTCTTACAGGCCTCTTGGAGCCCATCCTGGGCCATATTAGGGCCGTCTTGGGAGGCAATTGGGTCGTCCTGCGGCCATCTTGGGAGCCTCTCGGGTGCTCTCGGGGCGGTCATGATGGTCTCCTTTAATTTTGTCCGACCACCACGACGACCACGACGACGACGATGACGGCGAAGACGGCGACGACCACGACGACGGCGACGGCGACGAGGACGACGACGACGACGACAGCGACGACCACGTCGACGACGGCGACGACCGACGACGACGACAGCGGCAGCGGCGGCGGCGGCTGCGGGGGCGACGGCGGCGGCGGCACCGCCGACGACGTCGGCGGCGGCGGCACGAATGCAAGCAGGACGAGTAAGAGAAATACAAACTCGAACACACACACACACACCCAGACACAAACACAAACACCAGCACACACACACACACACGCACACACAAACAAAACACACAAACGCACACAGACACAGACACAGACACAGACACACACATTCACACACACACACACACACACGCACACATACACACACCAGCACACACACACACACACACGCCCACGCACACACAGACACAGACACAGACACAGACACAGACACAAACACAGACACAGGCACACACACAAGAAAAGAAACACGTCGTCCCGCTCCCGAGCAGCGCGGAGATGCCCCGCGAACGCATGGACGTGAATGGTTCGGGAACATCTTGATAGCCGCTTTAAGGCCTCATGGGGGGGCCTCTCGGGAGCCTTTTGGGGGGCCTCTTGGGAGCGTCTGGGTGCGTCTTGGGAGCCTCGGGGAGGGGTCCTGGCATCCCCGGTGGCTCTCTTCAACCTAGGGGCGGAAAAATCAGTTCGGATTCCCTCCTCCAGGACCCCCGCTTGGAACGGCCTTGGTGGCCTCGTGGGTCGTCGTGGGGGCCTCTGGGTGCATCTTGGGAGCATGCGGGTCTCCCTTGGGCTGTCCTCGAGCGTTTTTCTTGGGGACCTCTGGGGCGACTTTCGAAGACCTCTGGGGCCGTCTTGGACTCTGGGAAGGCGAATCAGGCGGATATGCGGAAAACATTACGTTACCCGAAAGGAATTGGACGACTTTTAATCCTTAGGGCTCCCTCAGGTGGCGTTCTGGAGGGGCGCCTTGGAGGCTTATTGGACTGTTTTGGGGTCTCTTGGGGGTCTCTGGAAACCTCTGAGAGGCCTCTTGGGGGCTTCCTTGAGCTTTCTGGGGGCCTCTTTGGCGCAAGGGCGGCAAAATGCATTCGGAGCCTTCGTCCCAGACCCCCGCTGGGAGCGGTCTTGGTGGCTTCTTGGGCTGTTTTGGGTGCTTCTTGGGACGTCCTGGAACCTTTTTGGGGACCTCTGGGGCGTTTTCCTGAAACCTCTGGGGCCGTCTTGGACGGTGTGAAGGCGAATCAGGCGAATATGCAAAACATTTCGTTTCCGTAAGGATTGGGACGATTTTTGTTCCTTGGGGTTCCCTTGGGGGGCCTTGGAAGCCTCTTGGGGCGTCTTGGGGGCCTCTTGGGGCCTCTTGAAAGCTTCTTGGGGGCCTCTTGTGTGAAGATGGGAGTTTTGGGGACAGCCCGAAACGCAGTAGATAAGCAGCTCAAGAGTTGGTTGCCCTTTTCGAGGGCTCGAGGAGTTTTAAAACACATAACATAACAAGTTATGTTTCCGTGGCCGTTTGCATCTCAAACGATATCAGGGGATCCCCTATTTGAGCCAGACAGCGATAACACATTATCAGGCGTGTTCCAGTCCGAGACTGGGGTTTCCCTGATTTCATCAGCTGTGTGTATGGTGCTGGACGCACCGCTTCATATTCGATCGACCGAACGGATCTTGCAGCTCGTGTGGAAAAAGGGCTCATATCCATTATCATTGACACTGGTAGTGCGGAGCTTGTGTTTCGAGACGGCCTATGCGAGTTCATTGGTGCAGTTTCTTAACGCCACTACATATCATAAAGACCTGCTCTGCGAAGTTCGGGCATCCACTCACCTTCGAGAACCCGTTCTCGGTCACCTACCTCCACGAGTTCACAAACCTCACAGAGTTCACCGACCTCACAGAGTTCACAGACCTCACAGAGTTCACCGACCTCACAGAGTTCACAGACCTCACAGAGTTCACATACCTCACAAGAGTTCAAAGACATCACAGAGTTCGCAGACCCAGCAGATTTCGGCACAATGGCGCAGGTACAAGATAGGCGTACACGTGCACACGTTTGGCTAGTTAAAGACGGTATACCCTGTTATGATGGCGGCGCAACTTCAGCAGAAGAATGGGACGAAAGAATACGGCTTGGTTTCTTGGGCGCAGAGACGGCAGAGAAGAAAAAGAGTTTCATCGCAAAGGTCAAGAACGGCCTCACGGACAGAGCGTGGACGCTCAGCCACAAGGATGAGAAGATTCGGTTTCGGCTTTCACGAGGTTGTTCAAGAAGGGCAGCGCGGCAGAGGAGAAAGAAAAGGCGATCGAGGAGGCGCTCGACATTTTGATCAAGTGCGTGCGCTCACATTGCGAGAAGGTGGCCCCGTTACAGAAGCACAAGGCGTTCCTGGACTATGTCAAACGCGGTCAGCGGCGGCCCAACGAGCCGATAGAGGACTTTATCCAGAGACGACGGGGCTCATACGAGAAGCTGAAGGATCTCACAGGCGGTAGCACGCAGGTTTCTGAGGACTTGCGAACGTTTTCCTTACTAGACATGTGTGGCATCACGGAGGCGCAGCACAAAACATTTCTTGGCCAGGCCCAGAACGAGTACGGTTGGGATGCGATATGCGAGGAATCCCACCAGCCCTTTGGGCGTGAGTGGTTTAGAGAGCCCGCTCTGTCCTCAACCCCCATTCTTCCCCTTCGGGGAGGGGTTTACCCCTCCCCCTACCCCCTCCCCCTGGACCTGGAGAGGGAGTTCCGCGGGTCGTCAGGGGGGGTCTTTTTCGACGTCTGGGAGGGCCAAACAACGACGACCCTCACGAGGATTCTGGCCCCGAGGGGGGGGGGGGGGGAGTTTGGTGCCTCAGCTCGTCTTTGAAGCCAAAATCATTGATTTTACCACGGTGTTGGACCCATTTTGGCCTCCTGAGGGGGCCGCGCTCATCTTCCTTCATAGCAAAATCATTGATGTTACGAAGGTTTTGGGCTCATTTTGTCTTTCTCAGGGGGCAGCTCTCATTTGCGTTTCAAAGGAGGTCGCAAGAGGCCCCAAGATGGCCCCAAGAGGCCCCCAGGAGGCCCCCAAGAGGCCTCCAAGAGGCCCCCCAGAGGCCCCCAAGCGGCCCCAACAGGCCCCCAAGAGGCCCCCAAGAGGCCCCCAAGAGGCCCCAAGAGGCCCCAAGAGGCCCCCAAAAGGCCCCCAAGAGGCCCCCAAGAGGCCCCCAAGAGGCCCCAAGAGGCTCCAAGAGGCCCCCAAGAGGCCCCACGAGGAGCCCGAACGACTCACACCAGGACGAGGGGCCCGAACGACTCACACCACGAAGAGCCCGAACGACTCACACCACAAGGAGGGGCCCGAACGAGTCACACCAGGACGAGGCGCCCGAACGACTCACACCACGAGGAGCCCGAACGACTCACACACGAGGAGCGTTTTCTCTCCCTCCTCCTCCGCTTCGTCCTTCTCCCGCTCCCCCCACAAGGAGGATGTGCAAGCAGGCGGAAGGAAGGAGGAACAGGGGAGATATGCGGGGCCAAGCGGACACACGCCTGAAAAACACGACTGTCGGCATGCTTCGCAAGAGTTGCTGCTGTGAGATGGGCTGGTGGGGATACGCGAAACGTAAAGAATTGGAGATGCAACTCGACGGCATCGACGCTCAGCGGCGACAGCCAGGTGGACGACAACAAGGAGGACGCAAGTTCAGGTGGAACTGAGCCTTCACAGCGGACACCGACGAGGACGACGGGAACGAGGACGAACCGGAGGACGGAGAAGACAGTGGCGGAGACGAGGACGGAGAAGAGATGGAGGCTTTGTCCGCCGAAGTGGAGGAGCTCGAGCAGGCCATGGCCATCGTGGACGTCAACGACCTCAGCGAAGAGGAGGTGCAGGTGTTCGCGATTGAGGCTCAACGGCTTGGCGGCGCTGTCGCGGCCAAAGGCCGCGGACGCGGTAAGGGCAGCTCAGGCTCAACGGGCTCAAATTATACTCGGCAGCGCCAGTTCATGAAGGACGGCAAGACGAATCGTGGATTTCGGCAGGGCAAAACATACGTCGACTTCGACGGGGAGATCAGCTTCGGCTCGAAGGATCTCCAGGACAAGCTGGGGGCCTTCCAGAAAGTAAGCACATGTGGAGCGTGCGGCGAGGCTGGACATTGGGCTGGAGACCCGGAGTGCAGCGAGACCAAGAAGGCCACCACCGGGGGCAAGGCTCGAGGACGAGGCAAAGGTGGCGGACGCGCTGGAGGTTTTCTGGCACGCACCGGCCTGGCAGCGGCTATGCTGGCGACAGGAGTCACCAGGCCCACCGAGGTCTACATGATCGAGCCGACGCACAACCACATCGACGAGGCGATCAACCCGATCACTCAGGTCAACGACGAGATGATCGACACGATGGCAGCAGACCAGGTGGTACCTCCTGGCTACATCGTCCTAGACACGGCAGCCTTGGCACCATGCGGCGGAGATCGAGCGATCGACAGCCATCTTGAGAAGTTCGAGCTGGCGGACATCCAGATGCCGACTCAGACCGTCTTCGAAGGTATCAACACTTCGGTCCCCATCAAGGCCGAGAGTACTGAAGCAGTACCAAGCGGCATCCAAGGACGGGGATGCACGCTCAACTTCGAGAGGCTACCAGACTCAGATGCTCCTATGCTCATGAGCTTGGACCAGATGGACGCCCTAGATGCAGTCATCAAGGTCAAGAGCAACCAGGTGATATTCAAGAAGATATCCGAGCAGCCCGTGAAGATCACGCGCTCGCGGAAGAACCACCCGATGATCAACGTCGCCGACTTTCCAAAGGGGCCGACGCAGCTCGAGGCACCGGCGATCAGCACAAAGGCGCTGGATGTGTGGACGGCCGAGAAGGAGGACGAGTCGCAGTATACGACGGCGGCCATCGAGAAGATCACGACCAAGGTGAACGACACTGGTATCATGACCAAGTCCCGGAAGAAGCAGGTGGGCGGCTGGATCGCGGACAACGTATTGGAACAGCGGGCGACCTGGAACGCACTACGCAAATATCAACATCGACTGTTTGTTCCTGGGACGGTAGTGGGGGAGATATACGGCGGAGCGCAACGCCACGAAGCTCGCAGGCAACTGTGGACTCAAGACTGGCCAGTGCAAGGACTTACGCACCACAGGCGACGACTTGCTACTGCCAAGCGTTCAAGCAGCTACGATGCGGGAGATCGAGAATGAGGATCCGTACCTCACGATCGCGCCATTTCCGCGTGACGGCCTCTCGCCCATCAACAATTTCTATTCGGAGAAGGAGCGGCGCAGGCGCCGCGCGAAGGCACTTGCGCATGTACGATTCGCTTTACATATCGTCAAGCATCGACTGGCACATGGAAGACATGTTTTGCTGGAGAACCCTTTGTGTTCACAGGTGTGGAACATCATCAAGGACGAGCTCCCACTGGAGCTGATCTGGGTTCGATGTGACCAATGCGTCTTCGACCTACGAGATGATCGTGGAGAGTTGCTTCAGAAGCCAACGACGTTTGTGACGACAGCAGTGGCATTGGCATATGCACTGGAAGTTCGGTGTACAGGAGATCACGGACATGGTGAAGTTCAAGGCCGAGGCGGCAAGTCCAGTGATTTTGTAGTCTGGGCCCCGGACATGGCAGAAAGGATCCTCGAGGGCACGAGGCAACAAAACGAGTTGGAGACGATTCTGGGTGGAAAGATCATCCTGGGAGTTCCCGACGCCACTGACGCATGCCCCGCTACAGGCTTCACGTCAAGCTCAGGCCTCATCATGGGCTCAGACGCGGAGACCTATCAACAATGGCAGCCGGTACCAGCAGCACTCAAGGCGGCGATCAAGAAGCTGCACGTGGCACTTGGCAAAGACTTGGCACGACATATTCAAGCAGGTGGTAGATCACCGGCGGCGGCTTCAGCGGCAAAGCTATTCAAGTGTGAGCTGTGCGACTCTCAGCAGCGACCGCCAGCGCATCCCATCGCAAGTCTACCGAAGTGGACCAAGTTCAACCAATGCCTTGGCATGGACATCGCCTACGTGCCTGACCTGAACGGCAACATGCACGCCTATCTGCCGATGCTGGACCTGGCCACCGACTACACCGCCATACAATGGATGATCAGCGGTGGCAGCCGCAAGCCGAGCCCCACCCCAAGCCACGCCAAGACGGCTTTCGTGGAGGGCTGGCAGCGGACACTATTGACCCCGCAGCGGTTTCAGATTGACCAAGATGCGGCCTTTCGTTTGGAGTTCGATGCTCTTTGCGAAGATCTCGGAGTTCCATGCATTCCAGTTGTCCCAGAAGAGCACCATCAACATGGAAAGGCGGAGCGGAAGATTCGGTTCTTCAAGGAGATGGCCACCGAGGTTTTTCGCGAGCTCGAGGTGAAGGATGACGAGAGCGCCAAGGTCGCCAGATACCAGATTGCTCAGACCATGGACCGCCTATCGAACAACAAAGGCTTTCCCCCGGCGCAGTGGGTCCTTGGAGAGAACCCATCACTACCGGTATCTCTTGGAGATATCAATACTGATCCTGTTTTTGCAGGTCAAATTGCACATGGATCTCTCATGTGGCATCGCCTACGGCTTCAAGAAGCATGTGAGGTCGCTTTTCACCAAGCGGCTAACAGCTCAGCTCTACGACGAGCGGTGCTATCAAAGACGCGACCTCAGCCTGGACCTTTCGAGCGCGGCGAATGGGTTCACCACTGGCGCACAGGTGGAGGAAAGCGCGATCTACATCGTAAATGGGAAGGACCAGCACGTGTGATTGGGAGGGGCCAGTTCGGCGACTGGCTTATCCACAACGGCATGCCTATTCTGGCTGGACCTAATATCCTCCGGAGGTCGACGCTCAATGAGATCTAGGATCGCACTCCTGAAGACCAGCGTGAATGGCAAGGAGTTCCACATGGGCAGCGCGGCTTCGTTGATTCGCGCAATACCACGTTCACTGAACCACGACAGCCTCTACAACCTGGGATGCAACCACGACCGCCACCTGATCAGCCACCAGATCCTGTGCCACCTCCAGCGCCGCAGGGACAAGACATGGAGGGAGCTCAAGATCGCGATGCTGATCCCGAAGGCCAACCTCCTGCACAGCGAAGGCGAGTTGAAGCAGAGTGGCCAGAAGGTTCGTGGAATATCCCAGAGTCGTGGGCCATGCTAATTGGCTCACAGCCTCGTGGACCCTACGACGCCACCCTTGCAACCAGGACTGTGCGATGCACGACAACACCACCGCATGAGGAAGATGTTATACCCCGAGATCGGCTACTGCGACGACGGACCTTTGACTACAACACCAAGGTGATGATGGAGAGCCTGGCGCGCAACGGCCTGGAGGTGCCCTTCGACGTTCCTCTGGCGCGAGATATGGACGTGACCGACGTCGTGGTAGAATACACTTATCGGACAGCGCAGGACCCTTCGAAGGTCAAGCCCCTGGGGATGTTCCTGGGGGCGCTAAACCTCAAGGCCCTCCTCAGTCCTATGGGCCAGACAACCCGGCTCCAGCGCGGACGGCTACTCCGGGGGCGAGCAGCGCACCGCCTACCACCTCGGCGGACCCTGATGCAGACAGCGCCCGCCAGCGACAGCGAGCACGACAGCACGCCAACCGCGATCAAGGCGAGAGGCGGAGGCTTAAGAGGAAGACACCGGCATCTCACACCATCTACCAGAGCCGATCACACATCGGCCTCAACACACTGACGACAACAAACGACAAGAGGGCACGCACCGCATACTCGACCAACCAAGTGATGTGCGAGTCGTTCGCAGCTGAACGAGCCGATCGCGCTACCAAAGGCGAGATGGACATCAAGGAGGTGTTGAGATGCAACGATCAGTACAGCAGGGAGCGCGCCGAGAAGTGCCTCAACGCGCTCATCAATGAGTGGAGTACCTGGACCAAGTACGACGCAGTTACGGCCATCGCTCCTACGATGGCCAAGAATATTGACAAGTCGTTGCAGATCGAGAGCCGCGCAGTTTGGACAAACGAAAGCATCGACAACGATGCTAACTTCCAGCCCAAGTGTCGCATCGCGGGCAAAAGCTTCCAGGGGAAGTACGATGAGAAGCTGCGACGAGACTCACCGACATGCTCGCCTTTCATGCAGAACCTCTTGTGTAGCACTGCGGCGTGCAAGCGGCTCTCGTGCTTCGCCGGGGACGCCGCCGGAGCTTTCCTGCAGGGCGTCAAGATCGAGAGGGAGCTGTACTTCAATATGCCCAAGAATATGCGGGGGATGGCCACTCCCGGACTGGAAGAAAAGAGCTTGCTCAAGCTCAACAAGAGCATCTATGACACCAACGGCGCGGCGAGGGCTTGGTACAAGCGGATTGTCCAGATCCTGAAGCAGGTCGGTTTCGAGCAGCTGCAGTTCGAGACTGCAAGCTTATGCACAATGGGGAGCTGGTGGGACTCTTACGTGGACGACAGTCGACACGCTCATGGCTTTCGACATGGAGAAGAACCGCGAGTTCTGCGAGCAGATCATCAACCAGCTGAAGGAGCAGGTCGAGTTCGGTGACTGGCACGATCTCCAAGGCTCACCCGAAGGCGCTACCTTTACAGGCCGACGCCTCAAGCAGGATAAGGATTATGTCATCACGATCGACATGGACAACTACATCGACGGGATGACCGATTACCGCATGCCCCGCGAGAGGGCCAAGCAGGACAAGGAGCTACTCACAGCAGCCGAGCATCGAGCACTACGTGGCATGAACGGACAGGTTCAGTGGGTAGTGAGGCTGCTGCTCCACAAGTATAGTTTCGAGGCATCAAGGCTGGCAGGCCAGATGACGAAGCCGACGGTGCAGGACATGAAGGACATGAGCAGTCTTGTACGCTCTACCCGGCGCGAGGGGGAGATGCAGATGATATTTCGTGGTGGTTTTGATTTCGAGAAATCGGTCGTCATTGCATCGCATGACGCGTCATTCGACAACATGCCGAACCACAAGAGCCAGCGCAGGTTTTATATCATGGTGGGAGATGGTGCTATGATGGACGACAACAACAAACTCTACCCATGCATGCTACTGGCCTGGTCAAGTGGACGGATTGGTCGTGCAGTACCCAGTACCCTTTCGGCGGAGGCCTACAATTGTTCCGAAGCTCAAGACGTCACAGTCTGGACACGCGCCGTATGTGCCGACATCTTTTCAGCCAATAAGTTGGGCCATGAGTACCGTCAGGCAGCAGAAGAGTGGAAGGGTGTTTTGGTCGCAGATTGTCGTTCTCTGTGGGATTGTGTGGTCAAGGAGCGTGTTCACCTATCAGATCGGAGGCTTTCCCTGGAAGCAGCTATCATCAGACAGGAGTGCCAGCATGGAGGCATCAAATGGGTACGATCTGAGCAGCAGCTGGCCGACGGCCTTACCAAGAAGATGGGAACTCCATACCAAGATCGAGTTTTTCACGAGAACCTATGGACTTTCGGACCAGATCCCCGAGCGCCCTCACTCAGGAAGCGGAAGCTGACCGACCCCTGGGACGAGATTCAGCGTGCTCAGCGAGTCGAGTTGCAGGAGGACGCCGATTACCTGAATGCAAACTATGCCAAGCCCAAGGACTACAGTGCAGATGACGATATATCGAGGATCGATGTGCACGAGATGGTTTACCAGGCGGAAGTGAGCACATCTATGACGACCAGGACTTCTCGATTCATGCGTGCCGCTCTGTTTTCCAGCATTTTGGCAAGCAGTTTTTCCTCAGGTACAACATTGCCACAGGTGGCAGCAGCTGCCGCAGCAGTAGCAACAACTGAACCGATGATCGGCCAGCAGGTTTCAACTTATGTTTTGGCCGAGCCGTTTGATCAGTGGTCTCAGTTTTTGCTGTCCCCAGCTGGGACATTTGCAGCAGGAGTTTCATTCGGTGCAGTTTTTATGGCTTTGATCTGTGTACTTCTGTTCATTGCCTCTCAGAAGTTCAAGCCGGAGTCGGTGTCGACAACGGTTGCAGTTTCACACTCAGCCAGCTCCAAGGAGATCGTTGCAACACCACCGAGCAACGGACTCAAACTGTCACCGAGCAGTGCTGCACGGAAGATGGACGATCTAGGAATGACTCACAGGCCTTACACACCGGACGTACAGAAGAAACTCGAGGCTATGCCGGTGTACGCGTTGCAAGGCATTTTGCGTGAGATGAACCTTCCCGTGTCGGGGCTCAAAGCAGACCTGGTTCGGAGGATCCTTCTAGAAAGTTGATGATCGTTCAAACTCGTTTTGTTTCGTTTCATGTTTGATGTGCAGACGGCGGCGCACAATCCCTTTTACAGTGAGAGGTTACTCATGCAGGCTGCTGTTCGGCTTGTTGAGTCGAGCCTTTTTGTGATTTTGCAGAGCACAACCTTCTAGGCAGAAGATTATTCATGCAAGCTGCTGATCTCCAGTTTCTGAACCTGCAAAGTTTATATTATGTGTGAAGATGAGAGTTTTGGGGACAGCCCGAAACGCAGTAGATAAGCAGCTCAGGAGTTGGTTGCCCTTTTCGAGGGCTCGAGGAGTTTTAAGACACATAACATAACAAGTTATGTTTCCGTGGCCGTTTGCATCTCAAACGATATCAGGGGATCCCCTTTTTGAGCCAGACAACGATAACAAGTTATCAGACGTGTTCCAGTCCGAGACTGGGGTTTCCCTGATTTCATCAGCTGTGTGTGTGGTGCTGGACGCACCGTTTCATATTCGATCGACCGAACGGATCTTGCAGCTCGTGTGGACATTATCATTGACACTTGGGGCCCTGGGGGGTCCTCTTGGAGAGGGGGGCTCGAAATTTCATGTGGATTTCCCCATCTTGGGCTCCTCTTGGACCCCTTTGGGGGCCCGATTCTGCCGTCTGGGGCGCTTCTTGGACCGTCTTGGGGCCCTCTTGGGCCGTCTTGGGGCCCTCGGGCCCCTGGGGCGCCTCTTGGGTCGTCTTGGGGCGGTCTTGGGGGTCTCTGAGGTCGTCAGGGACGGCACGACAGCGAAAACAATCGATATGCTAAAAATGTACGTTTTACCGTAGGAGTGGGGCTATTTGTCCCACTTGGGGCTTTCTTGGTTGGCCTCTTGGGGACCTTTTGAGGTGTCTTGGGGACTTCTTAAGCCGTCTAGAGGCCATCCTGGGCGTTTTGGAGCGGCCTGTGGGCGTCCCGGGCCCCTCTTGGAGCGTCTTCGGGTTCTCTTGACGCTTTCTGGTGGCGTTTTGGAGGCCTCTGGGGGTCTGGGTCGCCGAAACCCTGTAAAAGCACAAAGAAAATGACACTGTGCACCCCCATCTGTGGTAGAGGCCGCGGCCCAGGGGGCCCGGGCCCCAGTGCGCCGTTATATGTATACACATACAGACGTATGGCTTTTCGGACGTTTGCGAGTAGGCACTTTGCGAGTAGTGGAACGCGCTCGGCGAATCACCACCGTTGCACATTGCAGGCTGCGCCATCTTCACGCACCCAAGCGCCACACGCAACAATGCCACCGGCGTGGCTGCCCTGATCCCACCAGGCTTCCCGGCTCAGGCGGTTTAGCGCGGTTCGTCTTCCAACCCCCGTCTTCCCCTTCGGAGAGATTCAGCGAGACAGCTTGTGGCGTTCCCGCTGAGAACTTGACCCCTCCCCCTGCCCCCTCCCTCCCTGAGGTCAGGACTGGGATGTAGGGGGAGGCCGACCCATGCGAGGTCCAAGATGGCCCGAGATGGCCCCAGGATGGCCTCCCATAGCACAAGATGGCCTCCAAGATGTGCGCAGTATTGCCAAGATGGCCCTGGATGATCTCCTACATGCCTCCAAGAAGCCCCATGACCGCCCCCAGGCGGCTCCGAACGGCAACGGAGCCTGTCAAGGAGACACCCGAGAAGCCAGTAACCTTTCAAACCAATCAATTGGCTAATACATGATGCCTGCCTTCTCGCCTTGTCGTTTCCGATGGGCGTCTGAAGCCTCAGGATGGCTGCAAGATCGCAAGCGAGAGCTCCAAGAGGGCCCCAGAATGGCTCCAAGACGGCGCAAAGGCCCCCAAGAGCACTCCAAGACCGACAAGGGCAAGGCGAATTATCGCCTAGTCCCGCTCCCACTGTATTCCTCTGTCCGTCTCCTCCTCTCCCTCGTCGTCGCCGTCCGTCTCCCCGCACCCGTCATGCTTGCTCAACCTTGTTCTCCCTGTCCACTATCGAGAACCATTTAACGCACATCATGCTCAAGGACTGGACTGGACACTCCAAGTTCGGGACTGATTTGGGCGATGTGCTGGACCGATGTTGGGGCGAGTAGGTGACCTCTTGAAGCCCGCCCGTGGCCGCTCGTGGCCAAATCCGAGACAGCCCCAGGGAAGTGTTCGTCCAGGGACGCAAGTTTGCGAGAGAAGAAAGAACGCGACGTCGGAGGTCTGGGAACGAGCACGGTGCTCAACAGCCAAAAGTCACCCCAGAGCGACAACGATAACCGTTGGTGTTGGGCGCCTCCCGCCGCAAAAACGGACCACGCCCGCATAGAGAAACCGACCGTGAGCCCTGCGCAGCACGAACCGGAAGTGTTGCCGGCCATCACCCCTGACTAGAGGTCTCCTAGATGGTGTCCGAACGGAAGGGGTCGGAGGAGCGCGAGGCCTCGCCGATGCATCGGCGACGTCGGCGTGGAGAACATCGGGGTCCTCATCGCGCCGCATCGGCGATGCATCGGCGACGCGGCGCGATCCTCCGAGCCCATCTACTCTTAGGTCGGGTATGTTCCCCTACAGGCGGATTTTGGAAGAAACATCAAAAATAGTCAACAAAGACTCAAACATAGCCGAAAATAGTCCAAAAATCGTGCCGAAACTACTTGTTTGCTATTTTTGAATGTTCCTCCTGTAGAGGGACACGCCCGCCTTGAAATTTCGGCACTCCTGAACCCGCGTCCCAGGATTGGTGCAGGGCGGGCTCCTGCCGTGGCGACCTGCACACTGGCGTTTCTCACGCGGCGGGGATCGTCCAGCCTGGAGCGATCGCGGCATCCCCATGGCGCCGATCCCTCGATGCCAGCCGAGGCCGGGCCGCCACCAGCGCTCCACCCGGAACGCCCGCGCCGGGGTCGCCGCAGCGCCTGCACGGCGGGAGACTGCCGTGCAAGCGCTGCCTGGCCCTGCTGGCGGGAGGTACAGGCAGACCGATCCTGGGTCCGGGGGGCGGCCGGGCGGGGTGGACGGCCGCGGCCGGAGCCGCGGGCGGAGCCGCGGGAGGAGGAGGTGGAGGTGGAGGAGGCGGAGAGCTCGCAGGCGGAGCCGCGAGGGGGGGGGCCTCTTCTTCATCTCCGCGTCTGGCTGGCAGTCCTCGCCAGATCGCGGCACGGAGGGGAGGGGAGGGGGGGCTCGAGCTATGCTGCTCCCATCGTACTGAAGACTCACATCCCAAAAATAATTCCGAGCACCCAGGAAAGCATCAAAACATGTTCGAACGGGTAGCGCCTCCCAGGGCCCCACACGTGAAAACCCTCCAGCTTCGGTGCTTCCTTGGTGCTCGAAATCCTTTCTGGTGGTCAAGACTGAAGTAGGTTGGAGCATCCTAAAGCTCGAGGCTCTCTCTCTCTCTCTCTCGGAGGGCATCGAGGACTCCTCTCTTCCTCCTGCTCCTCCTCCTCCTCCTCCTGCTCCTCCTCCTCCTCCTGCTTCTCATCCTCCTCCTCCTGCTCCTCCTCCTCCTCCTCCTGCTCTTCCTCCTCCTCCTCCTCCTCCTCCTCCTCCTCCTCCTCCTCGAGGGTCGAAGCTTTCTGGGCGTCGCCTCGGGCATTCGCGGGCGAATGATTCGGTAGAAAGCAGGAGCCGCGGCGGTGGCGCCGCAGCGTGAAGCCTGCGGCCGTGGGCCGAGACATTCGCTTCTCGTCCTTCCCGCTGAGACTGGAGACGAGGAGGAAGACGAGGACGAGGAGAAGAGGAGGAGGAAAAGGAGGAGGAGAAGTGAGGAGGAGGGAGGAGGCGGGAGGAGGAGGAACGAGGAGGAGGAGGAGGAGGAGGAGGAGGAGGAACAGGGGGAGGAGAAGGAGGGGGGCGGAGGGGGAGGAGGAGGAAAAGGGGGGGGGGGGCGAGGAGGATGGAGGAGGAGGAGGAGGAGGAGGAGGAGGAGGAGGAGGAGGAGGAGGAGGGGGAGGAGGGGGAGGAGGAGGAGGGGGAGGGGGAGGGAGGAGGAGGAGGAAGAGGAAGGAGGAGGAGGAGGAGGAACAGGATGAGGAGGAGCAGAATGAGGGTGAGTGAGTGAGTGAACAAGGAACAAGCGGCCTGAAGCCAGTCCAGTTGAGCTATCGCTCGGCGTCGGAGGCCTCCGACCCTTGGGAAGCCTCCTCAAAATCCCCCTTCCAGGGGCTCTTCGGGCCCCTCCTCGGCCCCCTTCCGCAAGAGGCGGCACCCATCAGCACGGATGGCTGGAAGGTCCCCCATCCAGGAAGCCGAAGGCCCTCAGCACCTCAGCTCGGGACGTCATCCCCCCAAGGAACTCGCCCCCCGAAGCCCACCTCCCCCCAAGTCCTGAGCCGAGGCGCTAGGGGCAGAGTCAGCAGGGCCAAAAATTGCGGCAAGTCGCACCCGAACCGCGTGCGGCACACCCTCAGGGGGGTTCAAGGTCAGGTCCTTCAGACCTTCCTTGCCGGACGGGTCCTTGCTAACCTTAATCTGCGCCAGCTGCCGCCTCAAGCCCGAAGCCGCACGCTCTCGGAGGCACGGCCTAAGAAAAGCTCGAATTGGCCGCTCCACGCCGAAAAAGGCCCCGCAAGCACAGCAGAAATTGATGGCCTTTGCCATCCTCATGGCCCGACCGCGCATTAACAGTAGCATGCAGCATCGGGTGGCCGTTAAAAGAGTAACCCATGTCACGATAGGCCTCGAAACCCTCGCGATTGCACCGTGGGCACACACACACAGGCGCGGCAGCGGGGGCAGGAGCAGGAACGGCGTCGGGCTGCGCCTCGGGCGACGCCTGCGCCCGCCCTCTGCCTGCCGCATACAACTCCACCAAGTCATCATGGTCCCGGCAGGCCCCCCCGCCCCCCACCAACGCATGCAACCGCCCACTCCGCCGACCCACCTCACGAGCGGCCTCGACCAGGCCACGCCAGAGGTGGTACTCACTCCCCTCCACTCCGTGGAGGGCGGCACCACGCTTCGCGAATTCGTCGGCGGCATCGTTGCCGCGCTTCTCCCAAAGAGTGGTGCGATCATTCTGCACGTCTACCATGCTGCAATGGGCCTTCGTCTTGCGGGCCGTGAAAGCATTCGGCCCAAACGCCGCCCCGAACGGAGCCCACGTGTGGGCTCGGGGATTCTCAGTTCCCGACCCCGCTCCAGGGCCCGCCCGCAGCGTCGACGCCGTGCCTTTACAATCTATATAGAGATCGACGGGCGGCAACGCAACTTGGGCCAGCATTCGCACCGCAAAATCCTGAGCCCCCCTCGACGACTGGAAGGGGACCTGGTCCTGCGGCACAGGCCCATAAGCCGCGGCCAGAACCTGGCCAAACCTGTCACAACTGACAACTGACCAGCCAGCCCTGGAAAGCGCCCTGGCACTCGGAAAGAGCGCGGGCCCGTCCAGGAACAGAAGGCCAGACATGTAGCCCAACGCGGGCCGCTGAAACCAGTGGATCGTTTGCTGGTCAGGCCTACACTCGGGAAGCTCGAACACAGGGCTGGGATCCGGGAAAATGCCCCTGGCAAAAAGTTCCCCCGCTTCAAAACTCCAAGCTTTCACCCTCTGGGCCCGCCTCTGCAGGCCGGGAGAAACACGGTCCCGCCGCAGAGCGGCGTGGGCATCACACTCGAAACACCTGTGCCACAACGAGCCGTCTGGGTGCCCACGCGCTGTGCACGCCCCTGACGCTGCGTGCCCCCGTTTATGCAAGCGGGCCTGGGACCGCCGCGCCCCCGAGACCAGGGCCCTCAAGGCCCGCTGCTGGCGCGAGGCCCAGCTCTGCGAAGTCCCGTGGAGCAGGGGCCCCAGGCTACTCCAAAAAATCGGAAACGTCCAGGGGCAAGAAAAGCCTTGAGCGAGAGCCTATCAGACTCGCGCCTCACTCCTTCCTCGACCAGTCTGCGCACCGCAGCTGGGCTCAGCCTGACTAGGTTCACCACGGAGCCCCCGTCAGTCGTCAACATCGTGGCCGAGGGGATGTCCCAGCCGATGCCCCCAACCATCAAGAGATAGACATCTGCTGGCGACGCTGCTGCTACCGGAGGCCGCCTGGACTCCGAACACCTGACACGGGCCAACTCCAGAGTCTTGTTGAGGATCGGGGGCTTGGGGCTACCTGCCCAGCACGCAGTGCCCCACTGGACTACAACCTGGCCCAGAGCGATAACCCATGGATCAACTCGACGACCGTCCCGACACGAATGCATCCTGAACCCAATCGAGGCCCCCCGAGGATAACTGCCGAGACTCTTACAAGCCGCAACCCTCAGCTGGTGCAACTCCGCGGGCGGGGCCCCCGCCACGCATGCCCCCCACAGGGCGGAAGCCGCCGGGCCCCCTCGCTGGATCCATTTGATGTCCGCACCCGCTTCACGCAGGTTGACCAAGCGCCTCGAAGACCGTGTAGCATTCTTCCAGCGTCCCCTGGTGATGCCTACTCTACGCAGCGCCCCGAGATTCGCATCCGTGCCGAGGTTCCGTGCTGCGTCGACTTTACCTCAGGCTGGAAGGGACCACCGTCTCTCAAGGGCGCTCGCTAGCTCCGAGCCGCTGGCCAAGTACTTGCACTTCGACATGTGCACGGGGAGCTCGAGCTCGCCGAAAAAGAAACAAGGATGTGCTCCGCCGCCGCGGGCAGCTGGTCCGACACCAGCTGGCGGGGGCCGCAGCGCTGCAGAGTCACGTCGTCGACTACGTCACGCACCTGCACCTGGGGCCTGCCGTGGACCACCGAGGAGAGAGGGCCGATCAGAAGAAGCTTCGCTAGCGTCGTCGCTGCCGAACACCCCGCTATGATAGCCCCCGTAGCCTGCAGAAAATCCGAGATCGCCCCATCATACACCAATGTCCTGAACCCCGAGTAGATCGTCAGACCCCTGAGAAGCTTCAAGTTGAATCCGAACTGCCTGGCAGCCGCAAAAAGGTCAGCATGTCGCACATGCTCATCAAACTTCTTAAGATCTAGCAATACTGTCGCACTGTCCGTGCCGATCGCTCTGCAGAACGCGCCTAGCAAGTTGTGGAACCACCCGGCCCTCTCGCACGTCGTCGTGGGCCCGCTCCCCCAGAAGAACTCCACGTTGTGAGCCCTCTCCCACTCCCTACACAAGGGTTGTCTGAGCTTACTCCAGAGTTTCATAAACAGGCACAGTAGCCCGATGGGCCGAGATCCTCCTTCTGGTTTCGGAATAAAAACCATATTGGTAACCGGCTCTATCATCCAAGACGGGCGATCCTCGAAGGCCTGGATAATCCTCAAGACCCTGACCTGGCACTCCAGGGGCAGCTGTAGAATCGAACATAGGGTGGAACTGGTCGCAGCCGAGCCCTCTACCTTCAGAGTAAGACCTACAGCAGTCCTGGAAAGCCCCCAAGGATATCGGGGGAAGCCGGCTATCGCCTATGCCCCACGAATCAGGGCCCACCGCTTCGCGCCCAGACGGCGCCCACATCGGCAGCCACTCGTCGAGGAGCTGGGCTACGGCATCATGTCCGTTCACAGGGGGGCCCGAGGGATCCAGGACGTTGGATGGGGAAGTGTGCCTTTTCTCGGCATAGGCGCGCGCAGCCTTCCCCCCTTTCAACGCCGCTTCTTTAGCCCAGGTCCTCCACTTGCGCCCGCGCTCGCGCGCATCCACGCGCTGCGAACAGGGGGCGAAGCTGGCCAGCTCCGCCCACAGCTCGTCGTCTGGCTGCGACACGCCCTCGCTGATCTGACCGATCAAGGCGCGCAGCTGCTGCTCGCGCGGGCGCTCCACGCCCTCCTGCTGCTTCTGCGGGGCCGGGGGGTCCTCGGCATGCATGGTACCTATCATGTCCAGAAGTGCGCTAGCCCAGCGCGAGGCCACTCCCCAGCCCCGGCGTCCAAGAGAACCTGCAGAAAGCTTCGAGCCCCTGAGGGCCAAGCTCTGAAAGGCCATCCAGCACGTGGCCAACGGGCTGAACCTCCGACGAGCCTCTCGACCCCAAAGGGTTTGCAGGGGCACCACCGACACCCGAGGACCCAACCCGCGGCCCATGCACGAACCACGCTGCTCATCAGGGACGTCGTGGAAGACCCCAGCCAGGCGGCCTCCGAATTGTTACACAATTCCCGAACGGCTCCAGGAACATCAGCAAGGACCTCGTCGGGCCCGAACCTCCAGTCGGCCAACGTCGGGGCCAAGTGCGGGCCGATACAAGGGGCCACTGGGAACTTCTTGAACATCTTCGGCTTCATGAACGAGGCCGCCCCCAAGAGATCCTTGAAGACAGCAATCACCGGTACGTGCGGCGACGACGGGACCGACTCGAGGGCCGCGACCTTGTGGATGCAATGCCTGAGGACCTAATCACCTACGAAGAAGTCGATCTCACTCTCAACCGTGACCCACTTCTCTGTCCCGTCCTCCTCCACCTCCTTGTGCCTACTGACGCGCGTGGGCACTCTCGGCTGGAAGATAGCACCTACGACCGTGTTGAGCCACCCCGACTCGGACAACTCAGCTGGCGTGCAGTTCCAGTCGCCCTGGATCACCCACGGAGAGCCCTGGCCCAGGAGAAACACCGCCAGACCCTGGAGAAGCTCCCAGTTCGCAGGCCCCTTCGGGCCCTCCTTCACGTCCAGGTAGATCGACGCAACCAGCAGTCACCCAGGGAAAGCAGTGTTGATTTTGCGGACGACCACGCGGTGGCTGAACTGCTGAAGGGGCCCCTCCAGAGCCACAGGGCACGAGGGGACGTGAGGCTGCACAGCGAGAGCGACTCCGCCTGAGCACTCTGTCGGCCCAGATCCCGTCGCAGCAGCGCGGCCTAACTGGACTGCAAGACGATGGTTGCCCCCCCAGCCGTGGGCCCGCTCCTCGGCCGCATGCACCTTCAGCCTGGTCCCCTGGATCGCGAAAACCTGAGGCGGGGGAACCTCGCCGCCCACGAGCTGCTTCGCCAAACTGTGGCCGCTGTCGGCGCACCAGCCGTGGATGCCCTCAAAGCTGCTCCACGCGTTCGCATTCAGCGCGAAAAAAAAAGTTGCCGTCCTGCTTCGAGCTGTCGTCAGCAGGCCCGACTCTGACACAGGCAGCTCGTCGAACTGCTTGCCGCTTACGACCGTGATTCCCGACACCGCTACGGGCGCAACTTGGGGACGAAGGAGCATCGTGATACTCGCCAACCTGAACTGCGCGAGTCGCCCTCGAGCTGGTCCACCCCGGGCGGGCCCGTGGCGCCCGGCTGGGTCTGGGCCTCGCCAGCCGCCCCGCGGGCCGCCTCGCCCTGGCCCGAGCCCGAACGACTGGCCGATGCCGCAGCAGACAAGCTCGTACCTGTGCATGCGCCGTGGCCCTGCCCGCCCTGGCCCCCCGACCCCCCCCCCACCCCCCCCGCGACGCGACGCGAGGGTGGCGGCCCCAGTTGCCGACTCCCCCGCGCCGCGGGGGAGGGGGGGGGGGCGAGGGGCTAGGGCAGGCCGCGGCCATAGCCGCTGAAGACAAGGGAAGCAGGCGCCCGAGACCCTCGAGCGGCTGCAGCGCGCGGCCAGGGGGGCGGCTGAGCGCAAGGCCGCTGAAGGCAGCAGGGATCCTGGCGGCGGTGCCGCTGCTGGCGCCGCTGGTGCTGCTGCTGCAGGAGGCGCTGACGGCAGCGGCCAAGCACGGGCTCCGCAGCCGCCGACAGCGGCCGACTTCGAGGGCTCGGAGTTCCATGCTGAGCTCAAGCGGGCCATGGAAGGAGAGAACCCCGAGGCCGCCGTCGCGGAGTACTTGGCTGCGCACGCAGCCAAACGTCAGCGCCTTTGACGAGGAGTGGCCTGTGCTGGGCAGCCTGCCCACTCGTCCTTCAGCGAGTCGTCGACGTCGGGGGGGGGGGGGGGGGGGGAACAGCCATGGCCTGCGAGAGGCAGCCACTCCTCGGCCGAATCCCTGCGCCAACCCACGTCGGGACTTGCGCCGCGAGGGAGCGGGGCCAACGAAGAGGGTGATGGCAGACGCGCGAGTTCTGCAGGTGCGTCGATTGGGCGTTCGGCTACTCCTTCTCGGCCGCCAGACTCACCCGACCCCTGTGCGGCTGGGGTCTCCGACCCCAGGGCAGCCCGTGCAGTGGGGCGGCTCCTAGTTCGTCGGGCTCGGCGTGCGCGAGCTCTCCAGATGGACTCGTCAGGTTGCGTGGGGTCCAAGCCAGCCATGCCGACAGCCACGGTGTCGTCCACATCCTTGAAGTTGACCTTGTGGAGCATCTTCGTCTGGTGCTCAAGGTCCTTCCGCGCCTCGGCCAGCGACTCAGTGGCCTCGGCGATCCCCTTGAGGAGCTCCTGCTTCTGGATCTCGCACTGCTGGAGCCGCTCCTCGAGCTTCTCGACCTTACGCGTAGAATTTTCGACACGGTGTCGAGCAGCAAGCGCGGGCGGCGGCTTGGACTCGAGCTCCTGGACCCTGGCCCCCTCGACCTTGGCGATGAGCGCCGAGTCGATGCCGTGGCTCTTGAGGAAGCCGACGACCTGGGCGTGGGAGGGACCATCGCCGCCAGCAGCGGGCGAGGGCCGTGCACCTCCTCCTGCCCCGCCCCCGCCGCCGCCGGCTCCGCCCCCTTTCGCGAGCGCCGCCAGCTGCTGCTTGAGCTCCTTGACCTCCTTGGCCAGCCGCGACTGGTCGCCGCCGCTGGAGCCACTGCCGCCGCGCCCCTGCGGTGGGCGCACCACCTTGGCTGCTGCAGCACGGGCGTCCTGCTGGACCCGCACTGGCGCGGCCCCTCCGCAACTGCGGCACTTGAGCCTGCTGGCCCAGTTGCCGCTCTCGCCGCACTTGCCACATCCCCAGACTGGATACTTGGGGCCTGGCAAGACCTCTCTATCTGCGCCCATGGACAAGGCGCGCGCGCTGAACGTTTGGCTCGTGCCCACGAGCCGCTTCGAAGTAAGGAGGAGGAGGGAGGAGGGAGGGAGGAGGACGATGGCATGAAGAATTTTGGTTTCTGGAGCCCTGGTCTTCAGCTCGAAGATCCCAGGTTTCCGACGTCGTGGTTTGTGCACAGCGCGACCCCTGGTCTAGACCCATTACCAGGGCCAGGTTCGCCCCCTGTTGTTTTCTTTTGACGGTCCTGGAGCCCGCGAGGGCCACTCGAGGCCGAAAATTGAAAAACTCCGTCGATTGTATCACGACGAGGAGAGGTCTGGGATCGAGGAGCGAGAGTTCCCAGGCGTCTTGAATTTGACCTTGGGCGCCCGACAGATTTTTATCACGACGAGGGGAGGTTTGGGATCGAGGAGCGAGAGTTCCCAGGCGTCTCGAATTTGACCTTGGGCGCCCGACAGGTCCCTGGAAGTTTCCGGGGCCTTCTGGGGGCTCGCGGCAACCCCTGGGACGGGGCGAGGAGAAGCGACAGCTAGCGGCAGACGCAGCAGCATGCCGGGCAGCAGCACGACGGGCAAGACGAGGAAGACCTCCGCCTCCTCCCGTCGTGGCCAAAAAACTGTGGAACCATGTTCGGCCTCTGGGGGCCCCATCGAATCCTGGGATTGTCACGGCACCACCCCGGATGCAAAGCCGGGCCAGGGGAATGGGCCCAGGCCTCTGAATGCCAACGCCGCAACAAAAATCGCGACGTCGGAGATCTGGGGAGGAGGAAGAATGAATGAACGAATGACCCTAGCGCCTGAGCCAGCAAGTCTCTCCTCTGACTCTCGAGTTCGCCTCAACCACGGTCATGTTAAAACGATCAGGTCAGGTCCCCTCCGGGCGCCCGTCGGGGCAGTGGACAAAAACCTTTCGCGGGAAAAGCTGCCTAGAGAAAGGCGAGCCTGTCGCCGACTGAAGGCGTGCCACTCTAGCCCTCTGGGAGCCCCTTGCTACCATCACACTCCCTGCCCCAGTTATGGAGGAAGGCTGGCAATAATAATTACACATAGCGAAAACTGGGCCAAACTGGAAGCGGCCTGCATGGACAAGCTCTTAGCCAAAGGCGCAGATCCCAAAGCACGGCACACCCCTCGACAAAATGGCACTGCACTCCAAAAGAGCACCGTTCCATTGTCTCCTGGACCGTATGCTTAGGTCGGGCATGCCCCCCTATAGGGGGATGGTGGGCGAAAAGTAAAACTCAAATCCCACCAGCCCTTTGGGCGTGAGTGGTTTAGGGAGCTCTCTCTGTCCTCAACCCCCCCTTCTTCCCCTTCGGGGAGGGGTTTACCCCTCCCCCTACCCCCTCCCCCTGGGCCTGGAGAGGGAGCCCCGCGGGTGGTCAGGGGGGTCTTTCTCAACTCCTGGGAGGGCCAAAAAACGACGCCCCTCACGAGGATTCTGTCCCCGACGGGGGGATGGAGAAAAAACCCTCTCCTCTTCTGTGAAGCCAAAAACCTTGACTTTACTAGGTTTTTGGCCCCATTTTGGACTTCTGAGGGGGCAGCGCCCATCGTCCTTCACAGCAAAATCATTGATGTTACGAAGGTTTTGGCCTCATTTTGTCCTTCTCAGGGGGCAGCGCTTCTTTGCGCTTCTGAGGTCGCAAGAGGCCCCAAGATGGCCCCAAGAGGCCCCCAGGAGGCTCCCAAGAGGCCTCCAAGAGGCCCCCCAGAGGCCCCCAAGAGGCCCCAAGAGGCCCCCAAGAGGCCCCCAAGAGGCCCCCAAGAGGCCCCAAGAGGCCCCAAGAGGCCCCCAAGAGGCCCCCAAGAGGCCCCCAAGAGGCCCCCAAGAGGCCCCAAGAGGCTCCAAGAGGCCCCCAAGAGGCCCCACGAGGAGCCCGAACGACTCACACCAGGGCGAGGGGCCCGAACGACTCACACCACGAAGAGCCCGAACGACTCACACCACAAGGAGGTTCCCGAACGACTTACACCAGGACGAGGCGCCCGAACGACTCACACCACGAGGAGCCCGAACGACTCACACCCACCACGAAGAGCCCGAACGACTCACACCAGGAAGAAGGGCCCGAACGACTCACACCAGGACGAGAAACCACAAACGACTCAAACCACGAGGCGCGCTTTCTCTCCCTCCTCCTCCGCCTCGTCCTTCTCCCGCTCCCCCCACAAGGAGGATGTACAAGGAGGCGGGAGGAAGGAGTAACAGGGGAGATATGCGGGGCAGGCGGAAACACGCCTGAAAAACACGACTGTCGGCATGCTTCGCGAGAGTTGCTGTTGAGAGATGGGCTGGTGGGGATACGCGAAGCGTAAAGAATTACCCCAGTGCGACCCTACCTAGGAGTTGGAGCCCCTAGGAAAGCAGCATTAATTGCTATGCTATGATATGCTATGATATGCTATGCCATGCCATGCCATGCCATGCTATGCTGCGCTATGCTGTGTTATGCTGTACTATGCTGTGCTGCGCTATGCTATGATATGATATGATATGCTAAGCTATGTTATGATATATCATGTTGCGCTGTGTTATGATATGATATGATATGATATGCTATGCTAAGCTGCGCCATGCTATGATCTGCTCTGCTCTGCTATGATATGATATGATATGATGTGCTATGATATGCTGCGCTATGCTATGCTATGCTATGCTAGGCTACGCTATGCTTGGCTACGTTATGCTATGCTATGCTATGAGAATGCAGCGCTGCGCTGTGCTAAGCTAAGCTAACACTCTAGGCAGAGCCTAGGTAGGGAATTACACCCATGCTAATGCTATGTGCGCTGTGCCATGCTGTGCTGTGCTGCGCTATGCTATGCTATGCTATGTTATCCTGCGCTATGCTATGATATGATGGGCTATGCTATGATATGCTGTGCTGCGCTATGCTATGCTACGCTATGCTATGCTATGTTGTGCTCTGCTATGCTAAAGCTCAGCGAAGCTAAGATGAAGGTAAGCTAAGCCAAGATAAACCTGAGCTAAGATGAAGCTAAGCTATGCTAAGATAAAATAAGCTAAGCTAAGGTGAGATAAGCAACGCTAAGCTAAGTGGACGTAACTGGGGGAACCGCGGGGCGGATGCCGGGGGAACCGCCCGGGGCGAGTTACACTGCCCGGCCCCTTTAAGATAGAGGGTAAGAACCCTCTAGGCAGAGCCTAGGTAGGGAAAAATACCCCCCAAATGGGCAGAAATAGTCAAACAATAATCCCCAGACTAATTTTTGACTGGTTTTGAATATTTATCCTGTAGAGGGACACGCCCGACTTAACCGTATGCCAGCGAGAACAGTCGACGCAGGCAGCGGGAGACAGGGGCCACAAGCCGCGCAGCGTGAGCGCCCCCTGGCCGTGAAAGTCCCCTTCGCAAAAGGTCCTCCTCCTCCTCCTCCTCTTCCTCCCTCCTCCCTCCTCCTCCTCCTCCTCCTCCTCCTCCCCCTCCTCCTCCTCCTCCTCCTCCTCCCTCCTCCCTCCTCCTCCTCCTCCTCCTCCTCCTCCTTCTCCTCCTCCCTTCGCAAAAGGGACGAAGCGAGAGCAATACGCAGTGGAAGCCAGTCCACAAGAAATCCTCCGCAAAAAAAACCCGACCCTGAGACCCCAGGACGTACCGTGGTTTTTGCCGTGGGAGCGTCGTGCCTTCCACAGCACGATCATCGAGACTCAAGAAGCCCAGGGCCCCGTGGAGGCAAGCAGAGGGTGTCTCTCCGCACGGGCCCACACTGCAGCCACCTCTGCCGTTCGACTGCAGGGGCCAAGGCGGGGGGCCAGAAGACGAGAACGCAGGGCTTGGAGCCACCATGTCACGGAACGCGCACTGTCATGTTGGGCATGTCCTCCGGCAGGCGGAATTGGGGCGAAAAAGGAGAAATAGTCAAAAGGTACCCCAAAATGGTCAAACATAATAGAAACATCGTCGCCATTTTATTTTTCAAACAACAAATCATCATTGAATATTCCTCCTGTAGAGGAACATGCCCGACTTCAGCGTGCTGACAGCTGCCCGGCACGCTGCACGAGGCCTGCAGGAAAGCGCATCGTATACATAAATTACAGGTCACCTGTGGCCCCTGCACGGTTTCCCCCGGGGCCGTAAGCGACCCGAGGAGGAGGAGGAGGAGGAGGAGGTGGAGGAGGGGGGGAGAGGAGGAGATGGAGGAGGAGGCGGAAGAGGAGGAGGAGGAGGGGGAGGAGGAGGAGGAGGAGGAAGAGGAGGAGGAGGAGGAGGAGGGGGAGGAGGACGGAGGAGGAGGAGGAGGAGGACGGAGGAAGGAGGAGGAGGAGGAGGAGGAGTAGGAGGACGAATGGTCGCCTAAGCCATTCGGAGAAACCCTCCAGTGGCCCCCAGACCGCACACCAGAGAGAGCAGCCGACGGAGGCAGCGGGAGGCGGGGCCACGAGCCGTGCAGGGCGGGGGCCTCTTGGCCCCGAAAGTCTCTCTCTCTCTCTCTCTCCACAAGAAAGGGTCGAGGCGAGCGAAGCTCAGCATCGCGGGCGAGGGACACGCCATATCGGCAGAAAAAAATTCACCAATCGGTGCTTGCGCTGAAGGGGTCCTAGCGGAGATTGAAAGATTTGGCGAAAGTTTATGGACCTTTGCCACACCCCCGAACTCGGGACCGGTCGCGAGACCGCAAGCTCCCGAGGCGAGCGCAAAAGCCTGCCTGGAATAACACTGGCGGTATGTTTCGCGTGTCGTATGTGAGCAGGTCAGCATTTCCCCAAGTGCGTCACCAGCTGAGCATGACATTCGTATCGCGTGACACTCCTGCAGCTTGTCCAGCACAGTCGTCCTGTATCATACAGATGCGCGATAAGGATGCAAGAGTCTTGGACGCCCATTTCGAAGCTTTTCGAGCGGAGCGCGGCCAAGGCAAGTGGCCAAGGATGGACCGAGGAGGCAAGGATGCAAGGTTACCCTTGGGAAGGTTGCCCATCCCTACTCTGTGGGTTGACTGTACCGCGTGACACTCATGAAACTTGCCAGTACCCACGCTTCTGGATGCACGGAAGGTCCGACCGCTTGTCGAAGCGATCGCTCAAAGGGCCCAGTGTGCGTCGCGGCCAGCGGGGTGAGACCTCCCTGCCAGCGGCAGCCGGAGCCTGCCCAGGGACACTTTGAATTTTCGCTCGTACGTGGGAAGATCAAAATCAAAAACATAGGGCGTCGGGATCTATACATATCCACTGTCCAGGCCTGGCGCATCCCGGGCCGAGGAGCGATGCATACACCGTCCTGGCGTAGGGATGCATGTATATACAGCACTCCTGGGCAGGGCTCGAGCAACACGCCCTCCTGACAATACCGAGCCCTTCAGAGCAGCAGCCACATCACGCGCCCCTTCTCGACAACGCACCTAGAGGCCTCCTAGATGGGGTCGGAGTAGATGGGGTCGGAGGATCGCGCCGCATCGCCGATACATCGGCGATGCATCGGCGATGCATCGGCGATACATCGGCGGTGCACAATGCACTGGCGACGTCGGCGATGCATCGGCGACGTCGACGTGAAGCGAAGCAAATAGGGCTGCGCATCGAGCCGCATCGCCGATGTATCGGCGATGCGGCGCGATCCTCCGACCCCATCTACTCCAACCCCATCTAAGAGGCCTAGAGCACCCTAGCCTCAGATCGGGCGTGTCCCCCTGCAGGCGGATTTTGGACGAAAAATAAACAACAGTCAAGAAATGCACAAACATATTGCATGATAGTCCACAAAAGAATCGTCCCCAAACGTTTTTTTCTCAAAAAAAACTATTTCTGAATATTCCTCCTGTAGAGGGACACGCCCGACTTGACCCTAGCGTCCACAGCCTCATCGACCCGTCTCGTCTCGGCGCGCATCCCCCGCCCCTGCCTGCCTGGGCGAACACCACTGCCCAGCGGCCGGCACAAGCCGGGCCGGCCGCGGGCCGGCTCCGCAAGCTGTCGGCCTCCAAGAGCTCCCGCTCCTCCTCCTTCTCCTCCTCCTCCTCGTCCTCCTCCTCCTCCTCTTCCTCCCCCTCCTCCTCCCCCTCCTCCCCCCCCCTCCTCCTCCTCCTCCTCCTCCTCCTCCTCCTCCTCCTCCTCCTCCTCCTCCTCCTCCTCTTCCCCTCCTCCTCCTCCTCCTCGCTCCTCCTCCCTTCTCCTCTCTCCTCCTCCTCCTCCTCCTCCTCCCTCCTCCTCCTCCTCCTCCTCCTCCTCCTCCCTCCTCCTCCTCCTCTCCTGCTCCTCCACCCCCTGCTTCCTCCTCCTCCTCCTCCTCCTCCTTTTCCTCCTCCTCCTCCTCCTCCTCCTCTCGGCCTCCTCCTCCCCCTTTTCCTCCTCCCTCTCCTCCTCCTCCTGCTCCTCTTTCTCCTCCTCCTCCTCTCTTCCTCCTCCTCCTCCTCCTCCTCCTCCGCCTCCTCCTCCACCTCCTCCTGCTCCTCTCCTCCTCCTCTCCTCCTCTCCTCCTCCTCCTCCGTCTACTCTCCTCCTACTCCTCCTCCTCCTCCTCCTCCTGCTGCTCCTCCTCCTCCCCTGTCCTCCTCCTCCCCCCCTCCTCGTCCTGTTACTCCTCCTCCTCCTCTCCTCCTCCTCCTCCTCTCATCCTCTCCTCCTCCTCTCTCCTTCCTCCCTCCTCCTCCTTCCTCCTCCTTCCTCCTTCCTTCCTTCCTCCTTTCCCTCCTCCTCCTCCTCTCCTTCCTCCTTCCTCTCCTCTTTCCTCCTCCTCCTTTTCCTCCTCCTCCTCACCTCGGACTTGGGCGTCACCATGCGCAAGCGCTTGGCCCCACGGCCCTCTTCTGGAGAGGCGCCACGGGGAGGAAACTGCGAACACAATTCAAACCACAGCAAGCACGTCCTCTCGAATCAGTGGGCCCGTTCGGGCCCGATCAAAAACACGGTCGAAACAATTTGCACGGGACTTGCTTTGTAATTGTTGTACTGGGCGAAACGGCATGCAAACCCGAAGTCTTGATGGGCGGCATCGTCGGCAGCGTTCCTCGTCCCAGCCACGAAGTTCCACATATGATCAGGCCAAGTAGAATACACCTCCAACGGTTTCCTGCTGCGCGCTCCGAGACATCCCATGCACGTGACCATCCGAATCGATCTGTTCACGAGGAGCGCGTCGGACAACCCGCAGAAGTCGAAGGGCATTGACGAGAGCGGCTGCTCAACGCAGAAGAAAGCGCCCTTCAAGGCGCAGAGCGTCAGCAGCCAAGACCTCCCTACCCTGCGAACTGCCACTCATGCGCGCGTGCCTGCACGCAGCCGGGCACCAGCGCGCCAGACATGACCATGCATATGCGCTTGGATGGGGCATCCACTGCGCCCCCTGCGCCCAGCGTGGCCGCACGCGGCATCGCCTTCAGACGACCTGGATCGCGCGTCTCTCAAGAGCATTATGCTACCGATGGTCGTGCTTCAACATGGCGATACAAGAACACATTATTCGAATCAAGGGGTTCCGTGCTCTCACCGCTGATATCGCATGGACGCACGTTCACCTTCTCACTCGACGCAGCACCCCCCCCCCCCCGGACAATGCAACTCCAATGCAGCTCGCCTCGCGCGCGTCCTCCCTATGTCCGATGGCCTCTTCCTTTGTTCGGCGGGTATGTCCACGGGCGCAGTTCACCCATGTCGAACATTGTGGTGCGAACCATCCAGTGCCACCGACGTTGAGGGCCAGCAACGTCAAAGAGACGTAGATGACGCCGACCGCCGTCGCCACATTGTCCCAGTTCCGGCCCGAGGATTTATCGATTGCCGTCGCCGTATAGCCAGATGTGGCTACTTGCCTGGACGCACGCGCCGAGCCGCAGAACGTCTCCACGAAGCCCAAGGAACGAACAACAGCTGAAGAAGCAGCATTCACCTTCTGGGCAACGGCGTGGAACACACCGTCATCGATACCGTTTTCGTTGACCAATGCAGAGCGCCCAGCTTCACAATGGATCTCATTCTCCATTTTGCAGGCGGCGTCTGGTCGTCTGAGATCATCCTCACTCATTGGGTACGCTGCGCGGTTGGCCATGGCGGCCTTCCACGTGCGGCCGCCAGCCATTCGTGGAGAGTTTGGCAAGTGCGGTGGGGGTCCAGCCGAAGCGCCAAATATGTAACCGCAACAGTTGAGCCTGCCCAAAATGTTGAACATCGAAAACATGCGTCGCTCGAGCGTCGTGCGATGGGCGAACTGCGCAAGACCGCGGAGAATCACATTCAATCCTTCATCCGTTAATGTAGTATATGGTCTGGGTGATCCATGGAACATGGTCCTCGGATACGCCCACTGAACGCGTCGGGGCGGGGAGAAGGACGGGGTGACCAGAGCAACATTCCCCGCGCCAATTGCCGCAAGCCGCCTCCCATGTAAGCAGCACAGCACTGAGCGCGCGCGCGTGTCAGAGGGAGCGCGCGCATGTGCGAGGGTTGTGCAGCTGAGCGACGCAACGTCCATGCAACGTCAATGCATGATCCTTGACAGGCCAATGCAAGGTCAATGCAAAGTCGATGCAAGGTCAATGACAAGACACGTATCGCACGCGTGCGTACACAGCCGTGTACAATTTCACACACAGATGCACGTGCCCACGCACGTGCACATGCACACAAATGCACGCGCAGACATATGCTCATGCACGTACGCACCCACACACTTGAACACTGATGCGCGTGCCCCCTGCCCCATCCCCCAATCCAATTAAGCCCGTAGCCGGTGGCACGCCGGCTCCCTACACTGATTATTTAATATCCCAGCATCCTGTCTGCGAGGTGAACACAAATATGATGCTTTGGTACGTGATCCACACCGCTCGCGTCACATGTACGCAGATATATACCAGATAACGATACGAGCGCGTCACGTTCGTGTTGTTTCACCACGACACCCATATTTCTAATCGTGTTGAGATATTGCTGCATGGCGGTAGCAGCTGTCATACATGCTTTGTAAACACAGCAGCACCACCGTACTTGTATAATTCCCAAACAGCGAACGACAACAATATCCCCATCTCCCCAGCCTTAGCTTTCAAGGTTCCACCAGGATGGTTTGCGCTGTGCTGCGTGCACTCCTCAACGCCCCCCATCATGCCCCACGTAAGCTGCAACGCGCACCGATTACAAGGAACGTTAGTATCCACCTCCCAGCGCATCAGGTCGGCAACTAGCCGACGTAGACCAATTTTTCCCAACCCTCCTTGGTTGGGTATTCGTTTTGAATAGAGCAGTGTGGTCTCCACTCCTTCCTCCTCCTCCCCTCTCCCTCCCTGCCTCTTCCTGTCTTGCCTGCGGGGGGCTGCGACCTGTGAAACTGTCGCCATTTTCGAGGCCTGCTGGGGGGCCCCGCGCAGTGAGGGCCACGCGCGGATTCAAATTAGACCTCGCCATCCCTGGGGGGGTGCGATCTGTGAAACTGTCGCCATTTTCGAGGCCTGCTGGGGGGCCCAGCACAGTGAGGGCCCCGCGCGGATTCAAATTAGACATCGCCATCCCTGGGGGGGGGGGGGTGCGATCTGTGAAACTGTCGCCATTTTCGAAGCCTGCTGGGGGGCCCAGCACAGCGAGGGCCACGCGCGGATTCAAATTAGACCTCGCCATCCCTGGGGGGCTGCGACCTGTGAAACTGTCGCCATGTTCGAAGCCTGCTGAGTCGAACGTGAGCCTGGTAGGTCAAATAGCATCCGTCTCCATGGGAGGCGGATGAGCTCACATTGCATCCAATTCCATGTCGAAGGAATACGATATGGGGAGTGGATGGGCATGATAGGATAAGATCGATGTATCGGTCTTTCCAGCACATAGCGAACACTAAGGTAAGTGTCCGGGCAAATAGGGCGCGCGTGCCTTGAGCCCAAGGCAACGGCGCGCGAGCTATGCTCCCGATACTATAACATCTCCCAAAGAGCTACCCTTAAAGTCGGGAGGGGAGGAGACGGAGAGCATAGCCGCGCAGCCGTTAGGCTCTGCAAAGGCCGCGCGCACAACTGTTTGCAAGAAAGAAAACAGTGTGTACAGTCTGGCCTAACACCAGACTGTAAGGCGAGTTTCCTCGCAAGACATTTCACGCAAATACAAGATAGCCCCTTCGAACGATGAAGGGCTATCGGCTCAGTTAGAAGTAAGCCAAACGGGCCATACCTCACCGAGCAAATAGGTATTAAGGCAAAGAGCCTGAGTCATATAAAGCCGGCTCGTTGCCAGGCGTGAAATGTAAGGCTCGTTTCCGAGCAACTAGAAGGGCGCCTCTGTAGTAGGCGCCCATGCTGGCAAATTGGACCGCGGGGGGGCAACAAGGACAGACTAAAATTGATTAGCCTTAGGTTTGTTTCTGTCCTCGGGACTCCGAAAGGGAACAAACTGCTTCACGTCATACTTGAATGACTGAGTGCCTGACATTACTTCCAGAAACAGCTCCCGATCGATGCTTCCCTTTGTATGCCCGTCTGCGGTCATATCCCTAGTATCACACCACTGCACGTTATGTACTATACCTATATCCATGAGCTCACGTATCCAACTGATATGTCCAAGCAGAGTCCGCTCTGTCGGTATCTTAAGATCCTTGCTTGATAATGATTTATAAACGGACTCAGCGTCTATGGTAAGAGATACTTTGATGGCTAGGCCCCCCACTTCACGCATATCTCGTAGTTGTCGTGGAGCCAGAGCTCCTGCATTGAGCTCGTGGAGTGTGATGAGCGTAGGGTAACACTCATCACGGTTATGCGCAGCTGCGAGTGCCTCCGCAGCATAGCTGGACCTCACCTGCAGTCGGTGTGATTTGCATAGTCCGTCACAGAGGTGAACGACGGACTTGCCTTGAGGCGAGTTTCCTCGTCGTTGTACATTAGCCCCGCGTGTGCCGCAGCCCTTGGTCTCATCATCCTCCTCCCCGGTGAGCTTCCGATGCCCCGAATCGCTGTGGATGTCAACTTCATTCGTAGGCTTCATCCGAGGGAAGGTGATGCGTTTCGGGCTGCTGATCAGCTTTCGCGTCGCAGCATTCAGACGTCTGACTTGCAGATTGGTGGGCTCTTGGATTTTCTGGAGAGAGACCACGTATACCATGAGCCAGATTTGAGTAAGAAGGGCATAGGCGAGGGCTCCTCGCAAGCTGACGAACATGTCGGCAATGAGTTTCGTGGCTTTGGCATCGGCCGCCGCTCCTGTAAGTTCTGGGTGTGTGATAGGACGTAGTTGTTTGATATACTCGTCCTGATCCATGATCACATCCCCTTGGTCATTCTTAATGTAGCGAACGGCGCAGTTCGTATATGAGTGTTTGTTGAGCTTGCATTTGCCAAACACCTTTTCGACACGCTGTACATAGTCGTCTATATTTTTCTCTAGGCCTGTCATGTTAATATCATCGACATGTTTTGCCGTTAGCAGATCTTGGCTGAATTCAAACTCAGGGTCATAACTGGTCGGTGCAAGGCCTATAGCTCGTGTGGTCGTACGAAGTTTGAGAGAGAACGCTCTTGGAGCGTCCTTTGTACCCGTTCCTGGTTTGAGGCACCTGAGGCAGTGTCGGCTTTCGTCATAAGATGAGAAGCCGGGTAGTGTACGAAGTACCTGGGCACTTCCCGGTGGAAGAGTGAAGCAGACCATGCGAGTTTCCTCGCCGGTGGCATGGGCAAGTTCCTCATAGGTCAAACCCTTGAGGAACGCCTTGTCGATATCCATGGATGCTAAGATCCACTCTGGATGGCATGCCGCCTCACTTGCCAGGAGTCGTTGGGACTGCCTTCGGGCGGTTCCCGAGAATGTTTCCACGTCGAAAGCCTCAGTATCCATAAATCCACGAAGGACAAGTCTGAGACGAATGGTTTTTTTAACGTTCTCGGTACCCACCTTTACAAACTCCCACTTGTATACATACCTGGATGTCATGATGTTGGGAGCCTTGGATATATCATACATCTCAAAGCATCGGTTGTCAATCCAGATTTTGAGTTCAGTATACAAAGCTTCACTAACCTCCTTTGGATGTGCTGCTATGTCGGCTTTGGTGAGTAGGTCTTCTTCTTTAACGACTACAGCACGTTTAGCAGCAGAGGATACATATACTCTCATCGTTGCGACCATATCAGTGTCGAGCTGTGCAAGTTGAGTCTGATCCAACACTACTTTTGACATTTCTGATGTAAAACATAACTCAACGTAAGGACCGTATTCATCACTGTCAAGAGAGTAGCTCTCGTCAGGTGTGGTTGAGCAGAGAGACTAGACAAGACTCTCGTGGTTCAGGCTCGTCTCCGAGCGTGTCCAATGATATGATATCTTATTTGTCCACAGATGCTGAAACCAAAACACATTGGTCGGGCAGCATGGTTGTTGCGACGCAGTAGAGATAATCGTCGGTAGTCGTCGTAGGATGAAGATCCATACGTAGTTCGTTGTACCACTCTTCCAGCATCATAACTTCGATATTCTGTTCCTCATTTTCCTCATAGATTGTCAACAGACGGCCTTCACTCGGCGATGAAGCACCTGGGATATCTGGAGGAGGCCTGTTTCCAGGCGAATCGTGTTCTCCAGACGTGTTGCTTGAGTGCTGATATTTAGCCAGGTCGTCGTGAAATCCTAAGGAAGGGACACGTGAAATCAAGCATTGAATAAGTCTGGAATGAGTGCTACCAGTGATCTGAGAAATGTTTAGGCCGGTGCCCACACACTCGTAGTAGTGGAAAGCTGGGCTGATATCGTTGTCACAGTGGATCAGCGTAGACCCGGTGGCGTACTTTACTGCAGGTAAGCTTGACACACTTTTGGCCAATCTAACTGCTAGTACATGTTCTACTCGGAAGTAGTTTCGCACGAGATACTGTAGTGCTAGATGTACGCGCGGGTGAAACTTGCTGTCGTCTGAAAGATTGAGGTTTCCCTTGTAATCTGGGATATAGCCGAAAACTTTGGCAGGTTTCCCTGCGCCGAGGTGTGCCACATATGTAAGGACGGTCTGCATGGCCATATTATCCATGCCAAGTTCCCGTGTGAGGAGACATTCAATGTATAGTGTGTGACGAGCATCAGGATACATCACAATTACCTCACGAGATCCTGCCTTGACAACAATATGTCCTCTTTCAGGCACATTACGGATCACCGGGAATGGGCCATTCCAGCCTCCATGATCGTCCTTAGTGGCAGTGGGTCGATGGTAGTCGACCAAATCCCCTGCAGAGTAAAGGCGAGCACCATCAGGAGCCGTTTTAACCCTAAGAGCACGATTTGTCTTGGCCACAGCAGTGGCTTGAGTTATGGCTTCTAGGCGAACTTCCCTCACACGACGTTCTCGTTCGTCTCCTGATGTCTCGGGTCCCTTGGGAAAGTCAAGGGTGTCGAGGTCAGGGAGAAAGGAGGGCTGACGTCCTGTGTGTGCTTGGTATGGCGATACTCCGTTGTAAAACGTAAATGCATTGGTAACGAAGATGCCTTCCGCCAATACTCTAGTGAATACAACAGGGATGTTGTGTCTATTCAGCTCTTCCTCAATCATGTGGAGGACGCCTCTGAGAATGCCGCTTCGTGACTCAATTGAAGTCGCGTGTTGGCCAGGCGCTCGGATACGAAGTTCCGTGCCCTTATCGGCCATCATGGCCTTAGCGGCATCATTGTTCAGGGCGCCTTCTCCGTCTGAGTATAAGACTTTGAAGGGTCCGTGATAGGCAATCCAGCAGTAGTGGTAGGCGTCAAAGATAGCGCCACGTTTTCTGTCGGAAATTTCTTGGCCTGCTGCCAGGCGAATACAACGATCCACAATGTGAAATATGGTCCGTTTCTTGTAAAACATGAGGCCCATTTCGCCTTCGTCGAGCCAGTTACCAGGAAGGCTCACCGAAGGTAGTGTTGAGTTTCCTGGGCGTTCCCATGCTCTGCATTTCCGACAGGTATCGCAAACTTCTTTGATCATGTTCAGTCGAACGCTATCCAGCCCCACTTTGTCAAGGATTAGCCTCATCTGGGGTTCCTTCGCATGATACCATCGCAGGTGCAGTTTACGGAGTTCCTTTTTAACGACATGAGGTTCGTGACTACGGAGATTTTGCAGACTGCGTTGGATGTCGAATCTCGTCCAGTCGGGTAGTCGTGGAGCCCCAGAGCCGGTAGAGGCAAGAGGGTTCCTTGTGGCTCTCCGCAGTCGGTCTCCTTCGTCGACTGCATCTGGAGGTGGTGGTACGCCTTGTAGGCGGCCACGACGGGCCGCTACCTGTGGCGCTTCGCTAGAGGACGCAGAAGGCGTGTTTCCACGCTCGGGGGCGTCTCGTAGCATGTCGTAACTGCTGGCACCAGATGTCGGATCAACGTTACCGAAGGATCGTGGTCGCGGTGGCCTGGCGTGTGCGCCTTGGCGGCCACCTGAAGCTGAAGCTTGGCCCTCACCAGGTTTAGGTAAGGGTTTCCACCAAGCTGGCACGGTTTTGCCTTCGGGGTCGTGGTCGTCTGGAAGTTTGAATGGTTCAGCAAAACGACATTTACCAGGTTCGGTGTCGAGGTGGTTCTTAACACCTTTGCTTATCGTAAGATCCCTCTGGCATGCGGGACATGGCCAATATACCAAGATGGAATCATGATATTCACACTGCGTATGGTCTCAGTTATGGCTAGGACTGTCCTTTCGGACGTTGTCGATGCATGCCTGGCAGGTGGCCACCTTTGCGATGATACGATCACCGATGCGTCTCATACCTTCGCCTGGTTCAGCTTGATCGGGAAGGTCTGCAGGGTAAGCATGTGCAGTACTTGTAGGCGCGCTTCCGCGCGGAGTATCAATGGCTTTCGCCAGATAGACGGCTTCCACAAAGGCAGACTGCAGTCGTCGAATGTATTTTTGTGCCAATGAAAGCTCTTTGTTGCACGGTTGTGCGTGCACATGCTGACCGTTGCATTTGAGTCGCTCAAAGGGTTTAAGAATTGTCTCGTCATTGCTGGTGATATTTGTCGGCTTCTTAATATAGTCACCAGCCGTATCTTTGAGTCCCGTAGCACATTGATCAATGCGCACGGTTGTAATGTGTGGTCGGTTGGCAAGCTTCTTCCATGGGGAAATATCATCCACCCATGTTCCTGTAGGTTGTTCGCGTACCAACCACCTCCGAGCGTCATCTTGGGTTACAGCAATTTTACCACAGTAAGTTATGTGTGGTAAATCTTCTTCGTGGTGCTGTTCCCAAGTGTTGTGATTGACTTTGTAGTTTAATAGAATGGTGGTCCTGTAGTGCGGCAACTGGGTTGTAGCATGGCAACTCGAACGTAGCATATAGCGAAGTAATGGTCTACAACCCGCTGCACCGAGGGGTCTCCCAGGTCGACATATGTAGTCTTGTCTAGGCTGCCTCCTGAGGAGAGTCCCCTTGAGAAGGCAAGCTCTGAGATACCACCCTCACCGCCACAAGCTCCAACATATCCACGCAGTTGTTATGACCATAGCATCGTGTATCGGCTATGCTGTATATGCTAGCGCGTGTGTCGGGCATAGATGCGGGGAGGGTAAGGAACAGGTCATCGTCCTCATCGGAGCTTATCAGCTCAATAGGGACGTCAGTACTCCAGGTCGCCATAAGATCCTGTCCGAGTCCTGACAAGTCGTCGCCGCAATCATCGTTTCCGTCTTCAACGTGCTTTTTAATGCGGCGAGGCTTGATGCCTGCTTCCTTTTCGGCTTTGAGCCTTTCCTTCTGCTTGATACGCGATTCTGTAAGTAAAACTTGCTCGTTTTGTTCGCCAGTCTGTGTGCCCATTGTCGTGGTTGAGTGGGTACATGCGTCAATCGCCAGAGTCGGGAGGGGGAGAGAACAGTCATCTATGATGACGCGTCGAGGTTTCTGTGGTGATTGAGTAGGCTCGTTTCCGAGCAAGACCGGTTCCTCGGGTTGCCAATACAACCGAGTGCTGATGTTGGCAACCCCTGCAGGTAGTGGTGCATGCCAATCATACCCTGTTGGTTGATCGGTAACTGAGATATCCTGAATAACCGCATTGGTATCCAGGTTAATCGTTACACGTCGGATAAAATCAGACCATTTCGGTCCTCCCTTGTTGGTCGTCACGCAATGATGGATGTTATGGTCCGTACGTGTATAATTGTTTAAATATACAGGCACGTTTCCGTGCGTGGTGGTGCTCCCCAGGATGTTGTCGTTCAGATGACGGATGAGTGTAGTACGTGTCTGAGCTCGCCATTCAGCATGCCGTACTGTACGGCCGTACCAATCCAACACATGTTGTGGTATTGCCTGTTTGCATGTACATGCCCACAGCTTCGAGCTAATCGGTATTGATGACGCTACCTGCATATAAGTACCACTCGGTGTACTGTCTTGCATATTGAACCGAATACCGAAATGACACAAACGCATCCGTACTACTGACAACTTAAGATCTCCCAGGGTATCATGTACTGGAGATAACTTCCAAACATATCCTGGGGGACCAAATATAATGATTTTCATACGGAGTTTCTTGGCTTTTATCAACATGTTCTGGATACGTGACCAATGTGGGGCCACTCTCTTTCCTGGAGTTCTTACATGCCAGTTACCCGGGGTACTAATCCATATGAGAGTGTGATCTCCACTGATCACCGCACCCAGGTAATCTGTGCCCACGCTTGTCATAAGCTCATTGTGGGAAATACGATCACAGATATAACCTCGGGTGCGGAGGTCGGCGCAAGCCTCTCTCGTATCTTCAATGACAAAAGCCCTCTTACTAAGGCAGGTTACCCCGCTGTCCTTGTTACCCCCCGGCTTTTCGGCCAACAGGCAAGACGACGAGGGGGCGACGTCGCCCTGCCATCTTCAAGATAAAGAAGATGTGCCTGCAATGTCTGCCAGCATCTGGGCTTCCCTCAGATGCTGGAGCTCAGCGCTGCAGCGCGCCGTGGCCTCAGAGGCGGATTGCTCCGCAAATGCTGTCAGCATGGATGGATTATCCATCAGCTGTTTCAGCGCGCCTTTGGACCTAGCGTCGCTGACCGTCTGCAGCTCACGGCTAGTGTACCCCATCACTATCTTCCGGCGGGGCCGTACAGCGTCCATGGGTACACTTCCACCATGCTGGGCCAGTGTCCTGGCAACGAAGCAATCGAACGATTCAAGATCGTCGATGTTGTCGCCTCGCATAGTGGCCTTGGCGAGCGTCTCCATCAACCCCTGAGGCAGGTTTCCCTGCAATTGCTCGCGCTCCTGCGCCGGGGTCGGCTCGCCCGTCAGCACCGTCTGGAATGACGTGCTGCTTGAGCTCGAGGCGGGTTGCCCCGCAGCTCCAAAACGATCACACCTGATCGAGAGATGCCCTGACGGCAACTTCGTCGTCGGCATGATCTTGGAGCCCTCGGGGAGCTCCATTTTGACCTGCCCCTTTCCAGGGAATATCAGCTTCTCCTGGCCTCGTTCAAGCACGATGATCGTGCGTTTGTCCTGCATACTATCGAGGCCTAGGATGGCTGGCAGGCCTTTGCCACAGCCTGACACAATGTTCGTCTTATATGAATCGAGCTGGGTCGACCCCTGGTACTCGAAGGCAATACTGCATGTGCCTACGGTATCCGCTGGGGCCGACCCTTCTTCCACTCCGTTGATATTCAAACGAGAGCGGGGCTCGAACGTACAAGTACGGCCGTGTGCCTCAGCAGCCTGGACGAACTTGCGGCTCGTGTTCTCGCCCATGATGTTGATCTTCGAGCCTACATCGATGAGAATGGAATTTCCACCATCATCCAGGAACGTCTTACTCGGCTGCTTGATGTGCACAGTTTCTGAAGTGTCGGCTGTGCCGTCAGGCGGTTTTCCCCGCGAGTCGGTCGCACTCCCTGGCGGGTTGCCCCGCATGACGCTGGCATACGGCCTGCCTTCGGCCATACGCACCAGGTCGATGTACTGGAAGTACGACACGTGCTGGACGTGATCGCCGCGCTCCTCCCGCCAGTTGGCATACTCATCACGCATGCTCTTATACTGCTCGCGGGTCGTGCGTCTCGTCAGCGTCAGATACGAGTGAAGGGCAATCTCCTGCAGCCCCTCATTCGTGAGGTGATCCCTGTATTGCAGCCACTCCTCGAACTCCTCGTTCGTCGCTGTGATATCGACGGCCCTGGCTGCCGTTGCTGCTGTTGCCACTGAGGAATCTGAGATGTCAAACGACGGACTATCAGTCTCAGAATTATCGGCATCCAGCATAAAGGTTGTGTGTGCATTATCCATTTGATTCTGGAAATGCCGAACACGCAACTCACGCAGCTGGTCAGGGTCCAGTGCCATCTCTGCCCCGCCCCCACTCTGGGGAGACATTTGAGGAGTATTAGGCAGGTTTCCCTGCTGAGGCGCCGTCATCGGGATAAGCTGATCGAAGTCTCCCGTCTCCATCGGCGGCCTCACCTCCTCTGGCAGGTTTCCCTGCTGTTGGGGCTGAGCTGTCTGCCTATCTAGCATCCTGGCCGTCATCTCCTCCGCCATGCTCCTCAACTCCCGCAGCTCCCTCGCTGCTTGCTCAGGAGTCTGAATGAAGGAGCCGGTCCACGGGAATGATGACGCTATGATGCCAGGTGCTCGGCAGATAGCACATGGTGGCTGCCGAGGATCTCCCTCGCGCTGATTTGCGACATGGCCCACCACATTTGAATTCCAGCACCCCTCATGGAACAAGTGATTACACCTCAAACGGTAAACACTTTCCCTGGGCTGAAATTCTTCGAGGCATACCGCACAGGTATCTTCCATCCCAGTGAAAACTTCCACATCTGCTGCTCTGGGATATACCCGCCGCTGTCTCTCCAATACCGTCTCGGAGGGCATGAAGGCAGCTGGGGGAGCTCCTGATGGATCCAGCACCTCCGGCACTCCGGCATTTGGCACGGAGGCGGTAGGGGTCACAGCAGGCGAGTTTCCTCGAAAAGGTGAGCCTCTGTTTCTCACAACCTCAAGTGCAGCTGCACGTGAATGATCTCGTGCGTTCTGCACGGCCTGTCTGCGCCTAAAGCATGCCTGTTGAGTGTGGTATGTCTGCCTGATATAATCAGGCACGCCTCTACTGCCAGACGATATCGAATGGGCAGTGGGCTGGACAGCCACATCTGGCGTCGTCGGCGAAGGCATGAAGGCCATGTGCGGATACATAGATTGATCACTACAGCGCACGTTAGTGAGGCTGTGGAGCTGATCCGCCCATTCGCGAACAAACTTGTTCGGGACTCTGGACCCATCAGGGTACAATGGCGGATTCATGTGCGCTGGCGGTGGCCTCTGGCCCTGGGCCATGCTCGGGTGAGCATTGAACGCTGGGATGAAGGCTCGCTGCCGAGCAGGATCCCTTGGGTTGGGACCCTCAGGCTCCCAGGACCAGGCCGGCCTCCACCTCTGACCACTTGGGTGAGGCAGATTATGGCTCTGCACCTGCTGCACAGCGGCCGCCACTCTTGCACGGTAGTCATCAGGCACACCAGCGACTGTGGATTGTCCAGCAAACGGTCGACGATGGCTTGGGGTGCCGGGCAGGTTTCCCTGCTGACTCGTTGGAGTGCCGGGCGGCATCGTGTTCAGGAGAGCTGTACCATGCTCGGCCCTAGCCGCTGCGATCCTCCCCATGAGGGTGCCGTTCGTGGCAGGGCGGCCAGGAGTCCCGAACGGAGACTGTGCAGGTGGCGTAGCCATTGGGGTCATGCCCCTCGGTGTGCATGCTCTGCGAGGGGCTCCCATGCATCTGCTCAAATCGAGCAGGCTCTCCAAAGATGCGGCCGAACGTCTGCGGGTCTCCCTGCGGCTCAGGCATCTCAGCTCTGAGTCAATTTATAGGCAGGTTTCCCTGCATGGCCTGACGATTTCGCGTCGCCATGGCGGACATTGCTCCCTGGCCTGCGGCCCAGGGGTCCTGTTGATATAACCTATCCGCCAATTGCTCCACCTGTTCAGGGTTCAAAGCGGCCGCTATCTGGTCCAAGTCCGAGGTGCGGATGGCCTGCCAAGACACGGCGCTAGGCCCTTGGCTTGGGGCGCGGCTTGGAGCCGCGCTCCCGGCCTCACTCTCGGTGATCATGAAGATCTGGTGGACCTCAGGCTGGTTTCCCAGCTTGGCGGGACTGTAGTGGTCCCCAACCTCCCTGTGGAGGTAGACCATGGGAGGGTCGACGCCCTCTTGGTCTCGGGACCACTGGTGTTTGACGCTGGCACTGCCAACGTCAGCCCACCTGCCAGGGGCCGACAGCACGGCGGGGGGGACTCGCGCCCGGCGATCCCCCATGCACTCGGGATTGTGCCAGTGCTTCCCCGTGGCCAGGTCCTCTACATGGGAAATGTAGTACGGTTCAATGATGCCGTTGCTTCCCTCGGACAAAAGGACTCCGTTATCAGACCAACAGAATTTAATGCCATCTTGCATGGCCTTATGCCAATCTACGAAGATGATGATGTCGGAGTCTGGGCCCCGCCCACTGTTTACGGCACGACGGCGGACCGTCGGCACGAAGTGGATGTGTGACCGGCCTGTTCCCCGTTTCTTCGTGTTGTGCTCGGGTCTACAGGACAGACCGTGCCACATGATGCCTTCGAAGGCATACCACCGAGTGCCATGCATGGCTACCTCGGGGTACGGGGCCGGTCTCCCGGCAGGTTGGTCGCACAATACGATGGAGCTTTCAATGTCCATGAATGCCCCTGAGAGGCGCGGATGAAGATCTCGGGCTCACCGGAGTCCCGCATTAACACCTTTAACTGAAGGCGCTGTTTTTCTTCTCCGTCTGGTTCACGGACATGAACCACTTCCATCATGATGGCTGCCAGTTGGTCAACCGTGCGAGCATATAGGTTCGCATTGATGACTTTGGCCTCGTCATGTCTGGGATTATACCCGTCGTGTCTCGATGTTCCTGTGTTCCACGGATAATCATTCACGAGTTCCACGAGGTTAACCCAATCATCATGATCATCGAAGGAAGCCAGGTCCCTCACAGGATTGTGTGGTTTGTCTGGCGCATGTCTGCATATCCTGCTGAGAGCTTTACTCAGCTGTTTGAGAGTGTGATTGGATGTAGGAAGGATGTTAGCTTGCCTGCATTTCTTCATGAATGCCCCATCCACCGAGCGTATCGGTGGGAGCTTCCGCAGAGCAAGTCTATCCCTGATCACACTCGGAGTCCCACTGGTGAAGGGCGTGCCCCCTGGGTGGTGCAGCTGATCCACGGGCGGGCTTCCCCGCATAGGAGCCTCTGTCGCTGAAGAGGCTGCGGCTCCTGAAGAGGAGGAAGCTGCAGCGGCAGGGCCTGGCGGGTTTCCCCGCGGTGATCCGCGACTGGCGCTGCCCCTAATCGTCGGCACCCAGGCACCCCTAGACATAGCACCATCGTCGGACCTTTTGGAACGGGCCGCCACAGGCGAAGCTGGCGCAGGGGCATACCCGGTGCGCTCGAAAGCTGCCGCCCTTTTAGCAATGGAGCTGCTGCGACTAGGCGGGCGTCTCCGTTCCTCCACAGGGTCCTGAGGTTGCTGCTTGGGCTCAGACGCTTGCGCAGGAGTTGCGCCAATCGGCGGTCTCGGAGTTGCAGAGCGAGGCGCCTCCATCTGCGCATCTGGCCCAGGATCCTGAGAGCGTGCTTTCGGTTTCACCTCCGAAGACGACTTCGGTGCCGGGGTTTCACTCTTAGCCTTCGAAAGTAGTGGGAGCGGGGGTTTCCTAGCCCCCTTCATGTAAATCTTGTTGGAATCCCCCAACATCTTGCGAGTTGCCTCGCGTGCGCGTTCGTCTGCTATCCGCATGCGTTCCTCGTCCTCCGCAACACGTTGGGCCTTCTGTTCATCCTTAGATGTCGGTTCTGGTTGTTGGGACTGACTAGAAACGCCGGGCGAGTTTCCTCGCATACCAGGAAGACTAAAGAGCGCGTCTTTCTCTTCCTGGGTCATGGGCACCAGTCCTCCCCTTGGAACCGGGGTAGACTTCTCCTCTTCCTGTTTCGGATCCAAGTGGCCCAGGATCCCGAGACGACGATTCACTTCTGCGATCTCGTCCTGTGTCATCGGGATCAGTGGTGGATGGCCCTCTTTATGACAGGTGTTGCCCCTGTTTGGGCTCAGACCTTCATTGTTGCCAACGGGGCATCCCGGCCTGTGGTTCTGGAACGGCTCGGAACAAGGTCCGCAAGCTGCTTGAGGCCTATACTGCTTGCGAGCCGCGATGATGTTTCGCAGCTGCGCCCGCGCTTCTTCAATTTCAGGGCGGGGGATGTTTGTTGCAAGCTGATAGCCTCCGCGGATGGCTTTCCCCTCAGCGTCCCTATAGGCAGGGTTGCCCTTGTCGAAGGCCGAGTGTTCCCCTTTTCGGCGTCTTGGGTCATTATACGGAAGCAGCTGGCCTCCTCGCCTGAGAGCGTGTTCTTTCGGGCCAGCCTGCCTCCACTCACGAGGAAGCCGAGCCTGTGGATGTGGTTCTCCCCTGACACGCGGATGGGAACGAGACCTTCCAGCATTCTCATAAGAAGAGGCTGCCGAAGCAGCCTGAGTGGTAGCCGGCGGAGGCGCCTGCGGAGGCCCCTGTGCAATCCCAGGTGGATCGGCCACATGAGGCAGGTTTCCCTGCTGGCTGGAGCTCGGCGCAAATGGCGCTTGTGCCGAGGGTGATGGTGCTTCAGGCTCGTCGGGATCAAAGTCCACCTCTACCTCCCCGTTGACTTCCATCATGAGGATTGTGGCTTCGTCCTCGCATAGCCCGCAACCATCGCCCACTTCTTCTTCTGATGTAGAACTGCCAATGATGATGGCCGTTGGCGCAGCCGGGACAGGCAGGTTTCCCTGCATAGCCGGCGTCTGTGCGTCGCTCGGTTGTCCCGGGGTAGGCGGCGCGGTTGTCGGCTCAGGCTCGTTGCCGAGCACAGGCTGCCCGGCGATGTTGCGCATGGCCGTGTTGTTTGGCCATGGTCCCACCGCCTGGAGACCCCATCCTGGCGGAGGAAGAGCCTGACCGCGCATGGCGATGGCCCTTTCAAGAGCATCACGCCATCTCCCGCGGGAGTATATCACGTGTCTCTGCACGTCCTCAGGATGCACGCTGTCGATGAGAGTCAAAGCTGCCAACACTAACTCCGAGTCATCGCAGGCGTCGGTGTCCTGCAGCATCATGATGCCAGCTTCGATCCTCTCTTGACTCTCGGGATACGCGATGGTAAGTATCTCATGCATCCTCATGAGAGTTTGCAGCAGTGTACGTGGTCCGTACTCGCCTGGGGCAAGCGAACCAGCGGGTGCAAATGGGATCTCTGGTTCACCTGCAATGAAAGCTTGAACGAACGCTTGAGACTCCATATCTATAAGTTCCCCATTAGTTTGGGGATAGATAGGCCTGTTTCCCGGCGGGGGTTCAGGTGGAGGTTGGAGGTTGCGTTCAACCTCGGAAGGCGAAGCCTCCACAGTGATGTCCTCGTCACTGCTTTCGTAGGCCATGATGTTGCCTGGATCCCCGACCACCCAGTCGAAGAAAGACAAAGGCTGGTTTCCCAGCGCACCGTGATCCACGGGAGTGAGCTCGTTGTTGCCAATGACGAACCGGCGGACGTACTCGAGGTAGTACGCGTACAATCCATGACCATACGCCTCGAGCTCGTCGACGTTGTCCATGCAACCGACCCAAGTGTAAAATATCTGTTCCATGGCCTCAAAATCCTGGAGGCTCAGATATTCGATGGATGGTTCACTTGAGCCAAAATGGACTTCGGTCGACCTGCCCTTTCCATTTCCCTTCGCTGGACAACCTCGCACAAGATGGTCGGTACTGTCGCACTCATGGCACTTAAGAACCTGGCCGTCTCTACCTCGCGGGTTTCCCCGCCTACCCTTGCCTTTTCCTGAGGTCTCTCTACGGCCCTTGCCACGGCCCTTTCCCCCGAAGAATATCTCATCATATTGTTCATCTGAGAGCCTCTGAAGGAATGCCGTAATGCCTCGTCCGTTCAACCTCCGACGACCTCGTTTACCTTTACCTTTTCCCTTGAAACTCCTCCGTATCCTCCTCCTAACACGACGTACTGGTTTTCGTGTGAACCTCCCCCACCTCCGTTCAGCCGGTTGCAATAACCAAAACAAGCGTTCAGCACGCTGATTGTCATTATCCATATTCATAATATCGGACCAATCTAAAGCTTCAACGCCGTCTGATGATATAGTATCTGCGTCGGTGCCGGAGTCGAAATCCTCGTCTCCCAAGTAGGTGGATACACCGTCGGTTAGGGGGTTTGATTCATCCCATAGAGAACGGTGTGGTTGTGGTTCTCTAGAAGGAGGGCTGGTTGCCCAGCTTGGTTGTGATCGATCTCCTGCTAGTAGAGCAGTGGATTCTCCAGGATCATCGGCCCATATGCTTGAGGGCCCGTTCCCAGGCTGGGCTTCAGTGGTCAAGGTAGTGTAGAAATTGCCACTACCAGATCCCCTTCCCTTTCCAAACACAGATCCTATATTACCAGGAGACCGTTCAGATAGGTGGCCTATCGAACGCATCCTCTCCAGCAAATCATCATGCTGTTGTTGTGTTCGGGGCATTCGGTGATTGAGTGGCTGTAAGCGCTGCATGGCTCGCTGGTTGCCGACGCCTAAGGCGCGGAACAGGATCGCGGTTAGTAGTTGGAAGTTGGGAAGGTCAAATCCCACCGGCTGTGCCTCAAGTCGGGCCATTTCGAATCGGGTAAGGGTGACGTCGATTCGTTCTCCGTGAGGCGCGTGGGAGTCGATGAGATGTGTGCCGGAAGTGAGCTGGCGCTCATCTTCCAGGCGTTCGAACTTCATGCTTAGGAGGAACATGATGTAGGTCACTGGGTCGGCGTGGACCCCATCGATGTCAGCACCATAATTTATAATGTCAGGCGGTACCCTCATGGCGAGTGTCCTCGCTAGGCCACCCAGGCCGCGTTGCATGGCGGCCGCTTGGGCCTGTGGCGTCATACGTCCGCTTGTGACGTTGAGCCATGCGTTGACCTCATAAACGTACTCGCGGAAAGGCACGTTGCCTTGAGGGTCCCAATATGGGCAATGTGTTTGCCCATCGGTGCTGTTGTCTCCACGACGCACGTGTCCGATTGCTGCCCCCAGCGCGAACCATATGATAGCGAAGATAACCAGCCCAAGGCTGTGTAGATAGGGGTGGTTATGAGGCGCGTTGCCGCGCTGGGGTAGCGCCTTGTCGAGTCTTCGAGGCGCTCTATCTGGCGGATCTCTCCGCCCATGCTTCAGGTATTGCGCTTTTGGCTAGTTGCCGAGCGGTTGGTAGTAGCGCAATGATGAAGCGTATATGGTACCAATGTCGTTGTCTAGACGTCGTACCTCTCGTGTCGCTTCTTGCTCTTGGATAGATCCTCGTAAACGTACTGGGAGTGATAGCGCACGGTGGTAGGTGGTCACGAAGATCGTGCCGAAGAGTATGAGGCTAAGACGAGCAAGAGCTGACCACGCGAGAGTGCGGCCAGCTCCGCTACCAAGTCGAAAGTGAGCCTGGTAGGTCAAATAGCATCCGTCTCCATGGGGGGCGGATGAGCTCACATTGCATCCAATTCCATGTCGAAGGAATACGATATGGGGAGTGGATGGGTATGATAGGATAAGATCGATGTATCGGTCTTTCCAGCACATAGCGAACACTAAGGTAAGTGTCCGGGCAAATAGGGCGCGCGTGCCTTGAGCCCAAGGCAACGGCGCGCGAGCTATGCTCCCGATACTATAACATCTCCCAAAGAGCTACCCTTAAAGTTGCTGGGGGGCCCAGCACAGTGAGGGCCCCGCGCGGATTCGAATTAGACCTCGCCATCCCTGGGAGGCGTGCGATCTGTGAAACTGTCGCCATTTTCGAGGCCTGCTGGGGAGCCCAACACAGTGAGGGCGTCGCGCGGATTCAAATTCGACCTCGCCATCCCTGGGGGGCTGCGATCTGTGAAACTGTCGAAGCCTGCTGGGGGGCCCAGCACAGCGAGGGCCCCGCGCGACTCCAAATTAGACCTCGCCGCCCCTGGGGGGCTGCGATCTGTGAAACTGTCGCCATTTTCGAGGCCTGCTGAGGGGCCAGCACAGTGAGGGCGACGCGCAGGTTCAAATGAGACCTCGCCGTCCCTGGGGGGGCTGCGATCTGTGAAATTGTCGCCACTTTCGAAGCCTGCTGGGGGGCCCCGCACAGTGAGGGCGACGCGCAGATTCAAATTAGACCTCGCCATCCCTAGGGGGCTGCGATCTGTGAAACTGTCGCCATTTTCGAGGCCTGCTGGGGGGACCCAGCAAAGTGAAGGCCCCGCGCGGATTCAAATTAGACCTCGCCATCCCTGGGGGGCTGCGATCTGTGAAACTGTCGCCAGTTTCGAAGCCTGCTGGGGGGCCCAGCACATAGAGGGCGTCGCGCGGGTTCAAACTAGACCTCGCCATCCCTGGGGGGCTGCGATCTGTGAAACTGCCGCCATTTTCGAGGCCTGCTGGGGGGCCCAGCACAGTGAGGGCCACGGGCAGATTCAAATCCGCCGACCCTGTCGGCGTGTGGAAGACGCATCCCGGTGTCGTCGTCTTGCGTGGATCACCGTCGTCGTCGTCGTCGTCGTCGTCGTCGTCGTCGTCGTCTCCGTCGTGTCCTCGTCGTCTCCGTCTCCGTTGTCCCTCGTCGTCTTCGTCGTTCCCCGTCTCCTTGAGCGCGCGAGCCAAAGCGACATTGAGCAACGTCGTAGTTGAGTCGTGGCGAAGCCCCTCCCCGCCGGGGGGGTCCCGGAGCTCAGAAAAGCTTCAAGACGAGCCAAGAGCGACAGAAGACACCCCCAAAAGGGTACAAGAGGGCCTCGACTCGACGAACGATGGCCCCAAGACGCCCAAGACGGCCCGAAGACGGCCCAAGAGGCCCTCAAGACGCTCCAAGAGAGCCCCAAGAGCACACCCAAGAGGGCCCCAGGCGCCAAAATCGTCAATTTTACATCGGTTTTTGAATGATTTTGGCCTTCTCGCCTTTTCGGCTTTCCGACACTCCAAGACGGCCCAAGAGGCCCCCAAGAGGCCCCCAAGAGCGCCCCAAGAGGCCTACAAGAGGGCCCCAAGACGGCCCAAGAAGGCCCCAGGACAGCCTAAGAGGCGCCCAAGACGGCCCAATAGGGCCCCAAGACGGGCCCAAGAAACGGCCAAGAGGGGGACGAGGAACCGAGAATTCGAGACTTCCGCCCTAAGAGGCCCCCGGGAAGCCCCAAGAGGCCCCCAAAAGGCCCCAAGAGGCCCCCGAGCGGCGCCAAGACGCCCCCAAGATGCGCCGAAGACGGCCTCCGGAAGCCCCAAGAGGCCCAAAAGAGGCCCCAAGAGGCCCCACAACGGCCCCCAAGAGGCTTCAAGTTGCCTTCCAGACGCCCCCGAGAGGTCAACCACGAGATCCCAACCAACATCCATAAGGCCTCCTCCTCCTCCCCCTTCACCCTTCTTCCTCCTACTCCCTTCCGCCTCCTCCTCCTCCTCCTCCTCCTCCTCCTCCTCCTGCCCCCCCCTCGCGTTGTCTTTCGTCATCTTCAGGGCCGGCGGCAACGGCCGCAAGGCCTTCGCAATTAGACCTCGCCATCCCTGGGGGGGCTGCGATCTGTGAAACTGTCGCTATTTCCGAGGCCTGCTGGGGGGCCCAGCACAGCGAGGGCCCCGCGCGGATTCAAACTAAACCTTGCCATCCCTGGGGGGCTGCGATCTGCGAAACTGTCACCATTTGCGAGGCCGGCCTGCTGGGGGGCCCAGCACAGTGAGGGCCACTGGCAATTTCAAATGAGACCTCGCCATCCCTGGGGGGGGGTGCGATCTGTGAAACTGTCGCCACTTTCGAAGCCTGCTGGGGGGCCCAGCGCAGTGACGCCACGGGCAAATTCAAATGAGACCTCGCCATCCCTGAGGGGCTGCGATCTGAAACTGTCGCCATTTTCGAAGCCTGCTGGGGGGCCCAGCACAGTGAGGGCCACGCGCGGATTCAAATTAGACCTCGCCATCTCTGGGGGGGCTGCGATCTGCGAAACTGTCGCCACTGTCGAGGCCTGCCGGGGGGCCCTGCACAGTCACGCCACGGGCATATTCAAACGAGACCTCGCCATCCCTTGGGGGCTGCGATATGTGAAACTGTCGCCACGTTCGAGGCCTGCTGGGGGGCCCAGTGCAGTGACGCCACGGGCAAATTCAAATGAGACCTCGCCATCCCCTGGAGGCTGCGATCTGTGAAACTGTCGCCATTTTCGAAGCCTGCTGGGGGGCCCAGCAAAGTGAAGGCCCCGCGCGGATTCGAATTAGACCTCGCCATCCCTGGGGGGCTGCGATCTGTGAAACTGTCGCCATTTTCGAAGCCTGCTGGGGGGCCCAGCACAGTGAGGGCGACGCGCGGATTCAAATTAGACATCGCCATCCCTGAGGGGCTGCGATCTGTGAAACTGTCGCCATTTTCGAGGCCTGCTGGGGGGCCCACCACAGCGGCGCCACGCGCGGACCCAAATTGCACCTCGCCATCCCTGCGGGGCTGCGATCTGCGAAACTGTCGCCACTTTCGAGGCCTGCTGCGATCCCCGTTTTCGAAGTGACTAGGAGTGCTCAGGAATTTAAACTCATCAGCTTTATCAAGCCTTTTTCCTGTAGCCAGTGTCCTGCGAGTCTCCCGAATTCCGTCTGCAGACATATGTAACCCTCGCTCCGTCATCGCCCCCTTATAAGGCACCCTAAACTATTTGCGCACCGCGTTTGCGCAGGGGTTGGGTACGTCGCCAGGGTATTTTCTAACAGAAAATTACCCTGGCGACGTACCCAACCCCTGCGCAAAAGCGGGGCGCAAATAGTTTAGGATACTTTATAAGGGGGCGATGACGGAGCGAGGGTTACATATGTCTGCAGACGGAATTCGGGAGACTCGCAGGACATTGGCTACAGGAAAAGGGCTTGATCAAGTTGATGATTTACAATTCCTGAGCACTCCTAGCCACTTCGAAAACGGGGATCACAGAAGGCCTCGAAAGTGGCGACAGGTTCACAGATCGCAGCCCCGCAGGGGTGGCGAGGTCTCATTTGAATATGCCCGTGGCCCTCACTGTGGTGGGCCCCCCAGGAGGCCTCGAAAATGGCTGCAGTTTCGCAGATCGCAGCCCCCCAGGGATGGCGAGGTCTAATTTGAATCCGCGCGTGGCCCTCACTGTGCTGGGCCCCCCAGCAGGCCTCGAAAATGGCGACAGTTTCGCAGATCGCAGCCCCCCAGGGATGGCGAGGTCTAATTTGAATCTGCGCGTGGCCCTCACTGTGCTGGGCCCCCAGCAGGCCTCGAAATGGCGACAGCAGATCGCAGCCCCCAGGGATGGCGAGGTCTGGCGCGTGGCCCATGCTGGGCCCCCCAGCAGGCCTCGAAAATGGCGACAGTTTCGCAGATCGCAGCCCCCCAGGGATGGCGAGGTCTAATTTGAATCCGCGCGTGGCCCTCACTGTGCTGGGCCCCCCAGCAGGCCTCGAAAATGGCGACAGTTTCGCAGATCGCAGCCCCCCAGGGATGGCGAGGTCTAATTTGAATCCGCGCGTGGCCCTCACTGTGCTGGGCCCCCCAGCAGGCCTCGAAAATGGCGACAGTTTCGCAGATCGCAGCCCCCCAGGGATGGCGAGGTCTAATTTGAATCCGCGCGTGGCCCTCACTGTGCTGGGCCCCCCAGCAGCCTCGAAAATGGCGACAGTTTCGCAGATCGCAGCCCCCCAGGGATGGCGAGGTCTAATTTGAATCCGCGCGTGGCCCTCACTGTGCTGGGCCCCCCAGCAGGCCTCGAAAATGGCAACAGTTTCGCAGATCGCAGCCCCCCAGGGATGGCGAGGTCTAATTTGAATCCGCGCGTGGCCCTCGCTGTGCTGGGCCCCCCAGCAGGCCTCGAAAATGGCGACAGTTTCGCAGATCGCAGCCCCCCAGGGATGGCGAGGTCTAATTTGAATCCGCGCGTGGCCCTCGCTGTGCTGGGCCCCCCAGCAGCTCTGAACAGGGCCGTAGTATACAGTATGGAGCGAGTCTACGGCGAGCGTTCGTCTCCGGTTACTTGATAAGGCACGGTGAAAGAGCGGGCACCTGTGCGCCACTGGATCTATAATTGCTCGCCCTGCTTTCCGAGGCCTCCAGAATGTTATGATGAAGGGTGCGCGGGCCGACTCTATAGCTCCGATGTCGGGCAAACTGCACGAAGGCTCCACGCGGCCCCCAGGGAGCAAATCTACGCCTGATACCGCCCCTGCTCTCGTCACAATTCTCCCCCGATCGTTTGTTTGATGACTTTGTCCACAGCTGACCCGATCAGCCTCGCTATCGACTCGCACGAGTCGTTCGCGCGCCACGCAAGAGTTCTCATAATCGGTTTCTTCCCTCAGTGGCCATGGTAGCTCGCCCCCACACGCGGCACAGTTGAAACAATGCAGATCATCTTGGCACGGGCTACAGTACTGGCACGGCGAGAACTTGCTCGCCCACGACGCCAGCCCTAACGTCTTGCTGTGCTCCGCCTGATCCGCCTGCCGCCAGATGGGGCAAGAAGCGTCTCAGGCCCACTTGCGCGAGTGGGTCACGCGGCGCACCATCGTGCATGAGTGCGCCACGCATCGCCCATTTTAGACGCTTTGCGACCTGCCCGCAACCCGCCCACACGACCCCATCAACGTACACGCGCGTCTCAACGTTGCCGCGTGATTACATTCGCGGCGCCTGGGAACCTAACGCCTGATCCAACTACCGACCGGCCACCGTCCAGCTACTCCTGGGGGAGGGGGTGTGCGGGTCGAGCGGCAGCTCGCGGTATCCAGAGGAGACAGCATTTCGGGGCAGTTGTTTGTTCCGCCAAGGGGTCGTCTGGGTGCCAATCGGCATCGTCGCGTCGCCGAGGTGGAGAGTGTCCTGCGGCCAGCGCTTGAAGCATCCAACTTATCAGCTGCAATGCTGGCCACACTGAGCACCAGCCTCTACAGCCGCAGAGGCACTTGTCGAACCCCAAGAGAACGGCTGTCACATGACGTTTCCCCATTTACCAGCCAAAATCCAATAATATTGTCAGATCGCCCCCCCGCCCCAGAAGTCTACCTGACCCCGTCTACGTGCAGCCCCAGGGGAATGTCTGTCCTCGTTGTTTTCAACAGTCCTCATCGCATCGGGATGTGTCTTGTAGCAAGGTAGGTCTAAGATGCGTTCCTCTCTGGTGGGCGGGTCTGCCCGAACGAGTTCTAAGCTGAAGGGGTCCGTCTCGATCTCTTCTGCAACTGATTGCCAAGCTCGTCGGAAGGGTATGTCTCGTATTGTCCGCGTAGCTGCCCGCCTCACATTACAAGGCGTCGGCGCGAAATGCAGATCGCCTGCGCCTGGGAGCACCGAATCAAAAAGACGCTAGTGCGAACAACTCTGTTTGCCAGGAGCCTGACTGTAGAAACTAAACGCGCCGCCTGGCACTCCAGCCAACTGGAGGTGGTAACATAATACACCCACGTCATAAGCTGTCACATTCGCAGATGCATAGTGGCTCAGTATATGCTTCAGGACCTCGGAACCAGCGTGGCGCCGTGTTTGTTGCTTTTGCGAATTGCCCCCAGGAGCCCATGGAACAGCATTGCGCTTCCGCTTCAAAAGTGTGCGAGGTCTCTTTGGCACCATCCCTTGAAAAAGGCTATATCAAACTCGGCTACAGCGCGCGCTGACCTCATAAACGAGCATGCGTTTGCAACTGCCGTGAAACTCCGCCCCGCTCTCCCAACCAAGAAGGGCGGAGGGCTGGGGTGTGGGAGAGGTAGCGAGGAGAAGCGGTAGGAGATGAGAGCTAAAAGGTAAGAGAGCAGCTGGGCTCAATGTGGCATGATGCGCACGCACCGCACGCAATCGCACCCATCAGACGCAGAGAATTTTCACCTCGAGCAAATGCGAGCCGCACTGAAGCGGACAAATATTAAATGTGCCGAACTGTCTGCTTTCGGCGCCGCCTGCAAGCATGGCGCCCGCGGGCTCGTGGCCTCCTTGTGCACGTCACCCCACCTCTCCTTTGGCGAGCCGGACGGGCTCGACGGAACCCTTGCAATTGTGTCCTAGCGTTGCTCCTCACACCGGGAAACGCATGCCAGACGTTGGTTGGTAGTAGGTCATCGGTAGGTCCCAGGAGGTCAACGGCAGGTCAACGGTAGGTCAACGGTCGGTCCCAGGAGGCCAACGGTAGGTCAACGGTCGGTCCGAGGAGGTCAACGGTAGGTCAACGGTAGGTCAGCGGTCCCAGGTCAACGGTAGGTCAACGCACCAAACCTGGAACAAAAACTGTGACGTACCCGACCCATCTGTATCAATGGAAGCGAGGAGTTGGCCGAAACTTGCATGGACAATCAACTTGATGTGTAAGCTACTTGGGACGCGCGCCCATGGCACGATGCGCAGGAGAACCATACAAGGACGAGGGGCGACAGCTACAGGCTCGAAAAGAACATGGGGAGTCGGGAACGCAAAGCAGGAGAAAAACGCGCGGGAAGCCGAACCATCAGCACGGCAGCAGCAGAGGGAAGGTGACTGCAGGAGGAGAACAAGGACGAAAGCGGCGTTTAATTTGAGTCTGCGGTGGGTACCCACTGTGCTGGGCCCCTCAGCAGCCCTCGAAAGTGGCGACAGTTTCACAGATCGCAGCCCCCCCAGGGATGGCGAGGTCGAATTTGGGCCTGCGGTGGGTACCCACTGTGCTGGGCCCCCCAGCAGGCCTCGAAAGTGGCGACAGTTTCACAGATCGCAGCCCCCCCAGGGATGGCGAGGTCTAATTTGAATCTGCCGCGGGTACCCACTGTGCTGGGCCCCCCCAGCAGCTTTCGAAAGTGGCGACAGTTTCACAGATCGCAGCCATCCAGGGATGGCGAGGTCGAATTTGAATCTGCCGTGGGTACCCACTGTGTTGTGCCCCCCAGCAGGCCTCGAAAGTGACGACAATTTCACAGATCGCAGCCCCCCAGGGATGGCGAGGTTTAATTTGAGTCTGCGGTGGGTACCCACTGTGCTGTGCCCCCCAGCAGGCCTCGAAAGTGGCGACAGTTTCACAGATCGCGGCCCCCCAGGGATGGCGATGTATAGTTTGAATCTGCGGTCGGTACCCACTGTGCTGGGCCCCCCAGCAGGCCTCGTAAGTGGCGACAGTTTCACAGATCGTAGCCCCCCAGGGATGGCGAGGTCTAGTTTGAATCTGCGGTGGGTACCCACTGTGCTGGGCACCCCAGCAGGCCTCGAAAGCGGCGACAGTTTCACAGATCGCAGCCCCCCAGGGATGGCGAGGTCTAATTTGGGTCTGCGGTGGGTACCCACTGTGCTGGGCCCCCCAGCAGGCCTCGGAAGTGGCGACAGTTTCACAGCTCGCAGCCTCCCAGGGATGGCGAGGTCTAATTTGAGTCTGCGGTGGGTACCCACTATGCTGGGCCCCCCGGCATGCCTCGAAAGTGGCGACAGTTTCACAGATCGCAGCCCCCCAGGGACGGCGAGGTCAAATTTGAGCCTGCGGTGTGTACCCACTGTGCTGGGCCCCCCCAGCAGCTTTCGAAAGTGGCGACAGTTTCACAGATCGCAGCCATCCAGGGATGGCGAGGTTGAATTTGAATCTGCGGTGGGTACCCACTGTGCTGGGCCCCCCAGCAGGCCTCGAAAGTGGCGACAGTTTCACAGATCGCAGACCCCCAGGGATGGCGAGGTCTAATTTGAGTCTGCGGTGTGTACCCACTGTGCTGGGCCCATCGGCAGCCCTCGAAAGGGGCGGCGGTTTCACAGATCGCAGCCCCCCAGGGATGGCGAGGTCTAATTTGAGTCTGCGGTGGGTACCCACTGTGCTGGGCCCCCCAGCAGGCCTCGATAGTGGCGACAATTTCACAGATCTCAGCCCCCCAGGGATGGCGATGTCTAATTTGAATCTGCGGTCTGTACCCACTGTGTTGGGCCCCCCAGCAGCCCTCGGAAGTGGCGACAGTTTCACAGCTCGCAGCCTCCCAGGGATGGCGAGGTCTAATTTGAGTCTGCGGTGGGTACCCACTATGCTGGGCCCCCCGGCATGCCTCGAAAGTGGCGACAGTTTCACAGATCGCAGCCCCCCAGGGACGGCGAGGTCAAATTTGAGCCTGCGGTGTGTACCCACTGTGCTGGGCCCCCCCAGCAGCTTTCGAAAGTGGCGACAGTTTCACAGATCGCAGCCATCCAGGGATGGCGAGGTTGAATTTGAATCTGCGGTGGGTACCCACTGTGCTGGGCCCCCCAGCAGGCCTCGAAAGTGGCGACAGTTTCACAGATCGCAGACCCCCAGGGCTGGCGAGGTCTAATTTGAATCTGCGGTGTGTATCCACTGTGCTGGGCCCCCCAGCAGGCCCCGAAAGTGGCGACAGTGCCACAGATCGCAGCCCCCCAGGGATGGCGAGGTCAAATTGAATCTGCGGTGTGTACCCACTGTGCTGGGCCCCCCAGCAGGCCTCGAAAGTGGCGACAGTTTCACGGATCGCAGCCCCCCAGGGATGGCGAGGTCTAATTTGAATCTGCGGTGTGTACCCACTGTGCTGGCCCTCCCAGCAGCTCCGAAATTGGCGACAATTTCGCAGATAGCAGCCCCCCAGGGATGGCGAGGTCAAATTTGGATCTGCGGTGAGTACCCGCTGTGCTGGGCCCCCCAGCAGGCCCCGAAAGTGGCGACAGTTTCACAGATCGCAGCCCCCCAGGGATGGCGAGGTCTAATTTGAATCTGCGGTGCGTACCCACTGTGCTGGGCACCCCAGCAGGCCTCGAAAGTGGCGACAGTTTCGCAGATCGCAGCCCCCCAGGGACGGCGAGGTCTAATTTGAGTTTGCGGTGAGTGCCCGCTGTGCTGGGCCCCCCAGCAGGCCTCGAAAGTGGCGACAGTTTCACAGATCGCAGCCCCCCAAGGATGGCGTGGTCTAATTTGAATCTGCGGTGAGTGCCCACTGTGCTGGCCCCCCCCCAGCAGGCCTCGAAAGTGGCGACACTTTTGCAGATCGCAGCCCCCCCAGGGATGGCGAGGTAGGGGGGAGGAGAGGGACTGGAGGGGGTGGGAAGGAAGGTTCGCGCGAGCAGTGCTCTATTCAAAACGAGAACCCAACGCAGGAGGGTTGGGAAAATTACCCTGTGACGTACCCAACCCAGTTGTATCAATGGAAACGAGGAGTTGGCCGAAACTTGCATGGACAGACAACTTGATGTGCCAGCTACTTGGGACACGCGCCTATGGCATGATGCGCAGAAGAACCATGCAAGAACGAGGGGCGACAGCTACAGGCTCGAAGAAGACATGGGGAGTCGGGAGCGCAGAGCAGGAGCAAAACGTGCGGGAAGCCGAACCATCAGCACGGCAGCAGCAGAGGGAAGGTAACTGCAGGAGGAGAACAAGGACGAAAGCGGCGGGAGAAGAAAGAAAGGTGACTCTTTTTGTCGGTTGACCGTTGAAGGTTTTTGTCGGTTGCCCGTTGAAGTGGCAAGAGTAGCTGGCGAACATGAGGTGGGTACCAACTGTGCTGTGCCCCATCAGCAGCCCTCGAAGGTGGCGGCAATTTCACAGATCGCAGCTCCCCAGGGATGGTGAGGTCTGATTTGAGTCTGCGGTGGGTACCCATTGTGATGGGCCCCTTCAGCAGCCCTCGAAAGTGGCGACAGCTTCACAGATCGCAGCCCCCAGGGACGGCGAGGTCTAATTTGAATCTGCGGTGGGTACCCACTGTGCTGTGCCCGTCAGCAGGCCTCGAAAGTGGCGACCGTTTCACAGATCGCAGCCCCCCAGGAATGGCGAGGTCTAGTCTGAGCCTGCGGTGAGCACCGCTGGGCCCCCCAGCAGGCCTCGAAAGTGGCGACAGTGCCACAGATCGCAGCCCCCCAGGGGTGGCGAGGTAGAATTTGAATCTGCGGTGAGTACCCACTGTGCTGGGGCCCCCCAGCAGGCCTCGAAAGTGGCGACGGTTTCACAGATCGCAGCCCCCCAGGCATGGCAAGGTCTAATTTGAATCTGATGTGCAGGCCCCGAAAGTGGCGACAGTTTCGCAGATCGCAGCCCCCCAGGGATGGCGCGGTCTAGTTTGAATTCGCGGTGAGTGCCCACTGTGCTGGCCCCCCCAGCAGGCCTCGAAAGTGGCGACAATTTCACAGATCGCAGCCCCCCAGGGATGGCGAGGTCTAATTTGAACCTGCGGTGCGTACCCACTGTGCTGGACCCCCCAGCAGGCCTCGAAAGTGGCGACAGTTTCACAGATCGCGGCGCCCAAGGGATGGCGAGGTCTAGTTTGAATCTGCGGTGAGTACCCGCTGTGCTGGGCCCCTCAGCAGGCCTCGAAAGCGGCGACAGCTTCGCAGATCGCAGCCCCCCAGGGATGGCGAGGTCTACTTTGAATCTGCGGTGGGTACCCACTGTGCTGGGCCCCCCAGCCGGCCTCGAAAGTGGCGACAGTTTCGCAGATCGCAGCCCCCCATGGATGGCGAGGTCTAGTTTGAATCTGCGGTGGGTACCCACTGTGCTGTGTCCCCCAGCAGGCCTCGAAGGCGGCGGCAGCTTCGCAGATCGCAGCCCCCCAGGGACGGCGAGGTCGCATTTGAATCTGCGGTGAGTACCCGCTGTGCTTGGCCCCGCAGCAGGCCTCGAAAGTGGCGACAGTTTCGCAGATCGCAGCCCCCCAGGGATGGCGACGAGCGAAGTAAAAGGCAGGGGGGAAGAGAGGGGCGGGAAGGAAGGTTCGCGCGAGCAGTGCTCTATTCAAAACAAGAACCCAACGCAGGAGGGTTGGGGGAAAAACCATACTTTGAGGGTTAGGTCAACGGTAGGTCAACGGCCAGGTCAACGGTCCCAAGTCAACGGTAAGTCAACGGTCGTTTTTCGAGGTCAACGCTCGGTCAACGGTAGGTCAACGGTGCATTTCGGAAGCCAACGGACGGCCAACGGAAGGTCAACGGTAATTTTCAGATGGCCCACCCAGGACCCGCGGACACGTTCACACAGAATTCGTTGTTCGGGAGCACCCCTCCAGACCACCGAACCACATCCAGGAGTTCGAAACACCACATCTTGCCACGAACGCACGGTGCAGCACACAATGTAGCAGCTTGGCGTCGGCGTTCCCAGAGGCCGCATGCGACGGGCTCCAGCCCTCCGCATGCACGTGCCTATAACTCCGAGCTTGCTGAGCCATCGGGGTTGCCCCCAAAAAATCAAACCGGGGTCAACGCCACCTTCCCTCCTATTTATCATACCCTGATCAATCAGACCCTAACATACAACCCGATGGCAGCGTACACGTGCTGCACCGAAGCCCTCGCGCACACTTGTCAGCGAGCGGCAATCAAAAACGGGCCTCACGAAGCCTAGCTCGAAGCAGCGCCCTTGCGCTGCTGCCGCAAGTCCTTCGTGTTCAGGTGGTAGGCCATCTCCTGGGTGACCTCGTCAAGGTCCTCTGCGAGGCTGTTCAGGCCCTCCACGGCCTGCGGGAAGCTGGGCTCGGTCATCTTGCCCTGGAACTGCTTGAAGCCGATGCTGAAGAGCTCGGGGGGCGTGGAACTCTTGGCCACCTTGCCGCGCAAATTCGCGAGGCACTGCTCGAGGCCACCCCTGAACTCGGCCTTGTTGGCGAAGTCCCAGGACCCATCCTGAGGGATCTGGCGCAGGATCGCGTCGGCCTGGCTCGTCACAGACGAGAAGCGCAAGGCTATACTCTTCGTTATTGAGAAGATCCAGCTCCTTGGTCTCCGCGGCGCCCCCCGCCTTCCCGCGGCCCTTCGGCTTGGCCGCGGCCAAAAACTTGGGCACGGCACCTGATGCCTTCTGGATCGATGGCCGAACTCCGCCAGGACCCTTGGCCACGACTGGCGCCCCCGCCACGGGCAAGGGCGCGGCCGCCGCGGCGGCGGCCGCCGCGCCAGCGGCCGCCGTCGCCACTCGCCCGCGCTCGGCGGCGGACGGCTCGACTGGCCCCTGTCCAGGGCCGCGCGCGTCGGCGAAGCATGCGTAGGTACATTAGGTACACTTATGCATGCGCACACATGGGTAAGACACACATGTGCATATATACTCATGTCTATGTATATAACATGCTGATATATACATATGTATACACATATATACACATGTATGTATACAGCGTGTCAATGCTTGAAGTGTGTGTACAGGGTAAGAAATGAAATGGGCATACGTGCGTGTGTGTGAACACGCATGCGCCGTCATCCTCCTCCTCCTCCTCCCCCCCCCCCCCCCCCCCCCCCCCCCCCTTCTATCCGCCTCACATCCTCCTCCCCCCCCGCCCCGCCCCCCCCGCCCCCCTCCTCGTCCTCCCCCCTCCTCTTCGGAGAGAGCGGGGCAAGCGCGTGGGCCCGCGCCCTGCTCCGCGCCCGCTGCGCCAGCTGCGCTGCCCGCGGCCTCCCCTTATCCATGTTCTCTCTCATGCTCCCCCCATCGCGCTTGCCTCGTTGCCCATCGTGCCCCCCTGCCTTCCGCTCTGCCGTTCCTAATGCTCCCCCATCCAGCCTTCCCCCCCCTGACTCTGGCCCTCCCTTTCTCTTGCGTGCGGGGTTGAAGTACAAGGCCCCAGAACCTCTGATCCGTTGGTAGAGGGAAGGAGGGATAGATGGATGCCTTTCCCTCCTGCACGATCAAAGGTCTGATCGATCTGTCCCAACACCTGAGCCCAAACGGCCTGGCGCAGGAGAGGTGAGGATAAGGAGTATATACGAGGGTATTACACGGGTTCTATTCACACCCCCCGTCCCGAATCCCGCCCGTGAGGGTAGGACTCTGGAACAGAGGGAAAGAACCCGTCACCCTTTCACTCCTTTAATCCTCAGGTCTGCAGGCAGCTGAGCGCAAAGGCAGTATAGCCTCAGCTGCAAAGTAAGGTAAGAAGGAACACCCGGGGTCCCGATTTCTTCGCCAAGCACGCGTTGGTGCCCCCTCGGTGCGCCCCCCAAAACGCTTCGGCACTCGAGGGCGGAGAAGAATGAGACACGGGTGGGCTGAGAAAGAGGATCTGAGCAAGTTAAAGCAACGTGTAATCTGCCTCGTCTATGCGAGGCAGGTGTTGCCACCAGCTGTCAGATCATTCCCAACGCAATGAAGTTAGACTGTAAAGAATATGCAATCAGGGATCGTGTTGATGAACACGATCGTGTTACGAAACGCATCTATATATCAAAGCAAATGTCTGGCCAGACGAAAGGTCGTGTTGATGAACACGAAAGTTGCATGTATGTAAATTCTCTATATGGCGACTCCCGTTGGCGTTGCTCCTTAGGAGGCTGCCTTGGTTATCGCAAAAGATGGTTTTATGTGTGTGGCCACTTGTGTTGTATAGTGAAGTGGCCTAGAAGTATATAATAGCCACCGCTCAAGGCGAACTTGGATTATAATGAAGTTCAAGCCTTTCGAGCGGCGGGCCTTGCGGCCGACTCACTACGCGTTGCCGTTCTCGTAGAACCTGCGGCCCCACATCCTGTGGCCATCGTACGTCACGTAGCTCGTCGTGAACGTCCCCCCAGATGCCCTCGGGATCCAGTGGCGAAACCACTTGTTGTACTGGATGTCGCGGACGTACACGAACTCGTCGTTATTGAGCGCGGTGTAAATCCAGCAGTTGATGTAGTAGCTCCAATACCTGAGGCCCCAATGACTGTCCTCAAGGTCGTCGCGCCACCAGGCGGCGTAGTCTGTCGTACGCGCCCTCTTGGCGCGAGGTCTGTAGCTGTCGTCGCTATCCTGCCGCTGCGCTGCAGTGCCGCGCGGCCCCGCGGGCACGTGGTCCGCCGCGCCAGAGGCGCTGGACCGTGCAGCATCGCCAGGGGCAGGGCGCGGCGGCGGCGGATGGCGCGGCTCCATGGCATCATCAGGGTGTTGGGGGTGTGCATCAGGTTCGATCGGATCGGTTCTCATCCCTGAATCAACCCCCCTTCCGTGAACGATTATCTCTCCCTGGTCGGTGTATGTCGGATCGGCAGAACCCAACAACTCGTTAGCAATCGCAGCAAGCTTGCGCTGCGTGACTTTCTCACGGGTGCCATCCCCTCTGGGGAGGGCAATCGTGACAAGTCCGCGAGCTTGCCGCGCTTGTCTGTCGAATCTGCATTCGTTCAACCACCATTTCTTCCGACCAGCTTGGCCTGGCCTGATGCTGGTATCGAGGATCGCACATGCATCACGCATGTCGTCCACGTTCCAGGCCTTCTTGCCCACGTTAACGCGAGCGCCTGTCATTTGGTGGTGGAACTTCAAATCATTGAGAAAACGCTGAACGAGATTGGCATATGGATAGTATAGAGGTCTGTCGTCTTCAGCCTCGCCCATCAGTCTGCACTCGTGTGCAGGAGGGCGGCCAGAGTCGACCCACTTCTCATACCTCTTCCTAGAGGAATTAGCCATTCTCCTCAGCGCATCCTTCTCATTACCTGGAAATGAGCGCTTGCCCGTCATGATGACTTGCGCTCCGTCTCTCATGTACCTCGTGATGTCGTCCTGGGAGAGCGTCGTCCTGATCCAGTTGGTCAGCTTCTGGAGGTATGCTAGGTCGCTCTGGGCGGCGGTACTTTTACCCGTAGCACCTACGGATACGGTGTACTGCCAGCAGATGTCACAAAGGGTTCCACCACCTGTAACGATCCCTAGGGATAAGGTGCGATCGCAATTCCGACATCGCGAGATATCATGTTGGATCGTTTCTGGGGCTCCCTCAGTCGTGAGGTGCTCACGAGATCCCCAGCGAGTATCCCGACCACGAGCAAAACTGCGGCCGATCTGATCCATGGCATCGCGGTTGATCTCAGCATTCGGTCGGGAAGCGATTGATCTACTCAATCCCTCGATCTCGATCCTAGACAATCTTTCCCCTGGCAGTCCTATGTGCTCTGTCGTGTCGTTGTCCGCATCCTCAGCATCACCATGGCATACGTTTTCAGTACGGAGGCGGCGAGCCTCCTCCTGCAAGGCGGACTCGTTGTCGCCCTCCTCGCGGTTGACTCCCGTCTGCTCGGCTATGATTCGTACATGGTTTCTTGATCCGGAGCTGCGGATGCAACGCTGCCTGGGTCCTGGGGAATGTCCTGCTCCGCGCCTGGGTCACGTGGCGCGGCAGGTGTTTCCACCAGCTCCGTCCATACGGGGAAGCCAGGATTGCCGAATGTGTTGATGCAATGTGTAAATAGATCACGCAACGTTTGGAGTGCGGGATGTTTCTGATGGATAGCATCTTTTGTGAAGTCACGGAGCTCCGCAATACTATCCAGCAATATGTTTTGATACACCTTGGAGATCCATTGAAAGACGCCTGTAGTCGACTCCTCGGTGGTCCCTGGGTCCATGTAGTGTACCAACTTTTTGAAGAAGCGATCTGCACTGCAAATCGGTAAGTCGCGTGCCCATTTGTGGGTATGATTCTAATTCAAGTAATATTTCTCTGCGTTCCATGCTTTGGATCCGAATTGAACGTCGAATTGTAAGTACGACTGTGCTCTATCCACCGCAGATCTGTCCACGCCAGTGTGCACCTCAATGATTTGCTTCATCCTTATCATAGGTGAGTCCACCAAAAGCTCCGACACCCAGCGGTATATGCTGTGGTCGTATGATTGCCTGGTCCACTTTGTGTGATCCTCTGGGTCGTAGTCAGGGTGATTGAGGAAGTCCCCTGGCGGGTCAATAACGTTGTCGAGGATGATCGCGTCGACGTGCTCATGTGCTTGGATCTCTGCTGATAGATCTGCTTTCATATTGTCATTTGCCGCTTTATCTTCGGCGGTGAGTGGTATGTTTGATATATCCACGATAACGGTAACCAAAGGTTCGTCAGATTGGCCTGCCGTTTGTTGGGGTCCATCGTCCGCAGGAGCGGTATCCTCGGCAGGTGTGGCCACCAGCTCTTCGGGATCGGGTGTCCGAGGAGCGGGCCGTCTGGTCGGTGTACGTGGGACGCGTGGCTTATAAATGCTCGGCATACCGAGATATGGCAGATTGCCATCTGTTTTGTGCTGAAGTATTTTGTCACGGCATGAGGATGGTCCTTCCAGGGCAGTATTCATATGTGTCGGGTCAATGGCATATTCGTCGGCACGAATTGGTAAAGCAAAGACAACGCCCTTGAGAGGCATGCTTTTGTCATTGTACCATATGTTTACCCATCGTAAACCGTAGTTGAAGATAGGTATCTGTACCGCAAAGAACTTGTCAAAGACTCCGAAATGAATGATTGGGCCGTATATGTGGCCCTTGTTCATGAGGACCTTGGTTTTGTGATTGCCCTTGGGGTAGTGATTGCCGTAATGCTAACAATTGGTAGATCCCCAATTCTTGGTGACACTGAAGCCCCCCATGCGAACATCATTAAATGTAGGCCGACGATCCCAATCTGTTTGTGTAACGTTGATGTAATGGGTCGAAGAGCCTCTCGGCAGTATGACAGAGCAATTAACCATTCTTTATCATCTGCTTTGTGATCGGTGTCATCGATCATAGCACGGACCATTTGTTCATCCAAGGCGTCGGCTCCAGATAAGCGGCCAGCAGGGGTTGCCCCCAGCTGAGGGGCAATCGGTCGCTGAGCCGAAGATGCTGATGCTGACGGCGTCCTTGGCTGCTGATCCATGTCCTGATCCGTGTTGGCAGGTGTAATCCCAGGAGGGTTGTCGATGAACTCCTCTCCAGGAAGATAGGCGCAAATTTCGTACTTGCTCAATGGCTGTCTCGCGGCCAATGGCGGGTAGTCCCATGTAGGGCCCTCCGGCCATATCTGCTGGCCGTGCACGTGGCGTGGTTGGAGGCGGCGAATTGCAATGACTGCCGCTGCTGGAACCACGTCCTCTGTCATACTAGCGCCTTGAGCGCCCAACCAAAATCTGCAACCAGCTTTTGTGGCGATCTCCATGTTGATCACCAGCTCGACCTCGTTCTTGTAGTGATTGAACTTGTATGGCTCTACCGAGGTGTGGGGATTCTTCTGGGCAGTGTCTAGATCTGTGCTGGAACTGAAGAATGCCTCCGTGCGTTGTGATGGTTTATGATGCTTGTCTCTCTGAGAAGATGGATCGACGCAGCCTGGAATGATCCCTGTCTTGAGGATGTTGCGCCAAGCACGGAGTGTCGTGCCGTGATGGAGGTATTTCACGTCTGTCCAATGTAGGCTCTCCCAGCCCATATTCCGTCTGCGTCATCAGCGTCGTGAGGCTGAGGTCTCTCTTCCGTTCGTTTGTCATCTTCTCTCTGAAGTCGAGAGCCGCCATGATATCCTTGGCCTGTGTGTGGGCCTGCTCGTCCGTGACGGGAGTCAGTATGGGCGGCCTGAATGGATACGGCTGAGAGGGCAGTGACTGAATCAAAGCGCAGAAGTTACGATAGCATACTGCGTCGCAGAACTGTGTCGTAAACATCGTCATGTTATGATTGTTCTGGTTTGCATGCCAAGCCTGTGGGGTAGCTCTATCGCACGCTTCAACCCAGTGGTCTGATGGAAGAACAGTAATACCACGATTTTGCATAATCCTGATCAGATCGTCCGTGTGGTAATCAAAGTTCGGGTGTACGCCCCACTGCGCTGCTTTGCCAGGCCCCATGACCGTGGGACAGCGGAAATGCTGCATCACATCGACAAAACGTGATATGTCCACTTGTACGTGTACTGGCATGAGCGTCGGGACGCCACCCTCACATTCCATTTTCTGGAGCTCATATACGGCAGTAGGTGCGCGATCATGGTGTCGACGCGTGTCCACGGTGTTCTGCCCGTGGTTGGCACATGCGATGTCATTCGCGCTCCATGCCACCATGGCATCGAGGCCCCTGCAATAATGTCTTTGTTTCGCATACGCAGGACAATCATTGGCCCAGTAGCTACAGATAATCTCGTTTAACTCGCGCCACTTTTTGATGGAGGCATTGTCGCTGTGTAACATGAGGCATCTGGCCTCGCGGATCGTCTTGATCATGTTGCGCTGCTCGAGGGTGCATTCAAACTGGTTGTTGAGAATAGCTGTGGCACGGCTCTCCTGTGTCTGCGTACGCTGGTTACGCAGTTCTTCCATACCATAGCGGGTGTCTCCACCAGCCTCTGGCAATTGAACGCAATCTTGGCCGATTGGCGTGTCGTTCTGTCTGAACCATTCTTTATAATTGCCAAAGGAGAATGCCCACATCAGGATGTCGTCGCGGATCATGGTCGACAAATGCTCGAGGGTAGCGCCGCCCATGTATTCCGCGCGATTGAGGCGCGGCATAAATTGCGGTACAAGAGCAACATGTGATACCTTGGCGAGATCTTCTCGCTTCTGTGCATTGTTGAGCTCGTCGATGCCGTGGGTTGGGTACTTTTTGTGTTTTGCACTCTTGGCCCCTCTCTTGGGCTGCATAATCCATGTTGAATCGGTGTACAAGTTGGTCCATTTGTATGCGTGCCCTGATGGGCCGAAGGCGTGATGCAAGAGTAGTCCCAAGTCTTCTTGTACGAGGGAACACCACCCATTATCTGAAAGAAGAGTAGAAACCAAACGACCACCACAGAAAGCGCTGCACTTTGCTTGATCCAGCTCGAGTGGGTCAATATCAGGACCAGGAGTAAGACCAGGGTCGATCTGGTCGGCGGCTTCGCCAAAGAAGACATTGCCCTCGTTGTATGGTTGCCAACGATAGGTACTTGTCATATTCTCGTCGTGCTCTGTTATTGCCACCCAGCCTTCTGGATGATCGGATGGTGTTGCCACCGTCTTGGAGTATGATCCGGTACCTCCGAAGCCTCCGCGCGCCGTCAGCCATGTGCTGGGCTTGCGGCGAAATTTGCTTGTCTGGTTAATGTCGGAAAATGCTCGCATGTTGGTGACCAATTTATCCTCAACAATGTGGCCGATGTGTCCAGATGTATATGATGTCCTGGCTAAGCCAGGTGGGCGCGTGGGTAGCTTGGCCGTTGCACGCTCAAGTTTAGGAGCATAGCATGGAGTTGTCAATCCATTGCTGTATACATCAGAGGGAGCACAAAGACCATTTCCATGGTAGTGTTTTGTATCCTGAACGCTATCCTCGGCATACTGTCCCAGTACTGCACTGCCAATGTTGGACCAATCGTTGTGAATCATCATCCACTCCGTTTTCAAGATCATCGTCGTAAGGTTCTCTGGTGGGCACTTGCGGTGCGCTCCTGGGATCACTGCGTTCAAATGACCATGTAAACCACGAACACTTTCTTGTACAGACGGGTTACGGTTGAAGAGACTGGAAAGCATTCACATAGCCCGCATGAATGACAGCCATGGTGTAGCCGTAAACGTGCTGTATTCGTAGTTGGCGTTGCCTCCGACTGATCCACTAGTGTCGTTGATCCAACTCTTGACGTCGGCGGACGCAGAGCGGGCAATTTCTCGAATAGTGGATTCGTCGGGTACGCGGAGATCAAAATCTGCACTGTGATCAGCGCGCCGTTGATGTACGTATATATATCCGTCATCAGGATCACGAGGGCGACCAGTTTGAGCGTGGTACGTGAAGCCCACGCGGTCGTCGTCCTTGGCGTTCGGGTCGTACTCAGCGTCGCAGCCGATGGGCCAGCCGATGGGGTGGAGCTGCTGTCTCTGATCCATCTCGTGGATGGGGGTATCGGGATTAGAACCGATCTCGCTTATTTTCGCCTCGCACGCGGCGAACAGGATGCCTGTAAGCTTTATAGCTCGAGTCGTAAAATTGCTGCGGCATGGACGTATGATTAATGTCCTAAACCTCTCTGCGCGTTGTGGAGGCGAGGGAGGATGGCGGGGATGTCTACCGTGCGGGGAACGTGCTCTTGAACGAGGTGTGCGCGGAGCAATAGCTGCAGCTGGTGCGCCAATGTGGTACATGCATGCGCATATGCCCTCGTGATTGGCTTGTCCAACGCACCGAAATCCACATTCTGATCCTACCTCGCCCCATCTTTCTTTTTCTGTAAGTAATATTTTGCATACTTCCGGGCATCCATCCAGTTTTGGAGGTTCCGCAACATGAGGTAAACCGTCGGGCCTCCGAGGCCCTCGCAGTGGTTTCCAGGGTTTCTTTGGAGGACACTGTACCGGAGCAGCGGGAAAGATGAGCGAGTGTTCCAAGAGATCCCTCCAGAGGTCTGCTTTCTTCGGCTCGAAATGTCTGGTCATCATATGTGCGATCTGCTCCTTTGTACCTACGTATTTGAGCTCGATATGTTCGAGTTGGCACGTCTCGCATATCCAATCCAGGTTGATACGATGAGTGCGATGAAGATGACGAAGTGCTGGTGTACGTCCCTTTTGGGCAATTTTGATCACGGCCTGTTTATCCTCGAGGACGATAAGACGCACTTTGGGAGAACTAATCTCCTGAGCCGGTTCTGGATCCACGTGCAATACTGTGCCCTCATGAGATATTGTACGTCTCTTTGGAGGCGTAGGTGACTCCGTATTTAGCGGTAGTTGCCTACGGCTAAGGGAAGATCCCCGTGCGGGGGGCGCCTTGCGAGGCGATGGCTCACGCTTCTTTTTGGCGGCCAACGTCGGACACATCGCCGTGTCGGCGTGTCCATGGCAGCTCAGGCATGTATTCTTCTCTTTGCATGTGTTGGCAACTCCCACCACGGCTTCCCAGAAAGAGAGTAGTGGTAATCCTTCCAGCCGTAGTGCTGAGTCGAGAGCAACGATCTCGGATTCTGTAGATGAATGCGACACAACCATTTGTTTCTTACATACAGCGTTGACCGGAAAGAACGTATTGGGTCCAACAAGCGCGGAGAAAACGCCGGTAGTGGATTTGGATGATGTAATGCAATCGGCGAACGAGGCGTCAGTGAAGAGCATGATGGATAACTTGTTTGACGAATCACCTATCCATCCGTGTAAACAATGTGTGCGCGTCGTTTTGATGTAGCATATCAACCGATGTAGACGTTTATCACACGTGGTGTTTCATTTGGTAATTTCTCTGGCCAGCATACATACTGGATGTAGAAGATCGAAACGACAGCAACGTGCCAGCTATAGGATCTTCATCAGTACACTCGCCGCGTCCTGGCCAAGGATGCCCTCGTCGGAATAATCGGAATCGGTGAAGGAGGTGTCCTCGATGCCAGGAGTTTCGGCGTCAGGTAGGTCATCGTATGTGACTGGTATGGGATCTGTCGTGGTAGATGTCGTGTCGACCGATTTTGCTGGGCTGGATGATCGTGGCCGTGCATTGAGCACACTAGTAGGTCTGGCGACCGACCCGGAGGATGCAGGCGATTTGGATCGCGAGGTCCTCGGCGAGTCGGATCGTTTCCGACGTGACCCTGGTCCCTGGGCGCGCTTGGAAGCGCATTCCAAGTGCCGCTCAATGCACTGATCGGTAAAACCAAGCATATCATGTCGAATTCCACGAACTTGTTTGGCCGCATTGTAATCTTTCTCATTGTGTACGGGCAACATAGGGCGTATGGTAGACATTCTTTTGTCGAAGATAGTCTGCGGTACCTCGTATGCCTGTTGTCCACAACCGCGATATTGTGAGTATGGAGTAGGTGGATCCAAGTCAATACCGCTTTTGCGGATATAATCCCAGCCAGCCTGTAGATTGTGAGCTGGGCCGGCTAATTAAGTCGTCCACATGTACTGAAAGTCTCAGTCCCAGTTTGTTGTGTCTCCACTCACATTCCCATCCTGAAATAGGCTCGAAACCAACGCTTTCTAAGCATGTACGACATTTTCGTTCCCAAAAGACACCTGCGAGAGGGTGTCCGTATAGTGCCATTCGCAACCGGCACACTGGATTCTTGTATTTTGACCAGGATGTCGGTTGTCGCCATTTAGGTATGGTAATCCAAGTATCAACTGGATCGATTCGTCCGTCGCCGTATAATAATGCCTGCGTGTAGGCTCCAGGTGCATCACTTTGTTCTCCCGCATATTGTGGCAATAATGCAGTAGCATCGCAAAGTTTGGAAGCCTCAATATGCGAAGCGCTGGAAGCGGCGTCGGCGAATATGGCGGCCAGACCTGTTTCATCTTTGCCTGTATTGCCCTGAACCACCACTCTGCCCTTGAATTTACGTAGATCAGGTGGAAGTTCCTCGTGTTTGACTGAAGATAGCTCCAATATGTTGAAGAAATGAACTTTCGTCCCAGTGCGACTAGCTTGTGACTCAATATCAGCTTTTTCTGCAACAGTCTCCAACATCCACGTCTGTTTCTTCTCCAATCTCACGTATTCTTTTCGCAGGGCTTCTTGTGCACGTGGTTATGCGGCAACTTCTTTCTTACTCAGGCTCCTGGTAACTAGGGCCGGGCGTGACGGGTATTTTGTCTCTGTGTGCCGGTGTGTAGGTGGTCTCACGTGGCATAGTTGGTATTGCTACCGACTGGGTGAACTGGCGTATGAGCGGGTTCATGGTCCCAAAGTCGGTTCCTTCACTATCCACAAGTACCAAAGCACGTTCTTCTCCAGCGTCCTGTTGTGGTGTTTGGCGGTAGTACAGTACCGTAGTAATGTCACGTGGCCCACCAGGTAGTTTGGCATACAGTATTTCTTTGTTCGTCACGCCTTTGACGTTTTCGTCGCGGATGACGGCGCCATTGTCAGTGTCGTATGTAATCCTGCGTTCCACAGTATTCCATGTTGGTCCGCTGGATGCAGTGGCACGGAAATTGTTGACCTGTTTGTCCTGTCTTGTCCACACTCGTAGTGCAGCTCGGCCACGAATCTCACGAGCTCGTTTAACGTCGTCGGCGTAGTCGATTTCCTTCTTTTGTTGTCCACGAGATAGGGTTTTCCAATGCTCGGGAAGAATGTGATCAGAACGTGTAGTAGTCTATATACGTGTCTCGCGGCCGCGGACCACCATTTTGCCGTCTGGCGTAATTTTTGGAAGCTCATAGAATCGAACCGTGCCTGTCCACGGCTCGCTTAACTCCCTGTGGTCGTTGGCGCTGACACCATCCCAAACATCGCGAAAGGCACTTTCTCCTTCAAAAGTAGAAGTCGTCTTGAAATCTCGTGTCACGTCGAGTTGATCAACAGGTAATGTTCATGACGTCGTCCGTCGGGATGAACAATTTCTTGCGTGGAGTACGAATATGTCTGATGACGCAATATCCGCGCTGTTCCCAGCAGTCGGGCTCCGGCGCTGGTGCAGCAACCTCAGAGGCCGATGCGTGGATAACATCGGCGTTGTCTTCCGTTGTCGTCATCCCATTCTTTAGGGTAGGAAAGTGGAGAATCGGGCATTGGTTTATCACCCAAGGGGCGAGAAGTGGATGCCTTGACCTCGTCGTGTGCCTCAGGGCTATGATGTCGTAGAGTACCTTCTTTCACCGGGTAGGTGAACTTGCCATCAGGGATGATGATGTCTTTGACTCTGTGCACGTGACACAATTCACCATCAGGAGTCTTGGCGTATTTAGCCGTGTCCCAGACGAGGTAGTCACCTGACCATCGTCCACCAGAGTGTAGATGGTAACCCATGAATAACCCTTCTCGAGTATTTTCTTTAAACTTCGCAGTCTCGTTGTTAATCTCGGGGTTGAGGCATTTCCAGAAGATCCGAGCACCGAATGGCATGCAGTGCCCGGGAAAGCTTTCACCAAATCGTATTTCATGAGCTGTCTTATCGGCATGCTCCTCATTGAGGGCAGCCACGCCCGTGGATGTATGCACAACATTGTGTCCACAGCAAAAGGCTTGCATGGCCTCTTTCCACCATTCGTGTCCCAGACCAGACATATGTAACACAGCTCTCGTACCGAGAATGACAATCTTGACGATGCGCTCGATCAATCCATTCGTTTGCGGACGATGCGGCGTACTCGTGTCGTGTCTCCATCCCAGTTGGCGGCAAGCCTTCTGAAGTTCTCCAGAGTTGTCTGTATAGATATGCTTCACCTCATCGTTCGCGGCGATGAACTGTTGAAAGGATGCCTTTGTGGTAGCTGCGTCTTTGTGCAGTGCTGGGTAGGCCATGAAGATGCCGGACAACGAGTGCATACTTGTCCCCGCGCTTGTCTGCGGCATCGTCTTTGGCCAGGACGATATGGTCGGCAGTTAAAGCCTCACCAAACTTCTTCGGGACAAAAGCCTCGTAGGCGTTATCCTCGTCGGTGGGATCTGCCGGTGGATGTGGTTTGCGCTGTCGTCGACACGGGGCATTCTGCGCCATCGTGCGAGAACAAATCTCACAGTAAGGGTGTTTTAGGCTGTGGGTCATGTAATGCATCGGGTCAATCGGTTTCTTCTGTCTGTTTGGAAAAACGCGATCATTGTCGTGATGCATTCGTGTGAGCGTCTCTGTCGGTATGTGGTTATCTGCTTGAGCTATATCTGCTAGCCCCCCGCATTTGGAAGGAGAACACTGCGTCTGAGACGTAGGCGAGTCGGTGGGTGTGTCCACATTAGGCTCGTCCTTGTTTGTGTCGGGAGGTTCTTCGACTGTGGTGGTCCGTGCTCCTCCTCCCTCACCGACATGTGGTCTCTTGGGGCAGGTCCCTATGTGGGGCCGTAGCTCATCTGCAGTTGTTGACTGCTCTGTAGTTTTGCAGCACCAACAAATGTCGTTGCAGCGGGCGGATGAACGCTTGCGCTGACGACGTCGGGGTGCTGACGAAGTGCATAGACGTGGTGGTGGTATCAATGTCAGGTCGTCGAGTCGTAACTCTGGAACTCTATTGTTGACTAGAATATTATACCATTGGCCCCCCGGATCCTGAAGCAAGTAGCCCAGCTCAGGATCCCAAAGCTGCCGAAAGCCATCAACCTCGATCAATTTCCCAACTGATAGTAGAGATGGACAGTCTGGCAAGGCAAGGGCTGAACTGTGTAAGCCAACCTCGGGTAGCCGTATGTCGTAGTGCTCGTTGACAGTACGATCACCATTGGCGGTTTCCAGAATATGCTCTTCGCGAATAGATATGCGATCCGATTCGGTCTGCGTCAGTTCGTGTTTTCCCTGAATATGATGAGCAGAGCCACTGTCGAGAACCCAAGATCGTGTCAATGCAGCGGTCGAGCGTGGTGGGTCGACTTGCATCGTCGTTGTCTTCGTCTGGGCTGTATTTGATGACTGCTTAACAGTGTCGTCATATTTTCGGATCGCAGTTGGTGTGGCCACCGACTCTTTATTGTGTCGGTAGTCATATAGGTCGTCGTACCATAGCTGTGCCTCTTTTTGACATTCTCGTAGGGCGTCCGCACTTTGATCCCACCATCGTTGTGGTAACGGGTCTGGTACATTGACGATGTCACCCTCATTCGGGATCTCCTTCCATTTGTCCAATCTGGCCCTGCCGGATACAGTATGTAAGTAGTATTCCACGTTACGTGTGTCGAAGCGTATCCGACGGCGTGTTTTGGTAGATGTCGTAGTGACTTTAGTATTGGCCATGAGGGTCTTGTCACGGATGACGTAACTGCGGTCGGAACGGCGTGAACGTCGATAGTTGGCAGGAGAACGTGCTCTGGCGTGGGGAGAGCCACGGGACGAACCATGGCTCGGGGAACGTCTGCCACGTCCTTTGTCACTACCATCTGATCTATCACGGCCGCGTGGACTACCGCGTCCGCCGCCACGATTGTCTCGTCCTCGGGATGTAGATCTCGAAGATCTGTCGTATCGACTTCTCGATTGACTGCGAGAGTCTGGGGACCTCCTGGATGTTGAACGAGATCGGTCGTATTGGCGTCGGTTGTCACGTCCATGGCGTGAGTCGCTTGCGTAGCGGAACCCCCCGCGTTGTGAAGAACGCTGGCTTCCTGATCCGCGGGATGGTGATCGGCCGCGGCTATCCTGACTGGAGGTCCGTGGTCGACTCGGGCTTCGCTCGGGAGTCTTCGCACCAGGTGTAAGATGAGCGTATTTGCATTCGTCGCCTCTTGGGCACTTATTCTGTGCGAAATCTTTACACTGTGCGACGTGTGGAAAGTTGCATGTGTCGCCTCTGGTACATGTGTTGCGCTTGGCGAACTCGAAGCAAAATGGTTTCGATGCTGGCTTCTTGTGATTCGCAGGAGTTGACACGCTGCGGCGGGAGTTGCCACCAGCTGTCGATGCTCTGGGAGATTTGTTGTTCTTCCAATCCCTGGAATGTGTATGCAAAGCCTTGCACCGTTCACCATTGCGGCAATTGTCTTTCTTCCAGGCAGCGCACGCATTGACTTGAGAACGTGTCTCATGTTCGTACCGTAACTTATTTTGATTATTCTCCAATTGTTTGAGCTCCAGTATGTCCAGGACGCGCTGTCGGAGCCAATCATAGGTGCGATTCGGGTCGCTGATCTTCATGCGCTGGTACTCGTACATGTCTTGTTTCATCCAGGCATGTCTCCGAATCTGTGTACGAAACAGAGATTCCAAGATCTTTGGACCGGGTGCTTCTCGGCACTCCAAGAGTAAAGCGTCCCAGTCAGTTATAAAACGTTGCAGATCGTCATCTCTCATCCTCAGTTCTTTAAGGCGCTCGAAGTCGTGCAGGTCGTCATCAACCTCTGTCACTTTGTAGGACTGTAGGATGTGCCAGTAGATCTGGCGTCCTTTGAGCATGCGTCCTGCTTTGTGCTCTCTGGTTTCGATGAGCCTGATTTGGTAGCGCAAGTCTGAGGATAAGATGTCGCTCAGAGCGGTAGCGAGTTTGCAATCGATGCTCTCAAAGTCTCCACTGTCTTGTAAGTCCTCGAATGTACATTCGGGCTGTTCAGCCACGCATAGGAAGGCATATGCTTTGGATGGTCGCCCTGAGGCGGCCCCAAAGTTCTTCCGTACCTTTTGCTGCCACTCGAGCAGCTGCGTGATCTTAGGCAAGACAGGGACTCGGACGGTGTCTGACTCCTTGATAGGAGTTGTAGTATGGACCGAAACCGCAGACAATGGTTGTGAGGGTACACCGTCAGTAGTCGGTTCTGTGCGCACAGGAGACACATGGCGTGTCTGTGCAGAAGCTGCCGCGGAGGCTGCTCCTGGTGACGTACGTCGTTGTTGTCCTGCAGAAGCTTGTGGTGCTTCGGCGGACGCTGCCGTCGGCCTGTGCAGGTCGTTTGCAGGTCGAAGGTGGAGATTGGTGTCGCTGGTGTGGTCGATCAGCTGATTCGTCCAGCTCGTCATGTCTTCGTGTATTTGGGCCACCTTTTGGCGTGTGTACTCATCAGTATCCCGAGAACGTTGTGAATACCGATCAAGTCGTTGCTCGTATGCTCGGAGACGGGCGCTTTGTGCCTCCAGCTCGCTTTCCAGACGTGCGAGGTGCCCCTCAACACGTACCTTCTCAGTATCTCTCTCACGCATAACCTGGGAGAGCTCCAACTGCGCGTGGTCCGCCGCCTTCTCGACCTCCTGCAACCTGTCAGTGAGGCGGGCGAAATCGTAAACCGTGGGAGGAGAATCCAGCTGGCCAGTCTGGGCTCGTCCGACACGCAACTCTGCCAGGGCGTCCTGTACATCAGGAAAACGCTGCTCGATGTCAGAGATCCGCTTAGCGAGTGGCTGCACGACAGCGTTGGTCGCATCAAGCCTTTGAGTGATGATTCTCTCAGTACGTTGCAACATGTCGATCAGGTTCGACGAGTTAGTGTCTGCTTCGTTGCGAAGCGTCGCCGTAGTGTGGTCTATGTAGGATCGAAGATCATTGATCTGAGACTGAACGTCGCCAAGGTCGGTGGCCTAGGCTGGTGTCGGTCGGTTGCGGAGCTGGTCGTGGATCTCATCATGTAAGATCCTGACTGCTGAAACGTCTGTGTCGCGTACGAGCACAAGCTGTTGCTCCATCTGCGCGAGGTAGTTGCGCAGGTTCTCGACCATCGCCGTTCGTTCACCTGAGTGTGACACCTCACGATCAACCTGGTACTGCAGTTCACCTATGATGCGCCGATCTTCGGCGATCCTGGAATCAATGATCCCGAAGGCGCCGTCCAGATCGTGGCGTATGGCTGCAGTATCGGCGGCGTTCGTCTGAACGCTCTGCAGTAGTCCAGAGCATTGCCTGGACACGAAGGTTTCAACCTGGTCTCTGAGCTCAGCTATTTCACCTGCGGCGAACGTTTCCGCCAGCTGGTCGTCTGAGATGGAGAGGTGGGGAGCGTCAGCTTCCCTGTGCCCCCTGTCACGGGGAGTGCATGGCCTCTGAGAGGCAGTGCGCGGGCTCGACTACTCTCGCCGTATGGGCCCGGGGCCCCACGACGGTTGCGCGCGGACGAGCTGCGACTCGGACCATGTGTGTGGTGTCTCATCCGATGATACCTTGGGGTACTGCGTCTGCGGCTGCGCCGCCACTGGTCTACTGAGTTCCTCGAAAGTGGCTACGTGCTCCGCAACAGGAACGGTCGCAGGGCTGGGGGTACCAGCACCTGAGGTTCATCGGCGGTTAGCGCGAAAGCGCCCTGGAGTATCAGGACCAGTGAGGCTTTCGCCCGACGCAGTTGGGATTGCTCCCGACTGAGGAGGAGATGGAGGATCGAAGGTAAGCGTGTGGAACTCCTTCCTTCCTGTTCCTACTCCTTCTCCTGTCCCCCCGCGGGCGGCGCCGCGGTGAAGTTCAGCAGCTAGCCGCGCCTCGGGTCCGTCGGAGCTGGGGGGGGGGGGTACCTGGGACACCAACACAGTCCGCACTAAGGCTCTCCAACTCATCACCGAGCCGTCGCGCCGTCGGAGAGCTCGCACGCGAGGCCCCGATGGACCCCTTGCGGCGCATGCGCCGCTTGGGTTCCATCGAGGCCGCGTGCGAGGTCGCGACGCGGGGTTCGATGAGCGGTGAGCTTTAAATGGGCTGATAACCTGTGTATGGGGTTGAAGTACAAGGGCACAGAACCCCTGATCCGCTGGTAGAGGGAAGGATGGATAGATGGATGTCTTTCCCTCCTGCACGATCAAAAGTCTGATCGATCTGTCCCAATGCCTGAGCCCAAACGGCCAGGCGCAGGAGAGGTGAGGATAAGGAGTATATATGAGGGTATTACACGGGTTCTATTCACATCTCTCGCCCCTCCTATTCTGCAGCACCCCTCATCCCTCCTCTTGCTTCCCCTCTGCTGCTGCCGAAGCTGCGCGCATATCTGGATGCGTCAGCGCTAGTTCAATGCAATGCGCCACCACTGTAAGGTCATCGCAAGGTCAATGCAATGTCAATGCAAGATCAATGCAAGGTCAATGCAACGTCAACGCAACGTCCATGCAGCGTGAGTGCGAGGTCAAAGCAAGACCAATGAAACGTAGACAAATCACGGCCAATGCGAGCTCAATGTGATAGCAATGCAAAGCCAATGCAATGAGAACGTGCCGATGCCAAGTCAATGCAGAGGCAATGCAACGTCAATGCGATGTCAACGCCCCAGGCGGCCCTCTCCTCTCTTGCACCATTGAAGCCCACGGAGATTGGCGGAAGGAGAATGGTATTCTACATGACCTTCAGGAGTGTAAGAACAGCTAGTATGCTGATCAGGAGTAGAAGGAGGGGGGGGGCCTAAGGATAAGGAGGTGGATGAGGGGAGCATCAGGAGGAACCGACAGCATAATGCTGATATGATGATCCAATGACGATGTGGCCATCGCGCAGGGGCGCTCAGCCACGCGTTGCACGTCCGCACCGCCGCACAGGCAACGTGGCATCTGCAACCAGTCATTGATATCTGGGATATATGGAATGGGCGGCGCTGCAGGAATCTCAGAGCGTACAATCTCCGCCGCCATGGCCTTCGGGCGAGCGGGGCTGGTCTTCGCGGCCGTCGGCGCCGCGGGGGTGCACCCCTCGATGACGTTCGTCAACGCGGGCTGCTTTGAACTGGAGGGGCCCGCGGCCGAGGTCGACGCATTCGATCCCGCCGCGACTGGATCTGCGCGGGCCTGCTCCCTGTCGACCCCGCCCTGCGACTCGCTAGCTAGATCCGTTGCCGCGGGCCGTTTGAGCACATCTGCCGCTGGTTTCTTGAAGGCCTTCTTCCTGCCGTGCCCGTGCTTGCTCTTCCCGGCCTCCAGGGCAGCTCGATCTTCGCCGTTCTTGTACATCTCGGCCAGCTTGATCATGAACTTGGTGCCCTCGTCTTTGCTGTTGTAATTTGAAAGGGCGCAAATCTGGCCCAGCTTCTTGTCCTTCGTACTCCAGAGGGTGGGCCACTCCAACTCGTGCTTCTTGGTCCACTTGACCTCCGGCTTGGCGCCATCCAGCACGCCTGTCCAGACTGGCGCATGCTTCAACTTCCCCGCGGGGGGCCCCACAGCGCCAGCAACGCCAGGAATCTCGATCAGCAAGCCGTCGGGCCACTCTGCGAAGTGCGAGCCGTCTTTCGCAGTGGCCACGCCGTGCTCCGGCACCACCTCGCATGGCTTCACCCCCCGCGCCGCCTTGGAGGCAGTAGATCGGACGAAGCGTAGATCGCGAGAGCATATATCGGTATACCGTGCATATATTCGGAGATCGCGAGACCATACATTAAACTGTACACATATCAGTAGGTCAGATGATCAGTCCCGAGGTTCAGCAGATCGATAGATGGGCTCAGCAGGTCGTTCGATCGGTGGATCGACAGTTCGGTGGTCATTGGAGCCTTTATATTTCCTTGTTGTAGCCGACGATCCAGCCGCCCTGCTCCTCGCTCAGCCCCCACTCCTGTTTCATGGCCGTCTGCGGCGCAGACGCCTCGCCAGCGCCAACCGCGGCTGCGTCGTCCGCTGCGGCTGGCCGTTTCCGACCGCGAGGCTCACGGCCCTCCTCGGGCCCCTCCTCCCCCTCCTCTTCCTCCTCGGCCTTCTGTCCCTCCCCCTCTCCCTCGTCTTCCTCATCCTCGGCCGCGGCCTGCGCCGCGTCATTGTCCTGCTCCTGATCCGGCTCGCCAGCCGCGGAATCTCCCGCGCACCTCAGGGTCGCTGGCGGGAGGAGCGGCTTGGCCCACTTCGGCGGTTCCTCCTTGCGCAGGGCGTTCGCCAGATGCGACAGCATTGCCCCAATAGCTTTGGCTTTGCTCTCCGCCCACGACGTCTGCTGGTCGCAAAGCTTCCACCCCCTCCCGCTCGTCCGCGAGTGCCCCCAACAGCCCGACGAATGTGGACCTCGGGGGTCGGCGTTCTCGGCGGCAGCCATGATGCACTTCAGGAGGGGCTGGTACTTGACAAAGATCGCATCATCTTGCGCGGGGCCGTAGTCGCACGCCTCGGGCGTCTCCAGGTGGTGCGCCAGCGCCTGGTAGACGAGCTTCTCCACCTCTGGCTGCAGGTCGCTCGTCGCGGATCCAGCTGGCCTGCCGCCTGCAGCGGCGGGCCTCTCCTTCGGCGACTTCTCGGCCATGCGGGCGCAGCTATGCCCGCCGAAACCCGCGCCCGCGCATGCTGCGCAAACAGCTGCGCCCACACGGTGATGGCGAAGGGCATCATGGATCATGACGATGGCATGATGGCACGCGCCACGAGGCGAAATTGATAACGATGGCGACGATGACGATCACGATGATGACGGTGGCGCGGTGATGCGCTGGAGGTTGTTGGCAATTGCGAGGACGAGGGTGATATCGATGACGCCGCGATTGCCCAGCGATGGTGTAGATAATATGCATGACGACGAGTGCGACCTCAGTGCAAGGTCAATGCAAGGTCAATGCAAGGTCAATGCAAGGCCAATGCAACGTCAACGCAGGGTCAACGCAAGGTCAATGCAAGGATGAATGATGAGAGGTTACGGACGGGAAGGACGAGGCGGACGCGCCCCCTTGCCCCCCCGCCCCGCCGTCGGGGACGGCGCCACCTCGGCCGCGGTCGTCGTCGCCGCCCCGGCCGCGGCTACCTGTCGGAGGCGCGCTCTCGCCCCTCCCTACCCCTCGTTTTCCTAGCCATTGCGCCTCCCCCCCATCATCCTTCTACTCCTCGTCCGCATCCTGATCAACTCCCCGACTCTCTGGATGCGCCTCTCCCTCCTCCTCCCCCTCCTCTTCCGGCCCCCTCTTCCTCGTCCCCCTCATTCTCCTCCTCATTCTCCTCCTCCTCCTCATCTTCGTCGTCCTCCTCCTCCTCCTCCTACCCCCTCGCCTCCTCCTCCTCCTCCTCCTAGTCTCATTATTCCCCCTTGTCGCCGCTGGCCTTGTTGGCCAGCTTCACCGCGACCTCGCCCCCGATGAGCCCCCTGCCGATCTTGCCCTGCGCCATCGCCGACTCGGCCTTCTCCGCCTTCGGGCTCGAAAGCCCCCCCCCTCGTCGTTCTTTGCCCCCCTCTGAGACTCGCCCCCCCATCCGTGTGCCCCCCCCACCTCATAATCCGCTTCCTCCGCCCCCCCGTCCCATCCCTCTTCCCCCCCCCGCTCCGTCGCCCCAATCCTCCTCTTCCTCGCCCCTCTCGCCCTCATTATCTTCCCCCCCTCGTCGCCTTCCTCGCGCCCCCACCCCCCATCGGTCATCATTATTCACCGAATGCGTGCGTCACCCCCCGCCCTGGGGGGCGAAGTAAACGAGGAGTGGCGTGAACCGAAAGTGAGGGGCGACGTATATGGGGAGCCCAATTTATCTTCACCGATGAGGGGTGACGTAAACGCAGAGGAGGAGCATGGGACAGGATTGCGGCAAGTGGAGTTCGAGGGCAAGCTGATGAAATGGTTTCGAGCTGCGGGGGCAGGAGGAGAATGACGAGGAGGAGGAGGAAACAGGGGGGAGGATGGCAGCTATAGCTGACAGCCCAGATTCGTGCACCCCCTGCCTGCACGGCGGCTCTCTCCACCGTCCCGCCCCCCAGCTCGTCGCCGTTCTTGCCGATGGCATTCGCCGACCCCTCGTGCCGCGCCCGCGCCTCGCTGAACTTCTCCGTCATGCTGCGCTCCACGAACGCGCGCGCCAGGGTCTCCCTGGAAAGCCCCCACTGCGCAAACGGGCTGCCAAGCCGGATGCACTTGCTCGCGTGCGTGGTGGCTGACCTCCAGCCCTCAGCGCCGCCGCCGCACCTCCGCGCCATCCGCCCTAGTGTAATCATCTTGCTCTCCGTCGCCCACTCGTGCGAGATGCTCTGCGTGTGGCTGTGCTCCTTAGTGAAGGCCTGGAACTCGGCATCCGCCCACTCCTTCCTGAACTTCTGATGGGCGTCCCGATTGGACCCCGCCAACTTGCACTTGGTGGCCACCCCGTCCTTGTTGGCTGTTAAGGCTTGTTGCCTGACGCCCGCGATCTCGCTGCCCGCAACGCCCTTCGTGCTGAAATCGAAGCCCTTGGCCTGGCGGAGCGACCCCCCCTCTTGTTTTCTCTCTCTCTCGCTCTCTCTCTCTCTCTCTCTCTCTCTCTCTCTCTCTCTCTCTCTCTCTGTCTCTCCCGTTCTGTCTATGTGTAAGTTTCTCTCTCTCTCTCTCTCGCTCTTTCTCTCTCTCTCTCTCTCTCTCTCTCTCTCTCTCTCTCTCTCTCTAGTCTCGGCTCGAGAGTGCCCTGCACTCAGACCGCAGCCGCGGCGCGAAGCGCCCCGCCTCGGAGTCAGACTCCCAGGCCTCGCGAGACCGGAGGGGTCCCAGCAGGGCCCTACTGATTCGCGTCACCTCTCCGCACCAGAGTGCCCGCAGCAATGGCCCCCATGAAGCCGGAGCGCCGTCACTCTTCAATGCAGCCTCCGAGCTCCCGCCCCACGCGCCCTGCTGCTGAGGGGTCCCTCCTTCAACGCAAGCAGGACTGCATCGCAGCGTTCAGGCAAGCGGGGTCAGACCGCCCCACGGCCGCCTAAAACGGGCTAGCCGAACTGAACGCGGACGAGCTCCAGGCAAAGTACGACATGCACAAGTCCAACACGAAGAAGCTTGGCAGCGCCCTTATCCGCATGTGCGACGCCAACCAGATCAGCTACACGCTCGACCACTACCAGCGCAGCAAGCCTAAGCGCACTGGCGGTGACACATCGCACCACCATCGGGCTCCGCACGTCTTCAGGCTGCGGACACCCAATTCATCGCCTTGGACCCTGCCTTTTGGAAGGTCCCTGTTCTTGCCGAACCCACCTCGCCTGACGACGGCAAGACGTGCAAGCCCAGCATCAGCCTCCACGACTTCGAGAGTGGCGAACGGCTGCTGCAACACCACCTCGGGCAGGGCAAGCGAGCCACGGGCCAGCTCGCGATTGCTGTCATGGCCCGAAAAACGACAACTACGTCGGTACCGAGCTCGCCGTCCCCGTCCTGAAGCGCCACCCCAAGGCGCCCAAAGTGGTCCACACGCACGCCCCCGTGATCGTGTACCAGCTGGGCACCAAGGAGGTCGCCTGCACGGAAAAGGTAGCCGTCGCCACCATCGACCCCGCCGACCACGTCTGCTGGATTCGGGCTACCATACACGAGACCGAGGCCATTGCCGCAGTCCCCTCCATGCACCAGGCCTTCGAGGACCAGTTCTCGGGAGGTGCCCCCGTGAACGGTGGTCCACGCGCCAAGGGCCCTTTTCGAGGCGACTCCGCTCCACAGGACAAGGCGCGCCAAAAGCACAAGGAGTCCAAGAAAGACGCTCGCCGCCAGGAGCTCGATGGCCAGCTCCAGGACACCTTCAAGCCCTCTTCCACGGCAACTTTAAAGCCGTCACCATCCTCGAACCCTGCAAAAGCCTAGGCAGGTTTGGATCGGGCGTCGGAAAGAGGTCCCTGGCTGCCACCTTCGGCGTCAGTCTCCAAGCGGTCGACAAGGTCCTGGCGGGATCAGGGCAACTCGGTGCCACCTACGACCTCAGCAACGTAGGTGCAGACGAGCCCACCGCCGACAAGTATCAGACCGTGTGGTTCCCTGAGGACCAGCCCATCACGTTGGCAGACGCGTTCCAGAAGTCGGTGGAGCTCAAGGCCCTGGGAGTCGTCAGGCACGGCAAGTCAGGCCTGCTGGGGATCCGTGTTCCGCGGGGGTCTGACGTCGCCAAGGCCGCTGCTGTCAGCATCCGCGGCTGCGAGGCCACCCTCGCCAAGACGCGCTACCGCTTCACTGGCATTGCGTCACGCCACGCCACGCTGACCCAGCTCGCCAAGACTCTCACGGGCCCGTCCGTCAAATGGGACTGTGAGGTCTACCACACCGCCTGGGACCCAGCCACTGCGGCCCAGTTTGCCCTAGTGCGCGCCCATCGGCCCCCACTCGCCTATACGGTGCAGGTCGCGGGGTGCTCCATCCCGTGGAGCATCGCCGAGGCCCCGCTGGCTGAGGTGGCGCCGAAGCGGGACAACGTTACCATCGTCGCGCCTACCACCATCACAGAGCCTGCGACGCCGCCAGCCGGTGGTGGCGGCTTCAGCCCCGCCACCGGCACACTCCTCACCAAAGCGGCCCAGAGCCCCTACCTCCACGACCTCATGACTGCCACGCCCAAAGGCAAGGGCGTCGCACCGCTCCTGACCCCCAAGGAGAAGCCTTTAGCCAAGCGCCACCGCTCCTCCAGCGGGAAACGTGACGCCACACCGCCCGCAAGGCCACCCCGCGCCCCAGGCCGCAGCTCTTCTGCGCCCCCTCACGGCACGGACGGAGCCGCTGAACCGACGGCCGCCCCAGGACCAGGTGGCACGACCCCTGGCTTGGCACGGCGGCGGCGGAAGGAGGGGGCCACACCGAAGGCGCCGCTGCCACAGCCGCCGAAGTACCAGGTGACGTCGTTGACGTCGAGATCCTCTCATCAGGCGATGAATACAGCGTGGCCTCCCACGAACTCAACACCTTCGGCGAGCGCTTCGCATCGGCCTCTAAACCGCCCGATGCTGCCACGAACCGCATCCAGCACATGGAACAGCAGCACGAGCTACTAGCCACCACGGTGGATAACATGCAGATGCAGCTTGCGGGCGTTCTCTACTCCCAGGCCACACTCACGGAGCACGTTTCAGGGCTGGAACGGGGGCTTGCCACCGTCGTCACCCAGCAACAGACGGCAACCGCCGACGCCGCTGCAATGCGCGGCGACATCCAGACCCTCCTCGGGCACCTCACGGGAGGCACCATCCACCTGCCACAAGCGGCCACTCTGGAAGCTAAGAAGGAGGAAGCCGCAGCGGCCGCCGAGCCCGCGGCAGCCTGCAGTGCGACCGACCAGCCAGGCCAGGTCACCCCAGGGACGGGGCCCCCAGGGGCCGACAAAGGCAAGGACAAGGGTCGGGCCACCCAGGACCCGTATTGAAGGTGCCTCAGAGAGCCCGCCTCAGCCTTCCGAGGAAGCGCCTTCAGAGGCACCGCTCCCCTCTTCGCGTCGTATCTCTTTCTTGTTACCTCATGTCTGTTTTGGCAGCAGCACGCGCAAGCTCTCTGGTGTAGGGACACCCGTAGTCTTGCAGGGGGCGTGATTGTAGCGATGTCCATGAGCATTCAGGGGTGTATGAGGACGTGTGCTGCCACGCAGCTTTCGGCTCATCGCTCGCGCCGCCCGCCAGGCCTCGCCATCATGCGGCGCCTCGCCTGCGGCCTGGCCCTCCCCTCGCTGGCTGGAGCACGCCCGTCTTCAGGCGGTGCGCCCCAGCACGGAGGTGAGGCTTTCCTGCGACATGCGGAGCGTAGGACGTACTTCTACCTTTACGATGACAGCATCTACAAATACGATCACAGCGCCATTTTGGACCCGATCGTGAACAGCACCGCCGCCGCTGGTCCGTGCGGCACCGGGCTGCGGGGCGCCCCCGCGAGCGCCTGGCCTGAGCAGCACCAGGGGCCCTGCCCCACGCGCTGCCCCCCTGGGACTTCGACGGCTACTACTATGCCTACGCCGAGTACCAGCACGTCTCCTACGAGCACGCCCTCGTCAACTACGACACATGCATCGCAGTCGACCGCCCATTTTGCCGCAGCTGAGCTGACCCCTGCGTCCTCCGGCCGCGCCTCGCACCGCATGCAAGTTCAGCTACGAGGGCTACCATCACTCAATACGACGCCTGCGGTCGACCGTCGTACAGCATATCCTCGATGGCACCCTGTCTTCAGCTTGTCCTCGACCGTCGTGCAGCATATCCTCGACAGGGCCGCTGGCAAGGCCCAGGCACGCAGTGGCGGCTTCAGCCCCGCTGCAGTGCCCTGGCTGCCACCGCCCCCGCATGAGGCAGCGCACGCCGCGCACGACCACCTGCGAGAGTTACCACCGACCACGACGCCTGCCGCCGTACGTCGCACCGTGTACCCTCCAGAGTGTCGCACCCCCACAGCGTGCCGACCTGACAGCTTCGACATTACTGACAGCGGTGGGCCGTGCCACGCTGGAAACCACGCCGCTGAGCCAGCGCCGCAGACGGCTCCACCGTGGCCCCCACAGACCTCAGGCGCCTCGCTGCGAGCCATCTGGCTCCTCGCGCCCTACCTGTGCATCACCGTGGAGCCCAACACGCTATGTGGGCTGCTAATTATGGCCGTGCTTAGCACCCACGCACACGGCCTGACTACCAGCAACACAGCGAGTCCCGCTTCCCCTCTGTGCGCCAGGGGTGAACCTGATGAGGACCCCGCCTTCTGGCTCCTGATGAACATCCGAGCACGGCTCATCCCGTGCGCCGCGGCGTGGGCACCAGGTGAGGACCATCAGGACGTTTACTGGGCATGGCTCGAGGACTGCGTTCCGCACGTCCTGGCGACGCTCCATCTGCCACAGTACGACCACCTTTTCCAGGAGGACTCCGCGGAGAAAAACGACGCCCTGCGCCACCGCACCGCGGTCGACATGTGCGAGGACATCTGGCACAGAGCGGGCCCCGACAGACAGCGCACCAACCGCAACCTCACTCGTATTCAGGGCAGCCACGAGTACCCCACCCGCTACCTTGGCCTCCTACTGGAATACCAGTGCGCGCGTGCCCAGCTCGTCGGCCCTGAAGCTTTCGCGGCACCACTGCCGCCATACCTCTCACGGGCCCACGCCTTGCTGCCAAGAGGCCTCCCTCCGCCCGACCTAGACGCCCTGGCGTATCTCGTGGATGCGATCCCGCACCACCCGCCAGACCTGCAGCCGCTTGTCGAGGCGGAGCTCGCCGCGGCACCGATGGAACCGCTAAACCTACCACCGCCCGCTGGCCCCCCCGCCCAAAACGCCACGAGTGACCAGCCCGCGGCCGACGCTGAACCGCTTCTGCTCCAGCACGCAGCTGCCAGCGATATCAGCAACATATCCCTGGACTCGTTCCACGTGTCGGACAATAGCCAGAACGACTCCATCCACGACACGGAAACCCAGGACCCCGACGGCACGCCACCGCCAAGTGACGCTGCCCAGCGCGACCGTGACAGCGATCCCCACACAGGGCGCTCCCGGTCGCGCAGCAGTGCGCCCAACAACTCGGCCCAGGCCGACCCCAGCGCACAGCTCAGCGACGCCGAAGGTGCCACCGCCGCCGACGAGCCAGGCCATGCCTCCGCACCGCCAGCTCCCACCAGCCCGCGCAGTGGCGGCTTCAGCCCCGCTGCAGCACTGGCTGGACCTGGGCGTCTTCAGACCTCAGGTGGCAGGACCCCGTCCCGCACCCTTGTCCGCCGAGCTAACTCGACTGACTCCAACTCCAGCCCCGTCGACCACTGGCAGGCTGGCCACGACAACGATCCCATCGAGGACGCGGACCCCGACGCCAGCGGCTTCCATGAGGCCCCGCACAGCGCAGCGGCCTCTCGACGCTGCGGCTGTCTCATCTGCCTCTTCGTGGTCACGTACGCCATCTTGGTAGCCATGCCGTACCAGGACCAGATCGACGGGTACCTGCCGACACCGAGCCGAGACCCCAGCTACCGGCAGCGACGACGCCGTGAAACTGCGGCACCAGGCCCATCCGTGTCCACTACGCCCCGACGCACAATAGCATACGACGCCGCGCCCGCCTTGTGGGGTCTTCTCAAGTGGACCAGCGCCAAACTCAGAGACATTGTCTCGGGCGGAGCCAGCGCAGTCGGGTCTGGCCTCTGGGGCGCCCTGAAATGGGCCAGCGGCAAACTCGGAGCTATCGCCACAGGCGGAGTGGTTAGCGGTCTCCTCCTGGTCGGCGCCAAACTTCTCGCTCAAGGAGCCGTCGGACACGTAGGAGCCCGCATCTGTGCGCGCGTCCTGGACTCACCCACGGCCCAGTGGTGCCTCCGCTGTTGCCAACCGATCAGGAGCCCGAGGCGGTAAGCAGAGACACACGCTTCCGCGCTACGGATCCCGACGACCCGAGGATGCCGCACGTTGCATCCCCTTCGGACACCCGCCCTGCTACAGGGAACACTATAAAACCATAAAAAAAAAATAAAATATTAGAACACAATAAAATAAAATTCAATAAAACAGATAATATACCTTAAAAATAGTAATATTACAAATTAGTCACTTACAAATACAAAAATAAAACCACCCCAAAAAATAATCAAATAAAAAAACATCCAATAGAAATACTCAAAACTCAGAAAAAATATAGATATAATGCAAAAAGAACAAACAAATATTTAGCATTATCTCATTGTAAACCTATAAATAGTATAACAAAGTATACTTCTGAAAAGAAAATTAAAAACCGTAAAATACATATCAATACAAGTAAATCGTTCCGTCATAGTCATACACACATTAACGCCGCTGCAGGTGCCGCCGCAGTCGCCGATGTCACCACCGCCACCACTGCCGCCATCGCTGAAGTCACTGCCGCGGTATCGCGAGCCTCGTCTGTCACGCCACGGTCGACCAGCCCGTCCCCGCGAGACGGCCCCACAAGCGGCGCGGCCTCTGGCAAACCGCCGACTCACGAAGCCGCCGCAGCTCAGGCCACCGACGCCGAGGCAAGTGAAACACGTGAGCGCACCCTCGACGGCGACGGCGTGCACGGAGCGCCCGACGACGAAGCGGATGCAAGCAACGCCCGTGGTTCCTCTTCCGACATGGACACCCAACCACCACGACGGCGAGCACGCTACGCATCACCCGCTAGGCCCCAGGCGCCTTCAGGCCCTGGTACGCCCCACCCAGCCCTCTGGCCACCGACGCGCAACTTACGCAGCACCATCCAGCGCGACCCAGCGGTCCCAGTGCCGCCGACGAGCATCCTCACCTCCCTGTACCAGAACGGCTTTGCGCTTGGTAACAGTGGCGTGACCACGGAGGACATCGAAGACGCCCTGCGACTCTACGACCATCCTCGATTCACCCATGACCCAACGCTCCAAGCGTTGGCGCCGTGGACTGACATCAAGCAGAGGCCCCCGAACCGACTCATTTGGGTGCTGGAAGACTCGGGCGGGAACTCAGGCGAGACGATCTTCCCCTACCTCACGTGGGACCTCCGTGCTCCTACCACTGACACGCCCACGGTCTTCTGGCACGGGACCCGCGGCGACCGTGCGGCCCGTCTCGCTTTCAACGGAGGTCACCTCCTGCCGGGCCCCCGCCGTGAAGCGAAGGGCCGAACCGCCACAAATGTCGGCCGCACGTACGTGGGTGTGCACCCGTCGCTGGCCGCGTGGCACGCGGTGCCGCCTCACCCGCCCCGCAGCCTCGAAGACGACACCCTCGCCTGGGGACCCATCGCGCTCTGGATGTGCGAGGCTACCAAACCGCCGCGCGGTGAGAACTGGCACAACTTCGTGAAAGGGGAGGCTCACGGAGCGCACCTCATCTACCCACGGGTCCTGGGCCTCCTCATCCGCATGGACTGGTGTGCCCCCACTGAAGCTGCCTCCAGGTGCCGTGCCCTGCCACAAGCCTATGGCATGGGCGACTGTGCGCACGCCCTCCACATTGCCGGCTTCGATCACCCAGACCTCCGCGAGGCGGCTGAAGCCCGCGACCAGGAAGCAAACACTTGGCGCCGGCTGGACACCGCGGCAGCGTGGCCACCGCCGCAGGCACTATACTCGCCAGAGGCAGCGCGAGCATGGGCTACACAGCACTACGACACCGAAGCAGCCACCAGGGCCGACCCCAACCAGCCCCGTCCGCGCGCCTCGCTTCGCAAGCTCCAGCTGGACCCGCAGCCACTGATCGACCTGGTGTACACTGCCACGGCGCAGGCTGCACCCGAGCGGTGGCAGTCTGACGTACGAGCGCCGCGCCCCAGCGGCTCCAGCCCTGGGGCCGCGTCTGGCCCATCGCACACCTCTCAGCCAGGTGCCGCCTCGGGACTCAGTCCAGACCGCTCACCGACGGCATCGGGAGCCGACGACCGCCGTACGCCGTCCCTTATCAGCGCGGCCGCCGCCCTCGCCCGAGGCCATGCTCGCTCACGGCGCTCCGCCTCACGTTCGTCACGGCAGAGCGGCGGCAACTCCGCCTCTGACAGCAGCGACATCGATACGTGGGAGCACATCGAGACGGAAGGAGCCGACCGCCTACCACGTCCTCGCCTTCCACGTCCGCGATGTGCGGTCCCGTGTGAACGCCCCTGGCGTCGAGGTCTGGCTCGACCCAGGCGAGCATCACGATGGCGCCTACCTACCGTGGGGGGCGACCGTTGTGGGCCACCGCGATACTGACCCTGCGGTTGCGGGTCGCGATGGCTGGGTCATCCTTCACCACGACCACGGCGACACCACCACCAGGCTCTGGGCACCGACCCAAGTCCACGTCAAGGTGACGACACTTGGCGCACGGTCATGATCGCAGCGGACCTGGGGCCCCAGTGGATCGAGCGCCATGCTGACGACGCTCGCCTCCCCGCGGAGGCGGTCCGCACTACAGGCCAGTCCTGGTTCGCCGACGTCTGGCCTTTGTGGGATCGACCCCGACCCCACCCAGACGACGCAGTCACCGACGAGCATGCGTTCCCGCCCCTACCAGGACGCTGGATTTGCCTACAGTGCCGATTCCAATGCTGCCAGTATTGTGCTGCCCGCCGCAACACGCAGCTCGGCACCTCGGGCCAACCGACGTGCCCGGACTGCTCCCTCAGCGGACTGCGTGCACCTATGGACTGGTCCACGGAATACTCTTGCAACAGCTGACGTGCGTGTACAGCACCGACGACAGGGCCGCCGACACATGCTGCCTCTCCAGCAGATGCCCGCATCCGCCTCGTCCGCACAGCCTGTTCGACGTCCGTGCCACAGGGATGCCTCCGCACATCCTCGCCCGCCAATACGGCAACGCGCCAGCCCAGCACGACCTCATGGAGCCCCCCGAGCGCCTTCAGGCCCCGGGGGGGAGCCTCCGCAACCAGGCCAAGCAGGATACCAGGGCCAATGGTATCTACCACCGAGGCCGCGTCGCGTCCCCAAGCAGGGATTGCCCGACGGCACGAGGCGGCCACCAGGGTTCACAGGGGCGGGGATGCCTGAAGACCCGTCTCCCGACCAACCGCTGTGGAAGGAAGGCTACGTGCTCTTCGGCCCGCACCAGGCCCTCAAGGAGGATTTCATCTTCAACAAAGCGGTGCGCCGACCTTACTCCCTAGCCATCACCAACATGCACAGGGATCGTGTCACTGTCAGGACCGTCTGCGAGTCTATCGCCGAGCGCATCCACACTACCCGCACGCGCTGGCGAGATGTGGTACTGTACTGGGATGCCGAGGGCGGCCCTGGCCCTCAAGCTCTCGACTACGACATGCGCCTCTGTGACGCCATGGTGAGTCGTGCCACGACCGAAGCCGAGTTGAACCACGACCGCAGCAACCGTGGTAGCTTCTGTCTCTATGGACCAGCGCACCAGCGGGCTGTGAACTTCACGGTGCTCCCCGAGCCGCAGAACATTGACTTCGTGGAGCATGTACGGCGCTACTCACCTGACGGGGAGACTTACCCAGACCATGCCTTCGAGCACGTCTACCAGGGCTGGCGGCGGCCCGACGTGCCGCCCATCCTCCCCGACACCCGCCCGCTCACGAGAGCCGACCAGCAGCGCTACCAGCAGCACCAGCAGCGCACCCAGCAGCGCGACCAACGCGACGCAGGTCAGCCGAGCACGCCACGCAACCGCTCTCCAGCGCGCGTCCCGACAGGCGACAGAGCGGTGCACGGCGGAGGCGCCGCCTACCACCGCGGCCCCATTGGTGCCAGGCCCGCGGCGGCAGGGGCAGCCGCGTCCAGCTACGGCCACGTCCCCCGCGCCAGGGTGCACCCAGCGGTCGTCGGCTACCCGCGCGCACTCGCGCAGGCTCCCCCACGGGCCATCTCGCCCGCGCCAGGGTCCACGCGTGCCTGGGGCCATTACCCAGGCCGCCACGACAGCACCGCCAGCAACCAGTCCGCAGCGGCACCCCCTGCGGCTTCAGCCCAGGGGGCTGCACCACGCCGCGGCAGGACAGGGCGCCCCGCAGGATGGCGCGAGGCGAACGTGCGCGCCTGGCAACCGCGCCAACACACGCCCCCGCCAAACGTGGCCGCAGCGCAGCGCCATGCCCAGGCAAAGCCCGCCCCCCCTGAGCGCGAGCGGCAGCCGCTCGTCCCGCTCGTCCTCACGCACACCCAGGCACACCACAGCGCCTCCCCGCGGCACAGCGAGGGTAGTGCCCACCGCGTCAGCCCCCGGCCTGACGCCGCCGACCCTGACCAGGCTGCAGCCTCGGCGGCGGGCGGCACAGGCGGCTCCCGCCCGCCCAGCTCAGCACCCAGCGCAGCGCCGATCCGCTCCCCGAGCAGGGCGGACTCTGCGCGCACCAACGCCCAGGCGGCCTCGCCACGTGACCGCCACACGGGCGGGCGCGTCCCGCGCAGCCGGCCCAGCAGCCGCCACCGCTCGCGCAAGCCCCCTGGGAGTTCCACGAGCTCGCCGCCCCGCGAGACTCAGGCTGACGCCCAAGCCCCCGAGGTGGTGCCACGTTTCGGTGCCGGCGCCAAAGACCCTAGCGAGGTCGACCTCGAGCCGACGCCGTCCACGGACCAGGAGCTGCCACCGCCCACCCGACGTCGCCCCCGACGAGGCGCCGACCTTCGACCCCTTCAAGCACAAGTACTCCGTCAAGGACCTCGCGGCGGGCTTCGGCGGCGGCTCACCGCTGTCTCCTCAGAGCCACGGCGGCGCCCCCGCCACCTCTGCCGCTGCCGCGGCAGCGGCGGCCCCGCGTGGTGTCAGCCCTGTCCGCAACGCGAGCCTCACGGCAGCGGGCATGGACGAGGCTCAGCGCCAGGCCACCGACCGCGCCGCTCGCCACGCCCAGCTAGTGGCTGACGCGCTGGCAGGGCGTGCGCCGCCGCAGCCACAGGGCCCACCGCCCGAGGCGAGCACGGAGGGCGCACACGAACAAGCTGTTCCAGCTGATGCTGCTCATCACGGCACTGACGGGGCGGGCGCGCCGCCGCAGGACGGACCAGCGGTGTCGCGCGCGCAGTATTCGCGCGCGCGCTGCGCCGCTGCCGCGCCGCGCTGCCGCCGCTGGTTTGCTTTTGCTCTTGCGCTCGGCAGGATGGATCGAAGAGTCGCCTCCCTCTCCCCCTGCTGCCGTCTCACCTTTCCTCCCTCCGTCCCCCGCGGTACAGGAGTGAGGAGGTTTTTTCGAAGCAGTTTTGCCGATGTTTATGACCCCCCCCCGGCGCAGCGTCGACCATGCCTTGCCTACACTTTTGGCCCGACGGCGGCTTCAGCCCCGTCCAAGCCAATCTGCTGCGACGCCATGAGCTCCTACTGTGGCCAAGCCTCCTGCCTGGGTGACGGCCAGGCCGCCCTCCACCGTGCGGGGCGTGCTAACCCCAGCTCCACCGACGGAGATGGGCCAGGTCGCTCCATCCACCTCGTCAGCCTCAACATCACGAGTCTTCCAGCGAACTGGCCAACCATTACCGCCCTAGGTGTGGACCACAACGCCGCAGTCATAGCGCTGCAGGAGACCCGTCATGCCAAGCCTACCAGGCAAGCCATCGCCACCAACGCCGCCAATCCACACCACGGAGGATACCAGGCCAGTCTGGGGCCTGACCTGGACCTGGCGCGTGCCCAGCGCAAAGCTGCTCACGGTGGCACGGACCACACGGTCGAGGGCAACACCGGCGCCTCGGGCGGGGTTGCCATCCTCTATAAGGACGCCATCGTCGACTCCACCGTCGACGACATTGCGACCTGTATCGCCACCCTCAAGGCCAAGAAACGATGGCACGAGGTCTTCCTCCCGCTCTGCACCCAGCACCGCCGCAGGCGGCGACGAAACAACCACGGTCCCGCTGGGATCTACATTGCGAGCCTCTACGGGGTCGCTGGAGGGGACAGCACCGATATATTTCGGCTTGATGATTGCGCCGCCGCGAGGGTCGGCTCAGCCCCGTATTTCATTTGTATGGACGCCAACACGAACATCGACGACAATCCACACCTGCTGCACATGATGCAGCACGGATGGTCCAACGTCGCTGAAGGCACACCAGACCACACCATGCACACATATGGCAATATCCCTGACTGGGACCGCGTCACCAAGTGCCCCCGCACTTCGCGCATCGACTTTGTCATCGCCAACCAAGCTGCGCGATCCCTTGTCACCGACTTCTGCTATCTGCGTGACTTGCCAGCGAAGTCCCATGTTGGCCTGCAGGTCACACTCGACCTAAGCCGCCTCGATCACACGGCCCCACGCCTTTTGGCCCCCACGCCATACCCTCCAAACGACGGAGCACATGAGGACCACGAACTCCAGGCACTAGGGACCCACATCGCCGGACGATACCACGACCGCATGGAGCAGGCTGACGCACGCGACGATGTGGAACGCATGTTCGCCCTGGCAAACGAGGCCAGCCATGAGTACCATCTCACCCGGCTGCGGGACCTGCCGCCCCCACCGCCAGACCACCCATAAAAGAAGGCCCCTACCATGCACGGGCTCACACCCACGTTCGAGGAGCGACCCGCCGTCCCCCGCGCCTTTCCCACCTACGGAGCTTCCACGATTCACGTGAACCGCCTTCGCAAGCTCCATCGGCAACTTTGCGAGCTTCGCTTCATCGGACTGCACCATCATATAGACTGCCGTGCTATCCCGCCGCACCTGGCGCAACGCATCGACTGCACGTGGGCCGCGGCCCGCCTTCTCTGCCACAAGCTGCACCCCACGGCCCTCCTGGCTTTTCCTGACGCCTGGACCCCCGACGTGCCAGCGCCACGCGGAGAGCAGCTCGATCGTCTGATCCAAAATCTAGACTCGGAGCTGGCGCGACGTGCAAACCGAGCCAAAGCTGAACGCATCAAGATCTGGTCTGAGGGCGTCCGCGAGCCAAGCGGGCGAAAGGCGGCCATATACGCACGGGCTGCCGACTGCTCGCCCACGGCGTATCTCCGCACGCCGACCACTCCCGACGATGCACAGCTCCACTGCGACATCACCGCCTTAAACCCTGACCAAGCTAGCACGGACGACAGTGACGCCGACACCGACGCCGGCGGCTTCAGCCCCGGCGACGGTAGCTCGCCCGACACGGACAACGAC
>CAUYUJ010018541.1:0-17500 GCA_963575745.1 Prorocentrum cordatum
GCCATACGGCGCAAGCGCACCAGGTGAACCACGAAGGGGTGGGTCACCAGAAAACTTGTTTGGAAAAACAAATTGTTTCACTTGCATTCTGGGCCTCAACATGAGGCGATGCATTGCCACTCAATGCGTTTTCCATGCGGCGCAAGCACACCAGGTGACCCACGAAGGGGTGGGTCACCAGAAACCTTGTTGAGAAAAACAAGTTGTTTCACCTGCATCCTGGGCCTCGTCATGTGGCGATGCACTGCCACTCAATATATTTGCCATACGGCGCAAGCACACCAGGTGACCCACGAAGGGGTGGGTCACCAGAAAACTGGTTGAGAAAAAACAGTTGTTTCACTTGCACTCTGGGCCTCAACATGAGGCGATGCATTGCCACTCAATACGTTTGCCAAACGGCGCAAGCACACCTGGTGACCCACGAAAGGGTGGGTCATCAGAAAACTGGTTGAGAGAAACCCATTGTTTCACTTGCATTTTGGGCCTCAACATGAGGCGGCGCACTGCCACTCAATGCGTTTTCGATACGGCGCGAGCACACCAGGTGACCCACGAAGGGGGGGGTCACCAGAAAACTGGTTGAGAAAAAACAACTGTTTCACTTGCATTCTGGGCCTCAACATGAGGCGATACATTGCCACTCAATACGTTTTCCATACGGCGCCCTCCGAAGAATCCAAGATGACTGCCACCGAAACATGCGCGGACATGCGGCGCCGAACGGTGCCGGGCCATGTCCGAGACATGGCCCGGCACTTTCCGAGGAATCCAAGGTGGCAGTCATCTGGATTCCAGATACCAGATGGTGTCCAAAATGCGGCGCCGAGACATGCCCCTGGCGCCCTCCGAGGAATCCAAGATGACTGCCACCTGGCCCAAACAGGCCACCAAGGCCGCCAAGATTGCCCAAGACCGATTCAAGACGGCCCAAGACGCAAGACGACCTAAGATGGCCTCGAGACGGCCCAAGCGGCTTCCCAAAACGGCCCGACACGGCTCCAAGAGGGCGTCCAGGGAGGAATCCTCCAGGACGGGGCTCCAGAAACCAGTAGAATCCATCAGAATCCGTCAGGGCCCCTAAGATTCCTGGGGGGCCCTGGGCAAATCCAGGGGGTATGCTTCCAATAATTTGGGGGTGCTGCCGCAATTTGAAATTATTATTATTATTCTGGGCGCCTGCGGCGGAGTTTGGAGGGATGGAGGGTCGGATTTTAATTTGAAAAAGATTCCCAAGAATATTTGCGAAACAAATTCGCAAGGACCCCGGTGCATGTACGCGAGCGCCCCGTCATTATTACCCCCCTCAGCCGTTCCCCAGAAAGAAAGGTGAAGGTTTTTTTTTTTTTGAGTCGCGGGCCCGCTCGGCTGGTCGGGAAGCGCCGCCGGGCTCGAGTGGCAGATTCATCGTTTTTTTTCACGTTCCATATCATCATAGTAGTCCAGGTATTTCTTCTGGACGTCCATATCGCCCAGGCAATGGTGTCTGGAATTTCCATGGCGCTGTATTCTTTCTTCATCGCGAATTGGTTGGGCTGTTGTTGCGGGGCCATGACCGACAAGAAGAAGGGGGGGATTTACACCCATGCCGTGAAGCCGCTGACGCCCCAGACTGCGCGTTCGGACATATTGTTCTATTGCAGCGCTGTGCATTGTAATCTCTTCAATGAAATCATGAACTCGCCTTCTTTGCGAGACGAGTTTTGGGACCTCCTTCACTCTTTGTACACCGCGCCTCAGAGCGTGCAAGCCGTGGAAACTCACCCGATTGAGGGCGTGGACTGGAGCTATTGGGAGCGCCGCCTACGAGACAGCAGAGCCTCCAATCGCTCGTCGGCGGCAGCAACAGCTCCGGGGACATCAGCCGCCAACGCGCCAGCAGCTTCGGGGGCATCGGCCTCCAGCGCGCCAGCAGCTGCTTCGGGGACATCGGCCGCCAGCGCACCAACAGCTTCGGGAAGAACATCAGCCGCCGGCGCAGCGGGAACATCGGCCGCCAGCGCACCAACAGCTTCGGGAAGAACATCAGCCGCCAGCACAGCGGGACCATCAGCCGCCAGCAGCGCACCATCAGCTTCGGGAGCATCAGCCGCCGGCACAGCGGGAACATCAGCAGCCAGCGCGCCATCAGCTTCGGAAACATCAGCGGGGTCACCGGCCTACAACGCAGCTGCAGCATCACGGCCAGCGGTGCCATCAGACTGCAACACAGCAGCAGCGGCATCATCATCACCAGCAGAGGGGCCGCCAGCAGCGGGATCATCATCACCAGCGGGGCCAGCAGCGGGATCATCATCACCAGGGTCGTCGTCAGCGGCAGCAGCAACACACTGCCGCTGCTACGGCGTCGTGAACCTGACCCACGAGAGCCCTGTCAAGCGCAGCAAGAAGGCGCAGGGCGTTGTTCGGTCGGCCGCGAAGGCGCGGGTGATGTAACGAGGAACAGTGCTGGGCTTGGCTAGTAGTTGTTTGCGGAGGCGGCAGGAGTATCGGAGGGAGGGAAGATGAGGAAGGAGGAGTGAGAGAGGGGGGGGGAGTGAGCGAGAAGAGGAGGAGGAGGAGGTGCGGAGGAGAAGGGATGAGGAGCGATGGTCGGGCGGCTGAGAGGATGAGGCGGAGGAAACGAGGAAAAGAAAGAGGTCAACCAACGACGTGGCTCTTCTTCTTCCCCCCCGGCCGATGCCCCCACCTCCGAAAAACAGATCCGCTGGACCCTAAACACAAAATTTGGGTTCAGGGGGGTGGGTGAGTCTCACCCACCCCCCTGAACCCAAATTTTGAGCATTAGTTAATCTTTTGTTTAGGAGGTCTGAGGCTGGATGTAGGAAACGAGCCAATTGTGCCCTGGAGATGGCGGGGGCGGCCATTGTGCCCCCGCCGTGCGACAGGCAAATTGATCAATCTACCGTTGGCGCGGGGTGGGGGGGGCCCTCCGCTCAGACCGCTGGGGCCGGACATTTTTGCCCGGATGGCCCCCCCGCACCCCCCTTCGTTTTCCTCGCCCCCCCCCCTCCCCAACGAAGCGACCGCGGTTGGACAAGAAAGATAACAGACGGAGGAGACAGGGGGCGGCTGAAGGGGCGGAGGGGAGGAGGCGGCGAACACGCTGCCTGATGTTGAGGATCCTCGATCGGCGATCCCTTCCTTCTCCCCTCCTTCTCTTCCTAATCCGCCTCCTTTCCTCTTCATCTCCTCCTCTAATTACACAATATGAATACTACTCTCCCACTTCCCCTGATGGCGTCCGGAAGATATTCGGCACCCCCCCGCGTACTGTTTTTTTACACACAGGATTCCCCGGAGTTGGGTTTTCGCTTGTGTTTTTTTTTCTAAAATGCTGCTCTCGCTGAGGCGCCGGCCTCATTTCTGCTCCCGAATCGTTCCGAATCGTGCTCCCGCTGCAGCGTGGGCCTCATTTTCGGATCGGTGTTTGGCCTCCGTCGTTCAGGATGGCGTTCTCGCCCCAGCGCGGGCCTCTTTCTCGCGCGCCCATCCGCCCGCCACCACGCGCCGCACCACCACCACCACCACACCTCACACACGCCCACACGCCCCAGCCAGCACAACACCACACCAACCACCACCAGCACCACCACACCACACCACACACCCACCACCACCACCACCACAACACGCACACACGCACGCACGCACGCACGCACGCGCACCACCACCCACTACGCACGCGCGCGCGGAGCCACAGGTCCGCTACGACACGCGTCCGCGGATAGAGAAAATCAGCGCCATGGTAAGGGATGGAGGGAGAGAAAAAAAAATAAAAAAAGGGTAGGAGACTCAGACTGACGGAGCGCACTAGCTTGTCCTCTTCCTCCTCTCTCATCCTCTTTTCTCTCTCCTCTTTCCTCCTCCTCTCCTCCTCTCCTTTCCTTTTAACTGACCGCCCTCCCCACCCTCCCCCTCCTCCTCCCCGCCGCTCTGGCGCGGCCCGGAGGTTCTGTGCGGCGACGCCGCGCCCGACGCCGGCCGGCGCCCGACGCCGCGCCCGACGCCGCCGCTTCTCCAGCCATCCCAAAATTTGTTTTTTTGTTCCCGCCGCGGCCCCGGCGGGGCCCTTATGTTTTTAAGATATTTGCTTGGCCCTTTGTTTTTTTGATATTATTCACTTGGGGGGCTGTCGTTTTCACCATCGCCGAGGGGCCGAAAAAGTCGACGAAGAAACGGGGGCTTGAAACAGAAAAAAACAAATCTTGGGATGTCTTCGTCTCGTTGCCTCCCCTCGCGGGCGGGCCGGCCGGCCGGCCGGCGTCGGACTACGACTGGTGGTCCAGGGGCCCAGCCGACTACGACTACGACGACTACTACTACTACTACTACTACTACTACTACTACTACTACTACTACTACTACTACTACTACTTACTACTTACTACTACTACTACTACTACTACTACTACTACTACTACTACTACTACTACTACTACTACTACTACTACTACTACTACTACTAGTTCCACTACTACTACTACTACTACTACTACCAGTACTACCAGTACTACTACTACTACTACTACTACTACTACTACTACTACTACTTGCTATACTACTACTACTACTACTACTACTACTACTACTACTACTACTACTACTAGGATGATGATGAGGATGATAATGAGAATGGTGATGATGATTTCGATGTTGATGATGATGAGGATGCTGATGTTGATGATGATGATGATGACGGTTAATAACAATGACGATGATGATGGTGATGATGATGATGTCGATGATGCGGGGTATGATGATGATGGTGATGATGACGATGTTGATGATGCTGATGATGATGATGCTGTTGGTGATTAGGGTCGTTCTTATGATGTTGCTGTTCATGCGAATAACGATGATAGTAGTAGTCGTCTGTAATGATAACCCTGAATGCGGGGCGGCGGCGGGCTCAATCTTTCAATTCCGACAAAGCGCGGGGCAGCCTTCCTCGGCGCTCCAGCCTCGCGGTGCTCTCCAGCACCTGCGGTTCGCCGAGGGCGCCCCGGGGGGGGGGGCCAAGGATCGTCCCGGACGGCCGCTGGAGAGCCGAGTTTTGACCCGAAAGCAAAGAGGCAACCTCGGGGCTGGATAGGCCCACAAGGGGATGCATCGATCCCCCAATCGCCCATGGATCGCCGATGGGGGCCCGATGGCCCAGACCCGCCCAGGACGGTGCGGATCCGCCATCGGGGGCCCATCGCCGGTCCATCGGCGAGGCGTTGCCGATTCCAGCTCGATGTCTCCCCCCCCCTTAGCCAGGCCCCTGGTGGCTTTCGGGTCACAACGCAGGCCTCCGGCGGCCGTTCGGGACGATCCAGGCACCCCCGGCACGTTCTCGGCGAAGCACCGCCGTTGCCGCCCCGAGACTTGGGAAGCCGCCGAGGGTTATGCTGGGCGTGTCCCGCTATAGGGAGGGGGACTTTCGACGAAAAATAAAAAATACCCCAAAAATGATCCAAAAAGATCAAAAATATTCAAAAAATAGTCCCCAGACTATTTTTTGAATTTTTGGACTATTGGGGTTTTTTATTTTTCGTTGAAACTCCCCCTGTAGGGGGACAGGCCCGACTTAAGCCGAGGGCCAACGAGAACGCCCGAAGACCTCGAGCTTGGAAGATTCCAAAAATGACCTCAGAGACGTCCTCCCCCTCGACGTGGCCCCTCGAGGGCGCGGACGACCAGCCGCTCCCCCCGCGAGGCAGTCCCCCCACCCCCAAATGCGGTGGGCTCGTGTCCTGCCGACGCGGCGGCGAACCCCACCGCGGGCGTGCACGGTGGAACGCCGCCAGTGGCCCACTTGGAACGATCTGGCGATCGGAAAAGCGCCCATCCTTCAAGGCTGAACGATGCACGCGGTGTCAGACTCGGCGGCGAGCCCGGGGGGGAAGCGAGAAGGGGCGGGCCTTCCCAGGAGGCGCGGAAGTCCCCCAGCCTCCCGAGAAGTTTTCTGAGCTTTTCCACGAAGACACAGAAGGCACTCCTCGGAAGGCGCGAGGGCTTCTGACGGGTCCCGCCGCCTTCCGAGAAAGCCTTCTTCTTCTCACTCCTCGCCGCCGATTCCCAGAACGCGCCATGCGTCGTCGTTTTCGTCGCCGTCGTCGGTCGTCGCCGTCGTCGCCGCCGCCGTCGCCGTCGCCGTCGTCGTCGGGGCCGCCACGGCACGAGCCCGCCGCATCGGGGGGGGGGGGCCCTTGCCGCTCAGAAGCCTCGGGGCCCAGGCGACGCCCAGGCAGCGCGATTTGGGCTTAGAGCCGCGTCGCCGTTTTTGCTGTTAGTCGTGGTTTCGCCGATCGGCGCGGGCCCCGGGCCTCCCCAACCAAAGACCGGATCTTGGCTGCCTTGGTCGGCTGGTCAGGACTTCTTCCCCCCAGTCTGCTGGTGCGGCTGGCAAAGGCAGATCGACTAAGCACAGGCCCGGCCCAGCCCGCCCGCCCCCTCCCCCCCCCTTCGGCCAAATGTCGAAACCCAAGACGAAAAAACGCCTACCGTCTGCAGGGTCCGAGGAGGCCAATGCACTTGTTCTGGCCAGCAGGAAGTGCGGGCAGGTTCGAGGTTCTGGATCGGGAAGGTCTCTGTGCCGTTTTCGGCCTCCGGGTACCTTTTTCGGGCCCTGGGACCGCGAAAAACAAATCGGGGTTGAAAAACTAAACCAGAGGGACCCAAGGAGGGATCCGGGGACAGATTCGACAGACATGGCTGCATGCCCACCTCCAATTCTGAACTTGCAGGAGAACCAGCTGCACGAACGCGAAACTTTCTGACGCGGACCCCACGGGGATCTCGACCCCTTCCCCAGGGCCGTCTCTTCATCCCGAGCCGTTTGTCGACCGCCCCGGGGCCAGGAAGCGGCCTCCGGAGGTAGAAGGCGCCCCCGGAGGAGAGACACCCCAAACCTCCCGGAGCTCCGCGCGGAGTTCTTCGATCGGCGCTGGACCCCCACTCCCTGGCGCGCGGAGCGGCCTCCAGGGGCAGACGACGCCCACAGATGAGAAAAACAACAACCACCACCACCACCACCAACAACAACAACAATCATTTTAAGACTGTTCGCCCTTATATATGCTCGAGTGTCCAAGAACGCGTATTTCCCCATACCCTCGATACCCGCCCTCTTCGTCTTCGATCGAACCCCTTCTGGGGGGTATACCTTTCTTCGCTGCAGGCCAGGCCCCGGCAAGCGGCGGGGCGGCCGCGGACCGTCGGCCTGGCCAGCGGCAGCGCTGATCGGCGGGGCGGCCGCGGACCGTCGACCCGACCCCAAGAGGGACGGACAGGGGACCGACCACGACGACGTCGACGACGACGACGACGACGTCGACGACGACGGCAACGACGGCGACGGCGACGACGACGACGAGCGAAAGCGAGAGCGAGAGAGAACGACAGCAGAGCCACGAAGGACTCGAAGTAGGCCACGAAGGGCGACAGCGGGGACACGAAGGGAATGCGTATGGGGCCACGAAGAGCGCGAACGAGCGTGGGCCACGAAGGGCAGATAATGCGGGGCCACAGAAGGCTACGATGGGGCCACTCAGGGTAGCACCTGGGCCACGTAGCGAGGGGGACACAAATGGCGACAGCGGGGCCACGAAGGGCACGCACATGGGGCCACAACGGGCGCGAACGAGCGGGGGCCACGAAGGGCATACGTATGTTGGGCCGCGGAGGGTACGGACGGGGCCACTGAGGGCAGCAACGGGGACACGAAGGGCAGCGAGGGGGCCACGAAGGGCGACAGCGCAGCCACGAAGGGCATGCACATGGGGCCACCACGGGCGCGAACGAGCGAGGGCCACGAAGGGCATACATATATGGGGCCACGAAACAAAGCGAGGGGGCCACGAAGGGCTGCAACGGGGCCACGAAGGGTAGCGAGGGGGCCACGAAGGGCTGCAACGGGGCCACGAAGGGCTGCAACGGGGCCACGAAGGGCAGCGAGGGGGCCACGAAGGGCTGCAACGGGGCCACGAAGGGCTGCAACGGGGCCACGAAACAAAGCGAGGGGGCCACGAAGGGCTGTAACGGGGCCACGAAGGGCAACGAGGAGGCCACGAAGGGTTGCAACGGGGCCACGAAGGGCAACGAGGAGGCCACGAGGGGCTGCAACGGGGCCGCGAAACAAAGCGGGGGGGCCACGAAGGGCTGCAACGGGGCCACGAAACAAAGCGAGGGAGCCACGAAGGGCTGCAACGGGGCCACGAAGGGCAGCGAGATCCCGATTCCTAGGTAGTCTGTGCAGGAGTCCTAAGCGTGAGCGCGACTCCTGGGTGCCTGGGTGTCGGGAGCGCGGCGCTGGAGTAAATTGCAAGAAATTCCTAAGCAAGGGTGCTATTCTTCAGTTAATTGCAAGCAAGTCTCCAGCGAGAGCGCGACTCCAGAGCGCAGGAGGAGCGATTCCTAAATAAATCGTAAGGGAATTCCAAGCGAGAGCGCGATTCTTGAATAAAATGCGAGGAAGTCTCGGGCGGGAGCGGGGGTCCTGGCTAAATTGCAAGAAGTCTAAGGCGGGAGCCGTTGTTGTTGTAACCCGGGGGCCAGGGGGCCAGTTTGAGCAGGAAGACGTTCCTTGACAAAAAACAAGGTGCGAGCCACGGGGGGGGCACTTCAATTGAAAAAAACAATGTGTACCGGTGGGGGGGATCAACAATAATTATTCTTTAAGAATGAGAATTCAACAACAACAACAACAACAACAACAACTACAACAACAACAAACACAAGCGACAACAAGCGACAACAGCGACAACAGCGACGACGACGGACAACGACAACGACAACACACAACAACGCAATCATATAATTATGCTAGCTCTTACTTGCCCGCAGTGTCATTCAAAACGATTTCCCCACCAACCCTGATACCCGCCCTTCTTGTCTCGATCACGCCCCTTTGCGGAGGATTGTCTCCTTTGCGAGGGGGCGCGCGGGCTTTTTTTTGTTTTTTTTCTATTTTTTATTTTTTCTTTTATTTTTTTTTTCCTTTTTTTTTTTTTTTTTTTTTTTTTTTTTTTTTTTTTATCATTTTTTTTCTTTTTTTCACTTTTTTTTTTCTTTTTAGATTTTTTTCTTTTTTTTTTCTTCTTTTTTTTTAGACAGGCGGGCAAACCTGAACGGGCGGACAATCCTTCGTGGGCGTACATGTGCCCGCCATTGGAATTGGTGTGGGCCTTGCAAAAAGAGGACGGGGAGAACGAGGGAGAGTGGGAGGAAGGGAAGGGGAGGGACGAAGGAAGAGGGAAAACGCCAGGAGAGAAGGATCGAAGAGGGGGGTGGTTGATTAGAGAGAGAGAGAGAGAGGAAGAAAAAAAAGGGAGGTAGAGGAAGAGAGAGAGAGGGGAGAGAGAGGAAGAAAGAGGGAGGGAGAAGGGAGGAGGTAGAGGAGGGAGAGGGGATAGGGCAGAGAGGCATAAGGATTAGGGAAGAAAGGAGGGAGAGAGAAGGGAGGAGATGAGGGAGGAGGTAGGAGAGAGAGGGAGGAGGAGCAGGAAGGTAAGAGCGTGAACGTTCGAGGACGTCCTAAGCGATAGCGCCGTTCCTGAAGGAAGTCTCGGGCGGGAGCCCACGGCGGGCGGGCGATCCCCTGACGGGCGGGTCGGGCGGGTGGGACATTCAAGCGGGATGCTTGAGTATGGCGAGAGCGCGAATATTAAGTAAATTATAACGGCGTCCTTGGCGCAACGTGTTTCCTGAGCGTCGAAAGCGCGATTTCGGAATAAATCGCATGAAAGTCACAGGCGAGAGCGAAACTCCTGAATAAAATGTGAAGGGCTCTCTGGCGGGAGCGGGGGTCTTGATTAAATCGGGAGGATGTCTTGATTCAATTGCGAGGAAGTCTCAAGCGGTAGCGCCGTTCCTGAGTAAACTGTGAGGAAGTCTCAGATGGGAGCGGGGGTCCTGACTAAATTGCGAGAGCGTCACAGGCGGGAGCACCGATCCTGAGTAAATTGCGAAGAAGTCTAAGGCGGGAGCCGTTGTTGTTGTAATCCGGGGGGCAAGGGGCCCAGTTTGAGCACCAAGATTTCCCGTGTCAAAAAACAGAGTGCGAGCGTCGAGCGGCACATTTTGAATGAGAAAAAAGCATATTCTACAGAAATGAGACAACAACAACAACAACAACAACGACAACAACAACAACAACAATCACAATCACAATCACAATCTCAATCACAATCACAATCACAATAACAGTTACAATAACAACGACAACAACAACAACAATCAGTTTAACATTGTTCACTATTATCTGCTCGAGTGTCCGTTAACGCGTATTTCCCCATACCCTCGATACCCGCCCTCTTCGTCTTCGATCGTACCCTTTTTGGGGGGTATACCTTTCTTCCCTGCAGGCCGGGCCCCGGCAAGCGGCGGGGCGGCCGCGGACCGTCGGCCTGGCCAGCGGCAGCGCTGATCGGCGGCAGCCCGACCCCAAGAGGGACGGACAGGGGACCGACCACGACGACGACGACGACGACGACGACGGCGGCGGCGACGGCGACGGCGACGGCGACGGCAACTACGACGACGACGACGACGCGCGAAAGCGAGAGCGCGAGAGAGAATGACAGCGGGGCCACCAAGGTCACGAAGTAGGCCACGAAGGGCGACAGCGGGGCCACGAAGGGAATGCGTATGGGGCCACGAAGGGCGCGAACGAGCGGGGGCCACGAAGGGCAGATAATGCGGGGCCACGGAGGGTAGCAACTGGGCCACATAGAACAGCGAGGGGGCCACGAAGGGCGACAGCGGAGCCACGAAGGGCATGCACATGGGGCCACGACGGGCGCGAACGAGCGGGGACCACGAAGGGCATACATATATTGGGCCACGGAGGGCAAAGACGGGGCCACTGAGGGCAGCAACGGGTCATTCAATGTGTATTTCGCCATACCTTCGATACCCGCCCTCTTCGTCTTCGATCGTACCCCTATTGGGGGGTATACCTTTCTTCCCTGCAGGCCTGGCCCCAGCAAGCGGCGGGGCGGCCGCGGACCGTCGGCCTGGCCAGCTGCAGCGCTGATCGGCGGCAGCCCGACCCCAAGAGGGACGGACAGGGGACCGACCACGACCACGACGACGACGACGACGACGACGACGGCAACGACGACGACGGCGACGACAACGACGAGCGCAAGCGAGAGCGAGAGCGAGAGCGACGGCGGAGCCACGAAGGGCAGGAAGGGGGCCACGAAGGGCGACAGCGTGGCCACGAAGGGAATGCGTATGGGGCCACGAAGGGCGCGAACGAGCGGGGCCACGAAGGGCAGATAATGCGGGGCCACGGAGGGCAACGACGAGGCCACTCAGGGTAACAACTGGGCCACGTAGGACAGCGAGGGGGCCACAAAGGGCGACAACGGGGCCACGAAGGGCATGCACATGGGGCCACGACGGGCGCGAACGAGCGGGGACCACGAAGGGCACACGTACCTTGGGCCGCAGAGGGCAAGGACGGGGCCACTGAGGGCAGCAACGGGGCCACGAAGGGCAGCGAAGCACGAAGCGCACGCATACGGGGCCACGACGGGCGCGAACGAGCGGGGGCCACGGAGGGTATACATATATGGGGCCACGAAGGGCAGCGAGGGCGCCACGAAGGGCTGCAACGGGGCTACGAAGGGCAGCGAGGGCGCTACGAAGGGCTGCAACGGGGCCACGAAGGGCAGCGAGGGGGCCACGAAGGGCTGCAACGGGGCTACGAAGGGCAGCGAGGGGGCCACGAAGGGCTGCAACGGGGCCACGACGGGCAGCGAGGGAACCGTGAGAGGCTGCAACGAAACCACGAAGAGCTGCAACGAAACCACGAAGGGCAGCGAGAGAACCACGAAGGGCTGCAACGCGTCCACGAAGGGCAGCGAGGGGGCCACGAAGGGCTGCAACGGGGCCACACAAGGCTGCAACGGGGCCACAAAGGGCAGCGCGATCCCTATTCCAGAATAAGCTGCGAGAGAGTCCCAAGCGTGAGCGCGACTCCTGGGTACCTGAGTATCGGGAGCGCGGCGCTTGAGTAAATTGTTGGACGCAAGAACGCGATTCTTGAAGAAATTGCAAGCAAGTATCCCGCGAGAGCGCGACCCCAGAGCGCCGAAAGAGCGATTCCTGAATAAATTATAAGGAAGTCGGCATCGAGAGCGCGACTCCTGAGTAAAATGCGAGGAAGATTCAGGCGGGAGAAGGGGCTAAATTGCGATGAGGTCTCAGGCGGGAGCTGTTGTTGTTGTAATCTGGTTGTTTGCTCTTTAACAAAAATATGGGGGACATTGGTCCTGGTTGGCTGCCTGTTGCTCAAGAGAGGGGTGTTGATTAATAGCGAAGAGTGAGAATCCCTTCTCAGAGGGGTTAGAGGAAAGATGGGAGAGGAAACTCCCGAAACCACTCACGCCCAGAGGGCTGGTGGGATTTCTCGATGCTCCGTCGTTCGTTTGTGCGGGCAGCCTAGTCGTCGGTGCCGCGCGCCGGTAACCTCGCCGCCGACGTCGCCACTGGCATCGACACGGATTCTGCAGTACTTCCGTCGCGGCTCCAGCGTCGCGGCTCTGGCACGGCCCACCAGCTTCTCCTCGACGGCCAAACTGCGAGCTTCGATTGAGTTCTACAGCCGAACCGAGATGTAACATCGAGGTCGGTTCGGGGAGGGCACCCTAGTGTTACTCGTGTTTGTTCGACGTTATTGTGCATCCTGGGGGAGGGTTACCCTTGGATCTTTTTGCTTGTTTATCCGGCGGAGGATCCCATGTTCTTCTGGCCTAGGTCCGGCTGAGCCCGCTGTTCGGAACGTGGACCAGCCAGGGCCGCCTGTGATCCGATGCTGTCCGATCCGTTGCTCAGGGCCGCGGTTCCGATTCGAGCCGGTGCGGCTCGATGCACGGGCAGAGGCCAGGGCCAGCCAGACCTGGCGGGCGCGGCTTCCCGAGCTCGATTCGATGCGGGACGATCCGGTGGCGACCCGATCTTTCTGCGGTCCGATCCGAGTTCGGTCTGCCAGCCGTCCGGGTTGGTTCGAGTCCTCGGGGCAGGCCGTGCAGCGTTTGATGTTCGCCAGCATTGTGTGCGCTGCTACCGCCGCGAGCCATCGGAGGTGTCCGCCGAGTTCTTCCGAGGCCTCAGCGGCCCCGCGCGATCAAAGCCGCTGCTCACGGTGCCACAGCGCGGCTTGCGTCTCTTCTCTTTTTGGTATACCTCTCTCTTTATCTATATACATAAATATATCATTCTCACTCTCTCTGTATACATGCATTGTTACATAAGAGTACATGTATACAGTTATCTTCGCATGTATCTGTATGATGTGATATCTTTCCCAACGGGTTTGCAATGCAGTACTTGCTTGTTGATTCTCCGTTCCGCCGCTCGGGTCCTACATTTCAGCCTGTATTTCAGAAGTCCTCCAAGGTCCGCGTGGCTTGATACGTGGCATGCATGCATCGACGACTTATCTGGTAAATGTCGTCCGTGGTCTTGGTCCCCATGATCGTCGATACCTGTCTAGCTGGCCAGTCTCCCGGCAGCCCTCGCTGCAAATGTGACGGGCCCGCCCAGGGGAGCCCCGCGAAGTTGCGCTGAGGCACTTCAGGGCGGGTGCCCTCCTCGCTACACTCACGGGCTGCGCTTGGGCGCGGAGTCGCTGCTGCGAAATCTGCGGGCTGCTGCGGGGAGGCCCCGCGAGAGACGGCACGACCCTGCCGAGACGGCAACGCGGCGGACGTCCGGTCGGGGCGCGGTGATTGAGCAGCAGGTCCCAGGCGTGCTGGAGCAGTCGGAGCACCCTGACATCCTCTGGTTGCCAACAGGAATCACGACGGTAGGTGTTCGCTAATGTCAGGCCTCCGGGGGCCCTCGACAGGGCCAGGGATCGTTAGAAGGCGATGCGGGATGAAGAGCCAGTCCCGTGGCACGGCTCCAGAGTTCTTCGGAGCCACGTTTTCCAAAAGATGACGACGTCGGAAGTCTGGGGAGGCGGCGGGGCATCACCGCTGACGCCACCACGAAGCTCGCTGGCTACTGGCACGGCCTCTCCGGGAGCGGCACAGCGGCGAGGCCAGAGGCGGAGTGCCGAGCCCACGACCAGCGACTGCTGCGCAAGCTCGGCCTCGGCCTGGAGAGCCCGCATCTGGAACGCGCCTCGACGTGGTCCTCAGGGGCACCGTTCGGCTTAAGTCGGGCCTGTCCCTCTGCAGGAGGAAAATTCAAAAATAGTCACACACACACACACAAAAAAAAACAGTCTGGGGACGATGTTTCTATCATTGTTTCTATGTTTGAGCATGTTTGGGGTATTCTTATTCTTCGTCCAAAATCCGCCTGTAGGGGTACATGCCCGACCTAACGTTAGGCGGGACAGGCTCAGGAGGGCACACATCGACCCCCAGTCGCCCAGGGACGGCGGACAGGCGCCCGACAGGAAGACCCCACCCAGAAGCGCGCGGTGTCGTCATCGAGGGCCTGTCGGCGATGTACCGCCGGCTCCAGGTCGACGTTCCCCCTCCCCCCCCTGAGCCAGTCCCCTTCTTTTCTTGCTGCCTCAGGGCATGGGGCCAGGCGTGGGGCAGTGTGGGGGCTGGAAGCTTTGGGCAGAGGCTCAAATCGAAGGAGGGCCGGTCGAGACAGCGGCGGCTCTTCCTGGCGTTTTCTGTGCTTCTCGGGCCGCCTGGAGGCGCCGCCTCGGAAAACGTGTCAGGATGTACCCCGAGAGGCGTCTGCGGGGGGGAGAGGGCGATTTTGATCGGATGCAGGCGAGGCGAGAGAGCTGCCGCTGTCTCACTTGGCCTTCCTCCGGCGAAAGCGCTGCTCGTTGTCTGCGGTGCGGTGCGCACGGACGGACAAGAGGGGGGGCTCCCTCAGATCTGGGCGGTGCGAAAAGATAGCGACGCCTGGCTTTTGCTCGTGTTCGGCCTCTGGAGGCCGCTTCCAGGCCTCGGGACCGTCAAACAGATCACCCAAGATGAAAGATGCTAGCCAGCATGGACCCCATGCAGCGTTTTGGGGAGAGTCCATGTGGTGCTACCTATGTGGAGCAGTCTGCGTGGTGCAAGTCATGGTGTGCAATCTGCCGTGTGCAATATATGTTGCGCAATCTACGTGGCGCGAACTATGTGGAAAGATAATATTGTGCAAAATACAGTTGGAGCAACCGTGGTTTCGCAATTAATGTGCATTCTATGATGCGCGATCAACATATGCTGTGCAATGTCTGTGGTGCACAATGTGCTGATGGGTAGTGAAACATATCTGGAGCAACATATGTTGTGCAATATATGTGGAACCATATATGTGGTGCAACCTATGCTGGGCATTATAAACGTGCAATATATATGTAGTGCAACCGATGTGGTGCAATTCATTTTGACGAGTTTGGAGTTGACAATTCCACTGCCCGCGCAGTCATCTCAGCCACCCACCCGCAACTTGGCTTGCAAAACCCATGAGGCGGCGATTGCGATGAGTGCTTGGTGCTGGCCGGTGCATCTCTGCGGCCGCGCGCGCTCGCACGCACAGCGGCCAGCTAGTTTGGCGCGACCGACACGACCGCGGTGGCGCTGACCGTTGGGCATTTTTCAGTGCGTCTCGCAGGCCGCGCTGACTCGCGGGCACTCCAATGCGAGTCGGTGACTTGGGCGGGCGCGGTATCATGGCGGCGTCGACAACGGTAGACACGATGATGATGGCAGCGATGATGGTGACGATGACGACGGCAAGGCCAATGACGGCGCCGATGCTGGTCACGCCAATGACGACGTCGTGGCATCGGCGAAGAAGGTGTTGGAATGATTTCAGCATGCGCGCGCGGCCGACGCGCTCGAGTGGCCCGTATGGTATCATTTGGTAGGGACCGTGCCCCCTCTCAGCACGCGGGCAGGGGCGTCCCAATGATTCCGACATGCGCGTGCAAGGGGCCCGATTGTTCAAACGTGACGGACATGTTGAAACAAGAAATGTTGTTCCACATTTCGCAAGAGCGCGCGTGTAGCTTTGCTCCGAAAGCGGATGTTGCAAATCCATGTGTTTATGTTTTTGGGACATTCGATGTTGAAATCCGCGCGAAACGCTTGGTCTTTGAAGGATTCCCGCATGCGCGCGCGACTACGCGCGCGCGCGTTTCGTCACATGTGGTACAAAGGGTTATTGAAAATTGATGTTCTGTGAAAAAATGAGCGCGCTGCGCATAATATGTCTTGTATACGCTGGTGGGGGCGGGGGGGGGGGTCCAACCCGGTTTGGTTGGAATGATACGGTTCATATGTCGGATGCGATGGGCCAGAACTATACGTAAATTGCAACACTACAAGGCGGGCGGATAAGTTCGGGGGTGGGTCATCTTAGTTCTGTTTTAGACTGGAAGGAGAATACACGTGGTTGTGCACTAGATGTTATCTACGTGGGGGGCAATACACGAGGTTCAGCTTATGTTGCGAACGATCATGAAGCGCGCCTCGGGTGCGAATTTCTGCCGTGCAATCTTTGTGGTGCGACCCAATGGCGGCGGAGAGGCGACGACGGCGGCCACATCGCCGCCAGTCCGAAGGCACAGCCCAGACGATGGGCGGCGACGGGGCGGCGACGGCGGCCACAGAACCGCCACACCGAAGACACGGCTCAGTTTCTTCGAAAAATACAGACTCTTAAGTGCAAGCATTGCTTGGGGATAAAAATCCTGGGCGAGGGGCTGAGATTCCTGAGGCCCGCGCAACGAAAAAAAAACTGCGACGACGAAGGAGAGGGTGGCCCCTTCGATCGCACACGATCGCCTTACCGTTGCGTTGGCCACATCCAGTTTGGACTACGTTATACGCAGCCTGCGCATCGTTGATGTGGCCACTTTCGGCTGGAGCAGCCGAAGATGTGGCCTGCCGAGGGAGGAGAAGCGGAAGGGGCCGAGGGAAGCGGGGATGGGATGACGGCAGGAGCGGGAGCGGGCGTAAGGAAACGAAGGAGATGCTTTTTTTTTTTCTTTATTTTTTTTGGTTTTCTTTTTTTTTTTTTATTTTTTTCTTTTTTTTTATCTTTTGGTTTTTTTTTTTGTCCGTTCTTGTTTTTTTGTTTTGTTTCTTTTGTTTCTTTTTTTTTTTCTTGTTTTCTCTTTGCTTTTATTGTTTTTTTTTTTTTTTGTTTTACTTTTTTTTTTTTTGTTTTTTTTTTTCTTTTTGTTTTTTTTTTTTTTTTTTTATGGTTTCTTTGTTTTTGTATATATATATATTATATATATATATACGACCACCCTTGGGTGATAAGGAGGGTCGGGGGGGGGAGGATTGCAGCGTCTCACTCGATCGGTCTCACTATCCATCTCACTATCGGTCTCGCTCGATCGATCTCACTCGATCGATTTCACAATCTATCTTACTCGATATATCTCATTCGCTCGGTCTCACAATTGATCTGATTATCGATCTCACAATCGATCTCACATTTGGTCTCACTATCGATCTCACTACCGATGTCACAATCGATCTAACATTCAACGTCATCATCATCATCACCAACACCATCATTTTCATCATCA
>CAUYUJ010018541.1:22500-37500 GCA_963575745.1 Prorocentrum cordatum
GTCTGGGGCTGTCTCGGGGCTTTCGTGGGCCGTTTGGGGGCGAACTTGGGACGATATAGGAGCCCCTTGGAACGTCTTGGACGTTGTCTGCTGAAAATGCACGCTTTCCCAAAGGATTGGGACGATGTGTCTTCTTAGGGGCCTTCGTTGGGATCCTCGTGAAGCCGTAATGGGGCGTCCTTGAAGCCACGTGGGCAGTTTGGAAGCCATTCGGCGAATTGTGATTTCTGTTCGGCGCATTGGACACCAGCTGAAGTGGCATTCCGAGTGTCTTGGAAGGCACGGGGTACACATTTGCAGGCCCAGTGGTGTGTTGGGGAGCCCGGGGATCCCCCGTGGAGCCCAGGGACCCACCCCACCCCCCACCCCACCCCTATCCAAAGGCGATCTTGGACCCTAAAGGAGGGGAATCGGGGAGGGGGACAGCCAAATGTCCCACACGCCTTCTCGCCCCCGGCAAGCGGGGCACTTGTGCATACAATTCGTTTTACTCCAAACCGATTGCGTCCAGCTTTGAGGGGGTAAAATCTTGATCCGTCCCTTCGTTGCACAAGGACATGCTATAGATTGGTTGCTACGCACGTCGAGCTCATTGGGCGAAGGTAGAAGCAGAGGTTCGCGAGGACAAGTCGTTGACGACTGGGGTGGAGTAGATGAGAAGCAGCCCCAACTCACACTGGCAAAAAAGACCGCTATTTACAGGTGCCCGGGAATCATGATTTCTGGATTGCTGGTGCTCCCGTCGGTGGATCACTAGACGACCAGTGCCTCCACCCGGATTGTTGCAGACGTCACATAGGTTCCAATTTTCTCGATTGTTTTCTGCGCGGGTGAGAGGGGGAATGCACGCCGCGAGGGCGCAAGCGTTCGGGAAACAATGTTACAAGAAGACGGACATGTAGGAGAGGTATCAGGAAGTCGCAGTCATCAGCGTCGCGGGGCGTCGGTTTCTGAATTGATCGATTCGCAAGAGCCTTCTCATAATGATTTCCTATCGTAGGGCGCAGAGGCTCGGGTGAGTAAATTTGCCCCTGCTGCATTCACAGAGACCAGTACAGGGCTCCGTCTCGTCAGCGGAAGGTCCGTCCATGTTCGATTCTACCTCGTGGTCATAACCTGGAACTTTGCCGGGTGATGCCATATGGTCCCACGTCTGAAAGGTTGGAGCGATGTTGTGCAGCATTTGAGGCCCCGCGAGGTTGGAGGTGTTGGCCGGGCGCCGAGCTGTGCAAAGGTGATGTCGTCTATGATGGGCATGCAGGGTGCCATGGGAGGTCGGAGGTCCAGTGCCGTATGGTGCGTTGCAGTGGTGCCGTATGGTGACTGGAGGTGGTTGCCCAACGTCGCGCCGCACCCCTCGCCCAAGTCTGCAGTCCTGTTGTTGCGGCAAGGAACGTTGAGCAAGGAACGGAGGCGCTTTTCTGGCCATGGCGGGCTTCGGCCACGAAGAGGTTCCCCGACCAGGATCCCAAGGGAGGGCTCGAGAGCCAGGCCCCCTCCGGAGCCCGACGAGGTCCTTGCTCTTCAGCGTCTTGGCTGCCTGGTTGTTCTTTCACCCTCGCGCCGGCGGAACCACAAGCACAGCCTACCCGACGCATCTGGTCGGGAACGTTGGCTCAGCGTCTCGCGGCGCCGGCTCTGGCCCACCATTCGGCGCGGCACGCTATCCACGACCGGGTCCCCAGGCGGCAGCGCCCCGAGCTTCTCCGAGCCGCCCCGCGGAGCGGCGCGACCCGCTATCCGCTCGCAGGGCATCGCCGCAGCGCCCTGCCGAGCAAACGCTCGTGACTGTCATCACTCAACACCACCACGGGCACCGCGCTCGCCACGCCACTCCACGGCACCCACCACACGGGCCACGGATTCCACACGGCACCCTACGGACAGAGCACCACGCAGCACAAACAGCGGCTTCGACGACGCTTCACGGCCACGTCGAGGGCGACGGGTTCGACATGTCGTCACGCAGCGCCACGGGCTCGGCACGGCATCACACACAGCCACGCGGGCAACAGTTTCCGTCTCGGTGCCACACAGCACCGCCCGCACAAACGATCTTACGTTTGTCCAGGGCCAGCGGCCTCCTTTTGTCGAGATCGTGAGCACTTGCTCATCCATTGCACGGGGAGACCGTTGCAGGTCCCGCTGTCGAAGGAACGTGACTTGGGACACAACCTTCAGAAGCACAACATTCGGAAGAGGGTCAGTTGAGACACAGGCGGTTATCCCACCTGGCCCAATTCCGCTCAAAGCCGGTCCTCGGACCCCTCCCGTCCATCCCGACGCGTTGTTCGAGGCGAATCCAGCCGTGGCGACGAGGAGCTTCCCCGGGGGCCGACGACGACGAAGAATGCCAGGGAGAGGCCGCCGTCGTCTCGCCCGGTCCTCCTCCGACGGAGTGGGGGGGGTCCCGCGGGAGCTGGAACGTCTTGGAGCTGTCTGGGAAGCTTCTGGGCTTCCCGCAGTGCCCTTGGGAACCTCTCGGCGCCCGCGTCGTCCCTCCTCCGATACAAGCACAGGGCGTGGCCCCACGCAGCACCGCAGCAGCTCACCGCACCGCACCAGGCCTCGGTTACCAGGGCTGGACCTGCACGCCGTTTTGCCGGGCCTCCGCTGTGCTTTGCTCTCCGTGCTGGCAGGGGGGCACGGGAGAACGGGCAGAGCAGAACGAAAAACAAAACGAGGACAGAACGAAGAGCAACGTTTAGGTCCAGCCCTGCTCAGTACCCTCACGTTCTTCGTGTGTGGGCTCTCCACCTTGGAGTGCTCCTCGTTCGGGGCACTGGGTCCTCCACGGAGGGGCCCGATAATTTTTGTTTCAGCCCGCGTGTTACGGAGGCCACGTTCCGACTGTGCTGCGTGGTGTTGTCGAGCCCGTCTCCCTTGCGGCGTCCTGCGGTGCCCTGCCGAAGCCGCTGCTCATGCGGTGCCGTGTCGCCGGTGTTTCCCGTGCGGTGGCGCGCGTTGCCGTGGCGACCCCGTTGTGTGCGCCTCGGCGTGCAGTGCCGTGCAGTTGGAGCTTGGATCCACCTGGCCACACAGTGGAGACCCATGCCAAGAAACACCCTGCTTGCCTCCAGGGTGCCCTGGGTTTCTTGAGTTTCGATGGTTTTGCCATGGAAAGCGTAACGCTCCCACGCCAAAAGTCGATGAACGTCCTGGGGTCTCAGGGTTGGGTTTCTTGTGAAAGGTTTCTTTTTGTCGGTCGGTCCCCCATCGTGAGGATATGCATGGTGCCACGTGGCGTTCAGGGCATCTCGGGCAGGGTGTTCGGTCAAGACGTGAGAGTAAGAACCATCGTGATTTCGGGAATGAGGACAATTTCAATGTCGGAAGGGGCTATGGAGTCACGGGTCCTTCCTTCGGTTGTTCCTTTGTGTGATCTTGGCAGATGTAGGCACAATTGGAGCCCTAGACAACCCGGTGTCGCAGGTTGGCAAACAATGCGGTCGCGGTGCAGTGTAGTGTTGTTTTGATGCAGTGCGGAGCGGCACCGTGAAACGGTTCCGTGTGCTTTACACGTTTTGGGCGGGAAGAGATATGCGTTGGTGTTGAGCCATGGCCGAGTCCGTGGTTCGATCTTGCGCGGTGTTACGAAGCGATGTTATACTACGCGTCGTGTCCCGAGGTGCGAGTTGGTGACCGTGTGTTGGGTGGTCACGCGCGTTGGTGCCGTGCGTGGTGCCATTTCAGATGGTGGTTTCAGCCGGGTGGCCCGCGATGCCCTCCCAAGGGCACGCCGTGTGGTGGCCCAATTGCGTGACGCGGTGGTGGCGCAACGCGGTTTGCGCAAGCACGGAGCGGCAGACAATGCGGGGGGGGGAATGTTCAGCTTTCTCTGCAGGCTGCCCTTTTTGCTGCATTGGTACCCTCCGCATTCACAGCTCTCTCGCTTGATGCATTCTGGCATCTATTTACTGGTCGCTTATTGGGCACTTCGAGTTAGCACTCACGCTGGCGCTGGGCATTGGTGCGGAATTGGCATGTACTGGCTAGGGCTGAGGGCTGAGGACCGCGGATAGGGGTTGGGCCACGCCGACAAGCCACACAGCCCAATAATCCCAGGAGGTTTGCGAGGACGTCCAACACGACGCATTCGTGCTTGAAACGCGGGGTGGCCTGACCAGGCATGTGCGCCCAGCGGAGTTCAGAGGTGTCGTGCGTGCTGTGTTTTGCATGCTGCGCTGTGTGCGCCATGTTGTGCCGTGCACGCCGTTCTGTACGTTTGAATCGGTCTACGCATGCTGTCTCGCCATTCTTCAATATCCCGCCACCGTGCCTTGGTTGTCGATCAGGGGCATCTTGCATGCTTGCGGGGAATCGAAGACGCCTACGGCGAATCACCGCCGCCCCCTGCCTTTTTGGAAGCGCCTATGTGGCCGAACGTTGAGGCCAGACCTGCCAAGCTATCGGACCACGTGTCCCCCGAATCGGTTTGGAAAGCCTTCGGGGAACACGTGGGCATCTTGAAGGTCATCTTGGCCGTCTTGGAGGCCTCTTCGGCAACCTTTGGGCGATCTTTGGGGCTTTTTGGGCCGTCTCGGGCCAGCTTCGAGCCAACTTCGGCCATCTTGGTGGGTTCCTGGCACGTCTGAAGCCGTCGGAAGCCGTTTGGGGGGCCTCTATGGGCCGACTTGGGGCCCGCTTGGAATGCTCCAGGGCCGTCTTGGAGGCCATCTTGGGCGTCTGGGAGGCCATCTTGGGCGTGTTGGAGGCCTCTTGGGCCCTCTTGGGGCCCTCTAGGGGCCATCTTGGAGGCCACTTGGGCCATCATGGGGCTCTCTTGGGGGCCTCTTGGGCGATCTTGGGGGCTTCTTGGGCCGTCTTGAGCCGTCGGAGAGCCGAAAAGGCGCAAATGCCAAAATCCTTCAAAAACCAACGGAAAATCAATGATTTTGGCCTCTTCGGACTCTCCTGGAGGACCTCTTGGAGGCCTCTTGGGCCGTCTGGGAGGCCTCTGGGGGGCCTCTTGGGCCGTCTTGGGCCGTCTTGGACTCTCTTGGGCCGTTTTGGAGGCCGTCTTGGACCATCTCGGGCGGACTTGGAGGCCATCTTGGGCCATCTTCGCGATTGTTTGAGGATGTCCCGAGCGAAACGGCCGTTTTGGGGCATTGACAGACGCATTTTGGGAAATTTACGGGTGGCCGGCGGGACGGGCCGAAGCCCACTGGGGAGTTCTTTTAGAAAAAGAACCAAAACCAAAACTGAATCATCCAGCACGCCGTGCCCCCCTGTGGCAAGACCACAGGGGGCGGCGGACTAGTGGCGTTCGGCCCATCCCGCCACCGTGCATGGGTTGTGGGTTAGAGGCATCTTGGATGTTCGTTTGGATATCGTGGGAGGACTCTCGGAGGCAGTCTTGAGGCCCCTTGGGGGGCCTCTTGGGGCCTCTTTTTTTGCCTCGTGGGGCCTCCAGGGGGCCTCTTGGGGCCTCTTTTTTGGCTTCGTGGGGCCTCCAGGAGGCCTCTTGGGCTCTTTTGGGTGTCTCTTGGGACCTCCCTGGGGCCTCTTGGGGCGGAAGGCAGTGACGCAATATTGTGTTGCCGTGTGTTGTGCCCCAAGTGTGCGGGCCACTGTAGTCTAGCAATTCTGAGATGCCTGCAGAGGTGCATGTGAGCATCTGCTCGCGGATTGCATTATGCGCTGGGGCGCCTTGCTGCAATACCATTGCTACACAAGGCACTGATTACAGTTCTTTACGTTGCACCCCAGCCGATGTTCCACACATGTTTGATTGATCTTCTCTGCCCGCACTTACTCGGTTGAGGCTGGGATACGGCTTCATGCAGTTTTATGGACAAGACACAGTGGCGGCAACTGCAGGACTTTTCTCTGAGCAGAACGGTTGACGGATGATGTACATTAAGAACAGAAATGTGTTGACAAGAGGCGTGGGACAGAGTTGCATATCACAAGTTTGGGGAATGCGTCATGACACGACACGGTTACATTGCCCGATTTGTTTCACCTTCTGTTCGGTCATACACGCGATGTCCCATCCCATACCCCGTGATGACAAATGCAGTATTCCCCGGGTTTTGAAGTATTCCAGGAGGGCCCCATGCAGATCCAGCGCATCCCAAGACGGCAACGGATACGACACGCTCCATGCGAATGAGCACGAAGATGACGGTGATGACATGGTGTGCACGTGTGTCTGCGGCGCGGTGCGTGCGTGTGATATCCGCGCAGTGCGGCGAAGGTGACTACCGGGCACGGAGGCCAGGGCCCCTGCGCATGCGCGAGAAGAGGACGGAGCACCCCTGGGTTGGAACCCCCGGCCACCCCCCGAACGAGGGAATGGCTTGCGGACAGGGGCCGCGCGCATCCGCGCCTGAAAATGAAGCGAGGGCAAGTTCCGCCGTCGCCGCCTTCGGCGCCACAGCCCGCGCAGTGCAGGGGCAGACGTTCAAGTGCAGTGTCATCGTAGACGTGAACATAGGGGAAACACTTCGCTTTTGTCGAGCTACATGGCACTGACGCGGGCGCAGCGTCGCGAGAACATGCTAATTTTTCGCCCATTCGACACTGCGCCGTACCAGAAGAAGGACGAGCAGAAGGGCCTGGACGAGCACTTGCGGACGCCGCGCGGCGAGAACCTTGATTGGAAGGCGATAGAAAAGGAGCTCATGCCGCCAAGCAGGTGCGCGGTCTTGCTGCGCGAAGCACTAGAATCAGCACCCGCTCGGGCAGTGCGCAGCGCGTGCGTGGAAGGAAAGAAAGCGTTGGCACGTCGCGGCGACGTGTGGAGAACGGTCTGTGGAAAGGCCAGAACGCCTTCCACGCGCCCCAGCATTACGCGTCGAAGTTGACGACACGGGGTTGCAAGGATTGCCCCGAAAGGGGCCAGTGTTTCGTTTGCGAATTGCGGAAATATGATGGTGCGTTCGAGCCGTTCCAAGTGGAACACGCAGGCAACAGCTGGCGCAAGGGGGGATTCGCGACGAAAGCGAGGAGCTCAAGCGACATTTGAAGCGCGCCTGCTGCGGGGGAGACAGGTTGACGAATGACTTCCGCAGAGCGGATTGGAATAAAGATGAGACGACGAGAAGGCGCGCGCGGGAGTGGCGACGAAGTTGCGGCGCGGGGGTCGCGAAGTAGAAATGCGCCAAAAGTAGCACTCTGGCTGCATGCTGTCGAAAGCAGCCTCAGCGGACCAGAGGCGCTCCTCTTGCGCGCAGGTAATAGCCGGAGAAAGGACCACGAGCGCGGAGGCCGCGCGGCCAGGGGTGAAACGACGCGGCGGGTGCGAAATTTCAAATGGAGAGGGGCAGTTTTCTTTGTTGATTTGCGGGAAGGCGCTGGAGACGCAACGAGGGGGCGCCCCCCTTGCGTTGAGAGACAAGCAAGGGGAAAGCGAAGGCCACGCGGCCGGAGGTGAAAGGGCGCAGCGGGTGCGAATTTTCCCAGGGGGAAGGCCAGTCCTCCTCGCGGATGTGGAAAAGCGTCGGAGACGCGGCGAGGGGGCGCAACGAGCGCGCGGCCCCCCGCAGGGCACAGCGCGGGCTGCGGAGGTGCACTGGGCGCAAACAACATTTACAGAAGGGGCAGTTCGGCGGGCGGCTCAGCGGGTGAGCAGTGGAGAAGGGAGACGGGAAGCAGCGATGCAACGCACGCTTCGTCGAGGAACGAAACACGAGAAAACGATTTGGGAGGGGCGCCGCGCGCGCAGCGACGGCGAGGCGCACGGGCGAGCGCTGCGGCGCCCCCAGTCGAGGGCAAATGCTGCAGGGGCAGCAGGGGGTCCCGGTCGGCGCCGCGCGAGACATCTCGAGCAAGGGGCCCGAACGGCAGATTCCACAGGGCGGAGGTGCCGAGGCGACGCGGGGGGGGCCAGGCCAGGCGGGGGGCTGGGTTCGGCCCCTGGCGAGACATCGCAGGGCGGGGGGGCCTAATAACAGATTCCAGAAAGCAGGGGTGCCGAGGCGAGGCGGGGGATCCAGGCGGGAGATCAGAGCCGGTCTCGGGCGAGAAATCGCCGCGCGGGAGGCCCCACGAGTAGACTGCAGGGGGCGGGGGTGCCGAGGCGAGGTGGGGGCTGCCAGGCGGCGGCCCGTTCGGCCTCGAGCAAGAAATCGCGGGGCGGGGGGGCCCAAGAACCGATTCCAGAAGGCCGCGATGCCGAGGCGAGATGGGGGGCCCAGGCGGGGCGCCCGGGCTGGCCCCTGGGACGCGGAGGCGAGGTGGAGGAGCCACGCGGGAGGTCAGGCTCGGTCCCGGGCGAGGAATGCCCGGGCGGGGGGGCACGAGATCGAACCCGAGAGGGCGGGGACGCCGAGGCGAGGCGGGGCGGCCAGAATTCGCGCGGCGGGGGGTCGCGCCCAAGGACAGATTCCGGAGGCGGGGGATGCCGAAGCGAGGCGGGGGGGCCAAGCGGGGGGCCAGGTCGGTTCCGGGCAAGAAGTTGCGGGGCGGGGCGGGGGCGAGAGCAGGTTCCAGAGGGCGGGGATGCCAAGGCGAGGCGCGGGGGCCAGGCGGGGGGCCAGGGTCGGTCACGGGCCGAGGCAGGGGGCCCGGCGGGGCGCCAGGGTCGGCGCTGGGCAGCATGATTGGGCCCGACTGAAAAACAAATAGAGTCTTCAGGGATCCGTCAGGACTCCCGCAGGAATCCTTCAGGAGTCCTCAGGAGTCCTTTCTGGAATTAGTCGGGGTCCTGTGGCATTTTCAGGAATCTCCTGGAATCAGCAGGAATCGATCAGGAATGTGTTTGGTATCTTTCCGGGATTTGTTCCGGATTTGTTGGGAGGAATCTTGAAGGAATCTTTCGGGAAGCCAAAGAAGTGTTATTCAGGAAGTACCAATGTAGTTGAGCTTGGAGGCTAGAGTGAGCTCGGTTGGGATCTGAACCGCCCTGGTTGGACTACCAGTTGGGATATGAACCATCCGATTGGGATCTAAGTCTGAAGTTTCCCGTTGGGATCTGAGCATTCCTCTCCGAAAGCCAGAAAACGCTTCAAATCAACAGGTTGTTCAATGATTCGTTTTTGATTTCGGGAAAGGTCACACGACCAGCCCGAAGAGCGCGCAAAAGCGTCCAGGAGCGCCCGTGATTTCAGGGTCTGGGCCCCTTCAAGAGCATGATGCCTCGACGGAACCTTAAGCCTTTTTCCATTACGTACGTGCGGCAGGGTGGCGCTTATCCAGCGGATGTTGACTTATCCCGCCACCATGCGTGGGTTGTGGACGAAGGGTTTTTGCTGGAGACCTCTCGGGGTCTGGCCCCTCCCCATGAGAAAGGCATAGTGTATCTCCGCATCGACGCACAGGCGCGAACGTGCAGATGTGCATGCGCATACGTGCAGGTCACCCCGACGGATCGCCCTTTCGTCGCCCCCTCGCATCATGTCAGCCACGCCTGGACGCCACGTCCGGGGCAGGTCCCGCTTGCAACACCCCTGCATCTACCCCCCATCGCAGCTCTCAGGATTTCGTCTCCTTGCTGGTACCCCTGGTCTTCGATTCTCGTCCTCGACCCCACCACAGGAGCCCTCTCCCCGGCTCACGCACACACCAATGGTCCCATCGTCGTCCGATCCGTCAGTCGGCTGCACTGAGCCTTGATCGAATACGATTTACCATTGCAGAGAGAAGCCGCAGAACGGCCTCGGCATGTGCGAGGTGTTGATAGCCCTCCCAATCGGGAGGATGGGAGGGCAGGGGAGTTCGATGCCACACATGGGTAATCCGAACTAGGTTTTGCATGCTCTATCTGGAGGCGGAGGAAGGTGTGCAAGCGGAGGATGAGAAGGCAGAGGCGGGCGAGGAGGAGGAGGAGGAACAAACGCAGAAGGCGAAGGAGCAGAAGAATGGGGATTAGCAGGATGCATCCATCTTTCGACCGCTCGTCCGTCTGCCTTTCTCCCCACCCTTTCCGCCTCCCTCGCGAAGATGCCCCGTACAACTTCGCCGGCAACCCAGACGCATCGGAGGCGGGCGGGATCAGAGCCAGTGTCTCGTTCTCGCGATTGCCATGCACAAGGAGATAATGCCAACGAAGTCTTCAAAATGCACTGGCTGGATGCAGACAACTGCTCGCACTACTGACACATGCGGAAGCAAGTGGAAGCACCTGGAAGTATGGGCTCGTGACACTCCAAGCACGGGCCACGGCAAGTCGCACATCAGTTTGTGCCCCACCAAATAGCGAAGTAACGCATGAAGCTGTTCTACCAAGTCCAAAAGGCTCCACCAGTGCAGGCACTGGCTGGGGATGAGCAGTGCGATCGGCGCGGGCCCTCACTCACACACACACACACACACCCTCCCCCCTCCCATGGAGTAGGTCTTGGCTGCTTTTGGCGCCTGTTTGAAGCAGGTGGAGTCTCCCCCATAGGACGCACGGTTGCAAACAGTCGCATTAAGCAAAGGTACGGAGCCAGACCCCCCCACCTTCCCCCTCCCTTCGCGCAATGCCGAAACGCCGAAGAAGAAAAAGTCACAGTCGGCGCTCGCGAGGGCGTACACCAGGTGATTGGGACTCCCGCTTCTGTCCTGCCTCTGCGGCCCCCCTTTCCACTCGAGCCGCTCGTGGGTCTGGTCCCGGATGCTTCTCAGGGTCTCTTCGGAGGGCTCTCGGTAGTTTTTTGGGTGTAGTTATGAGCCTCTTGCGGACCTCTTGGAAGCTTCTGAGGGGCATCCTGAGGGCCTTTTGGGGGGGCCTTTAGGGGCCTCTTGGACCTCCCGGGGATTTCTTGGGGCGGAGATCTCGACATGTCAGTTCGCGTTCCCCCCCACCTTCTCTGGGATCTTTCTTGGGGCGTTCTTGGGGCCCCCTGGAGCCGTCTTGGAGGCCTGTTGGGCCGTCCTGGAGGCATTTTGGCCCGTCTCGCAACCATCCTGGGGGCCTCTTGTGTTGTCTTGGGGCGATCTTGGGGGCCTCTGGGGCCGTCTTGGAGTGTCGGGAATCCGAGAAGGCGGAAACGCGAAGACTGTTCTGAAAGACCGGAGGGACATCATAGATGTGTGCCTTCTGGGGGCCCTCGCGGAAGTGCCCTTGGGCCGTGGGCCGCCTGGAGGCCATCCTGGGCGTCCTGGAGCGATCTTCCGGGGAATCCCTGGGCCCAGAGGCACGCGCGCAAAAGACACCAAAAAGAGAGAACGGCCAGCCAGGGGGTCCAGAGCGCAGGGCTGGACCCAAACGCTGTCTTGCAGGACCTCGGCTGCCTTCTGCTTCTCCCAGTTCGCAGGGAGGTGCGGGAAAGCAGGCCGAGCATAACGAAAAACAGCACGAAAACAAAACGAAGCAACGTTTAGGTCCAGCCCTGCCGGAGCGCGGCCTGGGCCGGGGGCGCGGCGTCTGCACCTGGCCGGCCGGGGCTTTCGGCGCCTCGAGGGCGCCAGCGGCCGCAACGGCAGCGAGGTCACCACACCGAGATCGCCGCGGTGTGTGCTGCAGTGGAGACCCATGCCAAGAAGCACCCTGCTCGCCTCCAGGGTGCCCTGGGTTTCTCGGGTTTTGATGGTTTTGCGATGGGAAGCGTGACTTTCCCACACCAGAAACCAATGGACGTCCTGGGGTCTCGGGGTCGGGTTTCTTGTGGAATGTTTCTTGTGGTCGGGCCCATATTGTACAGTCGGTCCGTATCACAAGGATGCGCGATAAGGATGCAAGGGCCTTGGAGGCCCATTCCGAAGCTTTTCGAGAGGGGCGAGCCCAACGAAAGTGGCCAAGGATGGACCGAGGAGGCAAGGACGCAAGGGTACCCCTTGGGAAGGTTGCCCATCCTCACTATGCGGGTGGACTGCAAGTTGGACGCCAAGGCGCTAAGGTGGACGTGGGATAGTCTAGGCCTCCTAGATGGGGTCGGAGTGGATGGGGTCGGCGAATCGCGCCGCATCCCCGAGGAGTCGGCGGTGCGGCTCGGTGCGGGGCCCGATGTTCTCCACGCCGACGTCCGATGCGTCGCCGACGTCGGCGGTGCATCGCCTGGCTCAGCCTGGCGTATAAGAGAGTTGCGGGTGCCCTGAATGGTTGAAGGGGTTGATTACCTATCTGGGCTAAGTGTGCTCCGACTGTTTAGCAAAGTGATCGAAACCCCCGAAACAACTCAGGGTACCTGTAACCCACTTGTGAGCCAGTTTGGGGCAGATATGATCCACCTCAGCATCCACTTCTACCCCCCCTGATTCCCATCAGCGCAACCGCCGCGATCATCTCAGCGGCAGAATGATATTGGGGATTGGTTCCACCGTGACGGCGCCAGCGGCCGAAACGGAAGCGGGAACAGCACGATTCAGTGAATTCGTTTGTTTTTCCGCTTTGCGGGTGCCGTCGTTCGAAAGAGATGCAAAAGCACCAAGGCACAATGCATTATTTGTTTCAGTTTTCAGGGCGGCGGCGGCGGCCAGATCAGAGGCGAGAGTGATTTAGATAACCCATCCGAATAACATAGCCATTGAGTGATTCAGATGGCTCCCGAGAAAAAGTAAAGCAAATACATATTTTTGTTGATTGGAATTTTCAGTTTTGGGAGCTTCAGACATTCTTGGGAGAAAAGATTCCGAATTCGGATCGTTCGAGCCTCTAGGTGCCTTATGGTTCCCTCATTTTAAAATTTCAACGTTGTTGGGGGTCGATCCGCATCGCGCTCGACCTTTGGGGCGTCGCGGGAGGTGAGGAGCCCCAGTTCCTTGCTCTCCGTGGTTCGTTGCCCCACCTGTTGCTCGATCACACCGCCAGGACCTCCCGCCGCATCCCTGCGCGAGGAGGATCAGGACGAGGAGAGGGGCGGAGCAAAAAGGGGCGGAGGTGCAACAGGAGGACCAGCAATTGGGAACGCACGAGGAGCATCGAAGAAGAAGGAGAAACGGCACGGCAATTAGTGTTCGCGGCTATAATTTTCGGAGGTCCGCGCGGATTTCTCGAATCGGCGTTGGGCCCTCTGGCGGCGCCCCATCGTGCTCTCGCCGCGCCAGGGAGGGGGGGGTCCAGCGCCGATCCAAGAGATCCGCGCGGAGCTTCGAAGGTCCACGTTTTTGCGCAGTTCTTCCTCCTGCCTCTACAGCAGGAGGAAGAGACAACAACAACAAACAACAACAACAACAACAACAACAACAACAACAACAACAACAACAACAACAACAACAACAATCATTTTACCCGAACGCTCAGTGTTCTCACCAGTGCCAGGGTTTTCATGCGACGCGAGACAATACCCCCACTTCGTGGGGGGGCAGTTCAAGCTCTACCAAATATCCAAACGACTCTTCGCGACCACCCAAACCCAGCTTCCCGCCCTATGACGTTGGGACACTTCACTTCGTGGCGTGCGGACGACCGTGGCTACTACACTGGCGTGGGGTACACACCCACAGAACTTGGTCACTTATTCGGGGCGCGCGTGTGCCCAGCATCCTGCAATTGTGACATACAATACATGACACAGACAGACAGAGAGAGAGACAGAGAGCAGACAGAGAGAGAGACAGAGAGAGCGGAGTTGGTCACATTTTTGGGGCAAGTTCCTGAGATCGTCGTGTTTTTTGTTGGTCTTGCGCGCGCGAATGTCCACTTTACTTTTTTTTGCAAGGGAATATTGATTATGTTAGAACAAGAAAAAGTAGCTCGCGCGAGCTCATGTAACATAAATGTTGAAAAACCATTGGTTTTGTGGGAGTCGGACAGCGCGCGCGGGATGAAATTTGGACATTTTTTTTGAAAAACCATTGGGTTTTTGATGTTTTTATGTTGAAATCGTTACGAAACCTAAGGTTCTGGAAGGATTTCGTCTTGCGCGCGCGAATGTCCACTTTACCTTATTTTTTGCAAGGGATTATTGAAATTTGATTATGTTAGAACAAGAAAAAGTAGCTCGCGCGAGCTCATGTAACATAAATGTTGAAAAACCATTGGTTTTGTGGGATTCGGACAGCGCGCGCGGAAGGACATTTTGACAATTTTTTCTTAAAAAACCATTGGGTTTTTGATGTTTTTATGTTAAAATCGCTACGAAACCTAAGGTTTTGGAAGGATTTCGTCTTGCGCGCGCGAATGTCCACTTTACCTTATTTTTTGCAAGGGATTCTTGAAATTTGATCAAGTAAGAACAAGAATTTTCATTTTCTATTGTTTTTTGCAAGGGAAAACGAGCGTCAACAAAAAACCGGATCCGGACATCCCACTTTTCTGAGCTTTCGCAGAAAAATGATGAAAATGTAGCTGCGGCCTAGGTTTTGGAGGGGGGTCGCGCACCAGGGGGCCCAACAATAATTATTCTTTAGAAGTAATAATGTTCAACAACAATTACTAGCACGTGGGGACACTCCGTTCTCACCAGTGCCAGGGTTTTCATAGGAGGCGGGCAATACCCCCACTTTGTGGGGGGGCCGGTTCAAGCTCTACCAAATTTCCAAACGACTCTTCGCCACCACCCACACCCAGCTTCCCGCCCTATGACGTTCGGACACCTCACTTCGTGGCCTGCGGACGACCTTGGCTACTACACTGGCGCATGGGTACAATGACTTGTTGTGGTAACATTTTCTGTAAGCTAGCTTAGTATACGACTTTTCCCCCTGCAATTGAAGATTTCGGCGTGCGCGCGCGAAGAAAAAACGAATGTGTCCCATATGGTATTATTTGACAGGGATGATGGCCCTGGCAGGCGCGCAACCGTTGTTGCAGAAGTTCGAAGCACGTGAAAAAGTTGCTCGCAAGAGCCCGTTTGACAGAAATGTTGAAAAAGTATTGGGTTTCCTAAGAAATCCGCAAGAGCGCGCGGGATGAATTTTTGAAACTTTTTTTTTGAAAAACCATTGGGTTTTTCATGTTTTTATGTTAAAATCGCTACGAAAACTAAGGTTTTGGAAGGATTTCATCTTGCGCGCGCGAGTGTGCACTTCGTGTCATTTTTTGCAAAGGATTCTTGAAGTTTGGTTATGTTAGAACAAGACATGTCATTTTATATTGTTTTTTGACAGGGAAAGCGGGCGTCAACAAAACAACCGGATCCGGACTCCCCCGTTTTGCCTGAGACTTCCTCACGAAAATGATGAAAATGT
>CAUYUJ010018541.1:47500-201731 GCA_963575745.1 Prorocentrum cordatum
AGTTCCTTGCAGAAGGCCTTACTGAGCTCCTTACGGAAGGCCTTATTGAGCTCATAACAGAAGACCTTCTTGAGCTCCTTACAGAAGGCCTGTACGCCCCCCCCCATCTCCGAGAGCGCCGTTTTGCGCTGGGAGGGGGTTCCAGATGTGGTTTCACCCTGGAACGGTTCCGGTGTGACAATCCACCTGGGACCTCCCGCGGCACTGGGAGGGAAGGCCCAGCCGCCAGAAAAAGGCCACCCAATATGAGATTTCCTTTGGAAAATAACAATTTTGGGGGCTCGGGTACACCCCTCATCTCCGAGAGCGCCGTTTTGCGCTGGGAGAGGGTTCCAGATGGATTTTCACCTTGGAACAGTGCCGGGGTGAAAATCCATTTGGAACTCCCGCGACGGTGGGCGGGAGAAAGCCCAACTGCCAGAAAAAGGCTCTTCGATCAGAAATTGCATGTGGAAAGTGACAATTTTGAGGGTTCGGGTGCACCGCCCCATCTCTGAGAGCGCCGTTTTGCGTTGGAAGAAGTTCCCAGATGGATTTTCACCCAGGAGCGGTTCCAGGGTGAAAATCCTTTTGGTACCTCCCGCGACACTGAGCGGGAGAGGGCCAAGCCGCCAGAAAAAGGCTCCCCAATGAGAGATTTCATTCGGAAAATAACAATTGGGGGGGTTCGGGTACACCCCCCCCCCATCTCCGAAAGCGCCGCTGTGCGCTGGGAAAGGGTTCCAGATGGATTTTCACCCTGGAACGGGTCCGGGGTGAAAATCCATTTCGGACCTCCCGCGACATTGGGAGGGAGGGCCCAGCCGCCAGAAAAAGGCTCCCCAACCAGAAATTTCATGCTTAAAATACAATTTGGGGGGCTCGGGTAGACCTTCCCATTTCCGGGAGCGCCGTTTTGCGTCGGGAGAGGGTTCCAGTGCAGTTTCACCCTGGAACGGGTCCGGGGTGAAAATCCATTTGGCACCTCCCGCGACACAGGGCGGGAGAGTGCCCAGTCGCCAGAAAAAGGCTCCCCAATGAGAGATTTCATTTGGAAAATTAGCATTTTGGGGGCTCGGGTACACCCCCCCATCTCCGAGAGCGCCGTTTTGCGTTGGGAGAGGCTTCCAGATGTGGTTTCACCCTGGAACGGTTCCGGAGTGAAAACATCTGGGACCTCCCGCGACAACATTGGGCGAGATCCAGCCGCCAGAGACCGGCCACCCAATATTATATTCATTTTCCAAAATTACAATTTTGGGGTTTGGGGTACACCCCCATCTCCGAGAGCGCCGTTTTGCGCTTGGAGAGGGCCCCAGATGGATTTTCACCCTGGAACGGTTCTGGAGTGAAAATCCATCTGGGACCTCCCGCGACACTGGGCGGAAGAGGGCCCAGCCGCCAGAAAAAGGCTCCCCAATAAGAGATTGCATTAGGAAAATGACAATTGTGGGTGCTCTGGTACACCTCCCCATCTCCGAAAGCGCCGTTTTGCGCTGGGAGAAGGTTCCAGATGGATTTTCTCCTTGCAACGGTTCCAGGGTGAAATCCATTTTGGGACCTCCCGCGATACTAGGCGGGAGGGCCCAGCCGCCAGAAAAAGGCTCCCCAATGAGAGATGTTATTCTCTTGTACAGGGCGTCTAGAGTTCCGATCATGGTACTCCGCGTCGCACCCCCCCCATTCCCCCCCCGCGTTCCCAGCACCAGAGTGGGACCCCCGCGCCGTGGCTCTCTGCCCCGAGCGCCCCCGCGTTCCCAGCGCCCCAGCGGGAGCCCCGCCCACTGCCCCCTCCGCCACGAACGCTTCATTCCGCGTCGTACCCCCCCCCCCGCGTCCCCAGCGCCAGAGTGGGACCCCCGCGCCGTGGCTCATTGCCCCGAGCACCCCCGCGTCCCCAGCGCCCCAGCGGAACCCCCCCTCCGCCACGTCGCACACACACACACACACCACACACACACACGCGTCCCCAGCCCAGTGGAACCCCCGCGCCGTGGCTCTCTGCCCCGAGCCCCCCCGCGTCCCAGCGCCCCAGCGGGAGCCCCGCCCACTGCCTCCCTCCGCCACGAACGTTTTATTCCGCGTCGCGACGCACACCACCTCCCCCACCTCCCTCCCCGCGTCCCCAGCGCCCCAGTGGGGGCTCCGCCCCGTGCCCCCTCCGCCCCGACAATTTTATTCCGCGTCGTGACGCACACCACCTCTTCCCCTCCCCGCTTCCGTTCCCAGCCCAGGGCCCCCGTTGGACCCCCGCCCCGTGGCCCTCTGCCCCAAGCCCCGCCCAGTGCCCCCTCCGCCCCGACCATTTTATTCCGCGTCGCGACGCACACCACCTCCCCCCCCTCCTCTCCGCGCCCCCAGCGCCCCAGTTGGACCTCCGCCCCGCGCCCCCTCCGCTCCGAGCACTTTTTTTCCGCGTCGCGACGCACACCACCTCCCCCCCTCCCCACCTGGGATTTGGGCCCCGTTATTGGGCCCCGAAGGGCGATGTCTTGCCCCCTCTTCCCCCCTCCTCCTCCTCCTCCTCCTCCTTCTCCTCCTCCTCCTCCTCCTCCTCCTCCTCCTCCTCCTCCTCCTCCTCCTCCTCCTCCTCCTCCTCCTCCTCCCTTTATTTTTTCCGCAAGAGCCATGGATGGCACACGTGCCACTTGTTGGGAAAATGACCATTTGGGGAGCTCGAGTACACCCGCCCCATTTCTGAGAGCGCCGTTTTGCGCCGGGAGAGGGTTCCAGATGGAGTTTCACCCTGGAACGGTTCCGGTGTGCAAATCCATCTGGCACTTCCCGCGACATTGGGCGGGAGAGGGCCCCATCGCCAGAAAAAGGCTCCCAAAAAAAAATAGTTGGAAAATGATAATTTTGGGTGCTCGGGTACACCCCCCCATCTCCGAGATCGCCGTTTTGCGTTGGGAGAAGGTTCCAGATGGATTTTCACCTTGGAGCGGTTCCGGGGTGAAAATCAATCTGGGACCTCCCGCGACACTGGGCGGGAGGGCCCAGCCGCCAGAAAAAGGCTCCCAATAAGCGATTTCGTTTGGAAATTGACCATTCTGGGGATTCGGGTACACCCGCATCATTTCTGAGAGCGCCGTTTTGCGCTGGGAGAGGGTCCCAGATGGATTTTCACCCTGGAACGGTTCTGGAGTGAAAATCCATCTGGGACCTCCCGCGACACTGGGCGGCCGCCAGAAAAAACACTCCCCATAAGAGATTTCATGTGGAAACTGAATTTTGGGGGCTCGGGTACACCCTCCCCGTCTCCGAGAGCGCCGTTTTGCGTTGGGAGAGGGTTCCACATGGATTTTCACCCTGGAGCGGTTCCGCAGTGAAAATCTGTTTGGGACCTCCTACGACTGGGCGGGAGGGCCCAGCCGCCAGAAAAAGGCCTTCCAATGAGAGCTCTTATTTGCAGAATGGCAATTTTAATGGCTCGGGTACACCCCCGCATCTCCGAGAGCACCGTTTTGCGCTGGGAAGGGGTTCCAGATTGATTTTCACCCTCGAACGGAAAATCTATCTGAGACCTCCTGCGACATTGGGCGGGAGGGCCCGCCCGCCAGAAAAAGGCTCCCCAATGAGAAATTATGTTTGAATGCTGACAATCTGAGTGCTCTCCGAGAGCGCCGTTTTGCGTTGGGAAAAGGTTCCGGATGGATTTTCACCCTGGAACGGTTCCGGGTGAAAATCCACGTCGGCCCTCCCGCGGCAGTAGGCGGGAGGGCCCAGCCGCCAGAAAAAGGCTCACCAATGAGAGATGTCATTTGGAAATTGGCGATTTTGGGGGGAATCGATGCAGGCCAGGTTGGGGCGGCGTGAATTCACATGGGACATGAAAAAGGAGGCAGAAACACATGCAAATTGCAAAGCGCGAGGGCAAGCGGTTAAGCATGGCTTCGGTGAGGCGTTGGAATTTACATTCTCTTGGAATGCAGCATTCACCCTGCCGAACTTGAAGGCGTCAACTCCAATGCTCGCACAATCATCTCAGCCACCCACCCAGAGCTTGGTTCGCAAAATCCCCGCGTCTGCGATTGCGACGACTGCATGGCGCTGGCTGGCGCGCCGCTGCAGCCTCGCGAGCGCGCTCAGGTTCGTGCGCAGAGCGGTCAGGTTGTCTTGTCCGGCGCAACCGACGCGGCCGCGGTGGCGCTGACCGCTGGGCACTTCCCAGCGCGTCTCGCAGGCCGAGCTGACGCCTGGGCAGTTCAGTGCGACTCGGTGATTCGGACGAGCGCGGTATCATAGCGACGCCAGGAACGGCAGATACGATGATGACTGTTGCGAAGCAGGTGGCGACGACGACGACGACGATTCCAATGACGGCGCCGATGTTCATCACGCCGATGGCGATGATGGCGTCCACGTGTCGGTGATGAAGGTGTTGGAAGGATTTCGACATGCGCTTGCGGCCGACGGGCGCGACTGGCCCGCATGGTATTATTCGACGGATCGTGCCCCCCCCCCCTCCTCAGCATGTGCGCAAGGGCATTCGGATTATTTTTGGCATACGCGCTCGAGGGGCCTGTCTGGTTATTTTGGGTGGGAATGTTTGGAAAGCTCATGGTGCTCTTAAGATGTCGCAGGAGCGCGCACGCCGACCGTTTCTTCGAGAGCCACGGCTGCAACAACAAAAAAAAACATGTGGTGTCATGTGTATTCGGGACAATCGGTTGTGACATCCAGATCAAGCCCACACAAAACCCACGGAGTCCGAAGGATGTCGGCATGCGCGCGCGACGACGCGCGCGCGTACACTTCGCCCAGATGTTGCAGGGGACGCTTGCTAATTGTTGATGTTTGATCAACGACTGTGCGCGCACAGTTCTTTCGCAGGGGACGGTGGGAGGATCGAACCCCAGTTTGTTGGGGTGGTATGACTTCATATTCCACGTGGACGATGGGTCAAAAACATATGTAACTTGCACGCCCCCTCGGGATCGATGTCCCAGCCTCGGGGGGGGGTGTAGACCCGAACCCCTTTTGTTTTTGATAGGACAGCAAATACGATTGTGCAACCTACGTGGTTTGTGCAATGTCTGTGGTGCAACTGTTGCCCTGCGCGTTCCAACAGACGCACTTCGTGCGCGTTTTTTGTGCAATCCACGCGGTGTAAACCAAATGCGGCGATGCGACGGCGACGACATAGCCGCAAAGTAAAAGCCCATACGTGAAAGCGTTGCTTGGAGAATGAGTATATACTTATGCATATATGGATACAGACATGCATGCGCGTATGTATATATATATATATAAACATATATATATATATATACCCATACCCATATCCATATCCATATGTCCGTATGTTCATATGTATATAGATGTGTACATACTTACATACATATATACAAGCATACATACATTCCCACCTCCCCCGGCGTCTGCTAGTGCATGGTTGATTCGGCTACGGCCTCGATGGCAGGCATTCGTCCAGAAGTGCGCGAGCATGTCAGACGCTTTGCGTTCGATCGGAGATGGCAGCCTGTAGGCTCTACCATAGCAGGGAAGAGTGGTGCGCGAGTGAGATCCCAGCGATTTGCTTTGAAAGCGCATGTACAATATCGCACTTGCAGCATAAGCTGCAGTTTGACATTTACTCACCAGCGTCTGCAGGAGAAGGGGGATGAAAGTTGCCAGCGCCATTGCGCAACGAACAGGTTTCAGGCGGGAGGCGATGTCAAAAATGTGGTGTTTCGTCTTGGTATCTTGCGCACTTCAGTGCAGTCGGCGAGTTGGTATTGCCAATACGCGTGTGCGTACTACAGACAAGACGCTGAAATACAGACATGCCTGAGCTCAGGAGGGACTTCGGTTGCCGGGCCGTCCCTGAAGGCTAGGTCGGGGGACAGATTCGTTGCCGAGGTTCGCCGTGGCCAGGAAATATTTGTCGAGCCCTTGCAGAAATCGCCAAGGTCGCTGACCGAGCCGCACGCCTTGGAGTTCTGCACCTACGCAGGCGAGACGCCGTCCGTGCGGAAGGGAGGGGGGGAGAGCGCCGCCGTTCTCTGCTGGACCTGGAGGCAAGGGGAGCAGCCCCATGTAGGCAAGCCAATACCCGTGGGAAGGATGAGAGGAAGATCGGTCCGACCTCCGTTTCCAGTGGCACCCTCGGCCGAGTGCATCAACGTCATGTGTTTTGTTTGTTTGAAGGCTCGACGGTAATGCAGTAACCGCTTCAGATCATTCTTTACAGCGCTGGCGTGGCCGAAGAGCACGGGCCCAGCGTAATCGATCAGGGGTCGTGGCCTTGGGCGCGCGAATTCAACAGAAATTGTAAGGGATCGGGACCTACAGGGAGTACGGATCCAGAGTGGTGTGCCAGGGTTGGCGGCCCTAGTGGCACGGGCCAAGAGTAATTGGCAAGGGATCGTGGCCTTGGAAGTGCGGATCCAGCACAGTTTGCTAGATATCGTGACCCTGGGAGCGCTGACCCTATGCAAGAGGGAAGAAAACATGGGGGATGAGAGGGCAAGAGGGCTCAGCAAGAGGAGATGGCAAGGAAGTCCGAGCGAGAGCGCGAGTACAGATCGCCGAGAAGGAGATTCGTGCCTGAATTGTGAAGGGGTCAGGCGAGAGCGCGATTCGTGGATAACCTGCGTGGAAGTCTCGAGCGAGAGGCGCGATTATTCAATGAATGTGTGAAGACGCGTCAAGCGGGAGCGGGAGCAGTTCTTGTTGGTGGTGGTGGTGGTGGTGGTGGTGGTGGTGGTGGTGGTGGTGGTGGTGGTGGTGGTGGTGGTGGTGGTGATGGTGGTGGTGGTGGTGGTGGTGGTGTGGTGGTGGTGGGTGGTGGTGGTGGTGGTGGTGGTGGTGGTGGTGGTGGTGGTGGTGGTGGTGGTGGTGGTGGTGTGGTGGTGTGGTGGGTGGTGGGTGGTGGTGGTGGTGGTGGTGGTGGTGGTGGTGGTGGTGGTGGTGGTGGTGGTGGTGGTGGTGGTGGTGGTGGTGGTGGTGGTGGTGGTTGGTGGTGGTGGTGGTGGTGGTGGTGGTGGTGGTGGTGGTGGTGGTGGTGGTGGTGGTGGTGGTGGTGGTGGTGGTGGTGGTGGTGGTGGTGGTGGTGGTGGTGATGGTGTTGTTGGTATTGTTGGTGTTGTTGTTGGTGGTGGTGTTGTTCTGGGGCCAGGGACCCAATCTGACGAGCAAGGCTTCCATCGTAGAAAACCAGGTGCGAGCCCCTGGAGGGGCACATCAATTGACAAAAACATCGATGTGACCCGAGAGAGGGGATCAACAATAATCATCCGTAAGGGTTTCCTGCCATTGCTACCAGCCACCAATATTTTAGCATGAGAAATTCCAGAGCTAAGCGCCGTCGTGAAGCAATGCCGGAACTTCACGCGAAGGCCAAGATCGTTCGTTACGGTTTGCATAACAATTGAAGAAACATCTCTCGAATTCTGACGGTTCGCACTGCGAACTTGCTGAAAATCGTGGTTTGGGGATGCGAGCATCACGTAATTTACTAGGGATCGTAGCCTCGGTGACGCGAAAGCAGCGTAAGTTAGAAAAGGATCTTGGCCCCGAGAACACGAATATTAGTAATGTGGGAGCAGATCTTGTTGTGAAAGGGGGGGCCAGCTAACCAGTCTTTCCTTTGTATAAAAAAACACGGTGCGAGCCCCTGGGAGGGGCACTTCAGTTGAAAAAACACATTGGGCACCGGAGGGGGGGGACCAACAATAATTATCCTCGAGGAATGAAAATTCAACAACAAGATGACATTGGAGCCAGCGTGACGCGATCTTCACAGCCTGGAGGCCCCTGAGGGGGGCCGGCCGATCCAATAGCCGTCCTGTCAAAATGGGTTGGCACGTTTGAAGCTACCTTTGGGGGCAAGGAATCATGAGGAGCAGGCACGCTTCGTCGGTCGACGCGATGGGAGTTGGACGATGCGCGCAGTCAAGATTCATCCTAGGATCGTGCATCGTCGTCGGGTATAGCCAGGACCCCAGGCAAGGGGACCCGGTCAGTGGTAGGGCCCCAGAGCCCTCGAATTGGCCAGAATCACTAGAACAGGTCTGCCGTAGCTGGTGTTGTTCCTGGTGACGGCAGTTCCGGTCAGTGGAACGGGGCGGGGGGGGGGCGTCCCCCAGTACACATCAGTAAACCAGGTCCCACTAAACCCAGTTCTGCCAACGCCCGACATCGGTGTGACGGGAAGACGAACTGGGGAGAAGCGGGTGAGGCAAGCAGAGGCTAGAGAGACCGGAAATTGCAGTTTTGGAAACGAATTGCGCCGACGACAGTGGACCAGTTGCCAAGCCATAGTTGTTCGGAGTGGTTTCGATCTTGCATTGCAGCGGTTCATTAGCAATGTCGACCACACGCTTTCAGAGAAACGAGGCAAGGAGCTTGCCCAAGAAGGTCCAGCCAACAAGGTGTTGGCAAACAAGAGACGGCACAAGGACAATGCGAAGAAGAGTTGCCAGGGATGGTTTGAGGGTCGCGGCAGGACGTTGTTGCTTCTGGGGCACTGGAGCACCCAGGACTCCGGCTGCTTGGACGGCATGGAGGAGGGCAGGGTAGTTATGATGGGGTTCCAGTCAAGATTCGGACATGAGGGCCCGTCATGTCTGCATGGTATGAGTAAGCATGCTTTGCGCAGTACAGAGGACTTCCCAGTTAAGGTGTGACAGTTGGAGTACATAGGGAGATAGATTCGCATTCGCGACAAAGTTTTGGTCGCATGAGGGCGATGGATGATCCCTCACTGTTCGCAGACAGACAGTTGCAAGCCACGATATTTCAGGCCTCTTGCCAAGCGCGGGTTCTTGAACGCGTGTCGTGAGGTCTGCTGAACATTTGGCGCGCGAACTTGAAAGGGGAGCAGCAATTCTGACGCAGGCTGACAGGGTTTGGGAGCACTACGGGAAGCGGGAAAAATTGCAGGCATTAGACGGGAGGTCTCCGACGGAACGAACGTGTGTGTGTGTGTGCGTGTGTTGTTGTATCAGTTTTGATAGTTATGTCAAGGCAGATGATTTGAATTCTAACGTATTTATCCTCCTTACGCCCGCCCCTCCCCGAAACTGAAACGGGTCGCGGGCAGGTTGCGGCGAGTGGCGCGGGGCGCAGGCAGAGGGAGCGGCAGAAGCGGAAAAAGCAGCGATGAGCCCCCAGTGATTGTCGTTGATCTACGTACTGCGTTGCGTTGAAAATGCGCCTCTGGCGAAGAAGCCGGCTTGTGAGCGCTGTGCGTGCGCAGGCCAGCGGGCCAGGGGGCGACGGCATTGGAGCTCGCACGAAGAGTATGACGAGAGAGCGTCAAAAAGCGAACATTGGGGCGCGTGCGACCCCGCCGACTGGAGCCGTGATTGATGACTCGGGGCTCCCAGTGGGGCACGACGAGGTGTGTGGGGGGTGTGTCAAAAGGGGTTTTGGTCAGCATTCGGCCGTGCGCACTGGCGCCCCGCAGATGGGGTTGCCCCCATGGGGCACAAGGCGCGTGAGTAGTGTGCCAGAATGAGCTCGCGCGGGAGCCGCGGCAGCGGCAGCGGCAGCAGTGGCAGCGGCAACGGCCAGCACCAGCGGCGTCGGTGAGCGAGGTACAGCGTCCCTGTCTCTGGGGATCGAGCAACCCACGTCCAGCTGCTGTTCACTTGGATCCCTTCTCCACTTCGGTCCTCAAGGTTCTCATAGGCCGAGCGTAGCCAGACTGGGCCGTCTGGTTTTCCAGCGGGCCCGGCGCCACGGGAAGGCCGCGAGGAGTTCTGCGCGTTTGCTGCCGGCGCGGCCGGAACGCTGCGGCCCGGGCCACTTGGGGCCGGGCAAGGGGAGCCAGTGAGTGATTGGGCCCCGAAGCCACAAAGAAGTCATTGAGCCAGGCCCAGCGAAACCCCGTCCCGCTAGCGCCCGCCGAGTCGGGCCAGGGCGATGGAGCCACCGCTTCGGAGCTCCAGTGGACTTCCAGAGATGCCGGAACTCCGATGGGGCGGCGCCTTCTTGCCGCGCGCCCGCGGCGCGCCCTCGAGGAGGCGAGCGACACTTGCCCAGGGCGCAGCTTGCGCCCCGGCAGCGTGGAGGGAACGGGTCTGGAGGGAAACGGGTCCTGCTCACGATTTGGAGCCGGCTGGGGGTCCTGAGGTGGTCCAGCATTGGTTCTGGCGAGCAGGAAGGGAGTGGCGCGGTTCGACGTTCTGGGTTCGAGCAAGTGTTTTACCCTCTTCGGCTTCCGGGAGCCGTTTTCGAGCTCCAGGAACCGATATTGCATGAAGAATTGCACCCAGTGAACCCCAGGAGGGCTCCATGGACAGATTTTGAGCGGATTTGGCCTCGTCCCCCTTGATCGTTTTTCTGGGGCCCCATCCAGTTCAGACCCCGCAGCCACACCCACCTCACAATGGTTTTTGTTCCTAGGTCCTAGGCTCAACGCTCGCGTGCAGTTCGCAGCGTGTTGCCAGCACTGCCATATGTGGGGCTTCTGAGGTCAATGGCAGCAGACGTGGGGAGGCGCTAAGGTTAAGTCGGGCATGTCCCTCTACAGGAGGAATATTCAAAAGTAGTCCAAACATAATATGAGGACGATGTTTGACTAGTTTTGACTATTTTTGATTTTGTGTTCGAATATGTTTTATTTGTCGTCCGAAATCCGCCTGTAGGAGGACATGAACGCTAAGCTGCAATCGCGCCCATCCCGCATGCGCTAAAACTGTGTACTCAACTATCTTGCCAGAAACTGTATTCGGCTGCTCAAAGACTGGGGGCGTCCCCCAGGACCAGCTCGCTTCGTCCTGAGTCGTTCGCTAACGGCCAGGGGCCCCAAGACCGTGCGGTGACGGACCGCGCGGTGACCTTGAACCCCAGGAGACCTCACCGCGCGGTCGGTCGCCGCACGGCCCTTGGACGTCGGAAACCACGACCCGAGTCCCAGAGCCGTGCGGTGATCCCGAATCCCCACTGACGAACCAGGCGGTGTGGTCACCACACCGTTTGGGGGCACCCGCAAGTCTTCATCCTGAGTCGTTTGTTGGCATGCCCCAGGGGGCCAGCCCGTGGCTGGCCCGAAGGGCTGGGCAAGAAGTGCCACGGCGGGCAAGACGGCGGGGAGTCGACTCTTGCATGGCCGAAGGCCCCTCCACGGTCCTGTTTCCGGCGGCGGCACCGCTTCTCACGGGGTTGCATGTGTTGTTGTGAAGGACTGTGCACAAATAATCGAATGTGTATGTATATGTCTTATGTGTGTATGTGAGTATACATGTTTGCTTGTATGTACGTTTGTGTAAGTTTGCATGACTTGTTGCATGTGTGTATGTATGTGCGTAGGTACATGTATGTGTGTATACGTGTACGCATGTATGTATGTATGCATGCATGCATGCATGCATGCATGCATGCACGCATGTGCATACATGTTTTTATAGACATGTATGAAGATTACATGTATGTGTGTATGCATGTATGTGTGCATGCCAACATGCATGTGCGTATGGATGTATGTATGTGTGCATGTATACATGCATGTACGCATGTGTTTATATGTATTCACATACATGTATGAAGATGTGCATATATGTGTGTATGTGTAGGTGTGCAGGCATGTATGTGTGCATGCCAACATGCATGTGTGTATGTATGTGTGTATGGTTGTACGTATGTACTATGTGTGTATGTATGTGTACGTATGTATGTATATATGTATGTGTGTGCGTATGCGTGTGTATGTGTGTGCATGCTTGTGAGTACAGATGTGTGGACGTGTGTATGTGTGTGTGCATGCATGCATGTATGATGTGTGGATGTGTCTACGTATGTGTATGTATGTACGTCTGTATTATGTATGTGTGTACGTATGTGTGTATGTGTGTACATATGTATGTACGCATGCGTGTGTATGTGTATGCATGCTTGTGAGTATATGTGTGGGCGTGTGTATGTATGTGTGTATGCATGCATGCATGTATTATGTGTGGATGTGTGTATGTATGTATGTGTATGTATGTGCATACGTATGTATGTACGTGTGTGCGTATGTACGTGTGTATGCATGCATGTATGCATGCATGTGTGTATGGATATATGGATGGACGTGTGTGTGCGTGTATGCATGTATGCGTGTGTGTTTGTATGTGTGTGCCTATGTGTTTATGTGTGGATGTGTGTATGCATGTATGCATGTATGTATGTATGTGCGTATGCATGTATGTATGTTTGCATGAATATATGATTGTGTGCATGCTCGTATATGTATGTATGTGTATGCATGTGTGGATGAGTGCACGCATACATGTATCAAAGCGTGTCGATTGTGTATATATGTATACGGACGCATGCATAGTGTGTAGATGTGTATGCATGTATGCATGTGCGTATGTAAGTATGTATGTTTGTAGGCGTGAATGTATGTGTGTATGCATGTATGCATGTAAGTATATATGTATACACGCGTATGCGGGTGCGCGTGCGCGAGCCAAGACCGGGGAGGGAAGCTGTATCTTGCGAGGGAACCCGTGCCTCCGGCCTGGCGGCGCGCGCTCGGCGCGGTCCCGATGCTGGGCGTTGCGCCGTCCTCCCGTCAGGGAGGGGCAGCTTCGGGTTCCCCAGGTGGTGTTCCTGGGGGTGCCAGTGCCCGTCGCAAATCGGCCATGTGTGATCCCCCGCCTCCCTGGGGGGCGTCCCGGACTGGGGGCCCGGGCCGCAGCCGAGACCACCGAGGGAGGCGCCCGAGAGGCGCCGCCGAGCGCGACCCACGGGCCGCCCAGGTGCGTGCAGAGGCAGTCGCGCAACTTCCCAGAACAAGGGGGATTGCTTCGGGTTCCGTGTTCGAGGCGTCCTCGGTGGCGAGCGGAGGGAGGAAGTGAGGAGGAGAAGGCCCTCTCAGAAGGCGAGGAGACTTCTCAGAAGAGCCCTCGCGCCTTCTGAGAAGTTCTTGCGTTTTCGGGGTAGGCATAGAATTTTTGTTCAGAAAGCCGGGGGACTTCCGAGCCTTCTGAGCAGGGCCGCCCCTTCTCTTTTTCCCCCAGCCTCGCCGCCGACTTTTGCACCTTTTCGTCGGCTCTCCGCGGTTTTATCGCCTCGGGATGCACTCCACCAGCTGCGCCTCGCCAAGGGCGTTTCGGGGGTGCCCGGATCGTTTCGAACGGCCGCTGGAGGCCGGACTAATGGCGCGTTGGTACCCAGAATCGTCCCAGGCTTCCAAACGTCACCAGAGAACGACCAATTCAGTATCCCTCCGCCCATTGAAAGGATCGGCGGCTACTCAGTGCTGTCGAAAGCATCAAGACAAGCGTTCCAGACCAAGACGCAGCCCCGAGGCGGGACTGGGCAGCGGAGGTGCCAGCAGTGTTCTACCGGATGAAGCAGATGCCTGGATGTGACAGGCCAGAGGCACGCAACCCCGCTCGGTTGGCTGAAAGTTCAGGGTTGGATTAGTTGGGATCGGGCAGGTGACTTATATGTTTGTGGGGTGCTTGGCGGATTTCGACGCGGAAGGTTCCAGCTTTGGAGGTAATTCCATCAGTTGGGGGCATCCCAAATGACGGCCAGCCAAGGACTAAGCTTGGAATTGGAGGGGATAGTAGGTTCAGGTGCATCCCAGGATTTACCCCAAAGGTACCAGGGAGATGTTTGAATTCAGAGGCAAGCTCTGGGAAGCACGTCGGGCCTCGCACCCCAGACGCAATGCACCTGGCGCTGAGATCAACCAGAGGCTCGGGACTTGGACAATCGCGCGCTTGGATCTCGTCGAAGGTTGCTGGAATCTGGAACCACTGAACTCAGGCTCTGAGTAACTTCGGCGACCACCTTGGCTTGTCCACCCGCCCCCCTGACTCTCTCTCTCTCTCTCGCTCTCTCTCTTTCTCTCTCTATCTCTCTCTCTCTCTCTCTTTCTCTCGCTCTCTCTCTCTCTCTCTCTCTCCTTGTTTTCGGCCTCTCCAAGTGCTCCAGACCCCAGCCATGGCCAAGGAGCGGGCCTACCCAGGCTGAATCTAGCCCGTCGAGACATGTACGGCCGACGCATAGCGTAATCACAGGCTGCTCACCGTCAGATTCGTCATAGCGTCTCGTCAGCCATTTAGAGATCGGACCAATCTGATTGTGTATTTACTCATTGCTACCGTGCCGCTGGCACTGACAAGGCCAGCACAGAAAGTGCATTTCGTAGGTAGGTTTCCTTCGGGGTTACTTCATCGTCTTACTCCTCAGCATCTGCCTCAGCCGCACTGCTGGTGATCCTCAGTACGTCCCGCGTTTCGCGCTCCCGTGCTGCTTTCGCGCATCGGTAAACGTCTTCCAGCGCGATGTTGCTCAACATCGGGATCCTTGCTTCCGTCGAGAGGCCTCCGTCGAGACACGTCTGGGGGTGCCCAGGCGGCCGAAGGCAGGTCAGCCTGGCCCATTGGAGGCCGCGTAATGATGGGGGGCACGATACAGGGGGGGGGGGGGGCCAGCGAGGGCTGCCGAAGAAAAGGCCCTTCGGGGATCCTATAAGGGGCCTTTCGGGCCCCAGAGGGGGCCTTCCGGGCCCAGAAGGGGGGGGCATCTTTCGTCCCACTAATGTGCGCCCCAGCCCAGGAGCAAGGCTGGAAGAAGCACCCCGATCCCCCCAAGGAGCCAGTCTCGGGGGCGTTAGTACAGACCGCCTTTGGACAGGTCGTCCTGCCCTGCTCGATCCCTCCCCTCGTTGCGCTCACAGGGGGGGGGTCGCCCCCAGACCCCCCTCGGGGCGCTCACCGGGGGGGTTCGCCCCCGGACCCCCTCGAGTCATGGAAAAATCACGACGGGCGGTGTTTCGCTATTTTCAGCCTTTGGGGGCTTTTACTGGGCCTCGGGACCGTCAACGCACGATTCGGGAGGAAAAAACAGGTCCTGGGGGATGGCTCGAGACCTCTTTGGGGGGCCGACGTCATGAGGGAATCACGACGTCGGGGGTCTGGGCCTGCAGGGAAGGGTGGGGGGGTGCTTCTAACGGGAGCTACTCCGCTACCCGGGGGGGAGAACGGAGGGAGGGCGGAGCAGTAAGAGGGGAGGTGTTGTTAGGCGAGCGGAGGAGGGCGCTGACGAAGCGTAGGCCTGGATCCGCGCCTCGGGGATATTGGCGTAAGGGGATCCTGCCTCCTCATTCCCCCTCCTCCTCCTACTCCTCCTCCTCATCCTCATCCTCATCCTCATCCTCATCCTACTCCTCCTCCTCCTCCTCCTCCTCCTCCTCCTCCTCCTCCTCCTCCTCGCGCCCCGTCGCCGGATTTGGCGGCGCTCTTGCTGCGTGGGCGCATGGGCTTGGGAATCCTGGCAGTCCAGCTTTGGCGTTTCGCCTGGCACCGCTCGGGCGTGTGTATTTTTTCTCAGCGAGGACCTTCGAGGAGCATCCCCCACTACCGGGCCAAAACAAACACGCACGAAACCGAAAAATGCACAGGGAACGGACGTCCGAGCGACGTCGAGTTCGCCGTGGCGCGTGCCGCCTCTGGCCACAGATTGCCCACCCACGCTGAAGCCTCGGCAATGCACGGAGGCGAGACGTGCGTGGCACTCGGGCCATCCGCTGTCCGCGCCCCTCTCCCTCTCCCCCCCCTCTCGACAGGGCGCCAGCGTCCTGATTCCGAGGGCTGCCTTCCCCGCTCAGCAGCTCCGGCGCCCACGCTCCAGCTATCCGCGGCTCGGCGATCCACGTCGGCGCGCGCCCGCGGAGAGAGGGGAGGGGCGCAGCGGGGCGCGGCACGGAGGGGCGAGGCGAGGGCGAGGCCCCCACGCTGGCCGCAGCCACCGCAGCCACAGCTGCCCCCCGGTCCTCTCGACTGGACGCAAGAGTGGCCCTTCGCTGGAGTGACCTTCTGGTGCGGGCCCACCGGCACCGAGCGCGGTCCACTGCCCGCAACGCGTGCCGACTCGCAGACGTCCGAAATTTTCACGCGTTCGCGCGGCTGCAATGGATCGTGGATAAGGCGCGGCAGATCGAGGCCATCTGCGAGCAGTTGCCTTGCGAGTAGTGGAGCGCGCTTGCCTACCTCGGGGGCCCCCGATCGCCGCACGCGGTGCGGTGGCAGCGGCCTGCGCGCCTGCTGCGTTTGGCCCTCCCCCGCGGCGCCCGACACGCCGCGCACCAGAGGCCACTCCTGCCCAGGGCAACTCCTGCGTGCAGCCTTTGGTGTGCCAACCTACCTTAGCCTTGACCGCGAGAAAGAATTTCGAGCACCAAGAAAGTACCGAAACTCCATGGCTTTCACGTGCCGGGCCGTGGGAGGAGACACTCGTCCGACACTGTTTCGACACCGTGTCGACACTTTTCCGACGCTCGAAATGATTTATGGGATGTGGTCCTTAAGTACGACGGGATCAACATAAGTGTAGCCGATCCTCGTCGCGGCCGCCTGCCCCCCGGTCCTGGCTCCAAGCCGAGGGGATGTCTGCAGAGCCCCCTCGGGACACCGCGGGCGCTCGGGAGCGCGCGCGGGAAGGCAGAAGCCTCGAGTGCCCTGGCGCCGCAGTGTTTTGCACGGCGGGCGACTTTCGGGGGCGGCAAACAGGGGGGTGATGACTAGGGGGGGATATCATGGCGTGGGCCATGGTATTTCCGCAGATTTCATGGCGCCTCGTCTTACTTCATTACGTCCCTGCTCCCCCCCCCCTCCCTGGGCCGCGCACATGCCGCTGGCCATGATTTGCGCACCCCCCTCTTTGACGCCCCCCGCTTGGCCGCCCCCGAGACTTGCTTTGCACCGTCTCGGACCCCAGAGCGACCCTCACGGATTGATCCAGCTCAAGGGACCAGACATCCGACGTCGTGCTTTTTAGTTCATACGCAGCCCCCAGAAGTCCCTGGCTTTTAGTTTTCTGACGGTCCTTGGGCCCAGTGAGGGCCCCCCGGGAGCCGAAAATAGCAAGAAGTTTTCCGTCGGGCTTTTGTTCACAACGCGAGCATGTTTGGGGGTGCCGCAGTGAGATAGGGGTCCAGGGCTCCGGTTGCAATTCATTGGCTGACACCGCACCGCCGACCTTGGGGCGGCAGTAAGAGTGAAAAACGGAGTTTGCGGAACGCGCGGGATTTCTGGGGAATCTTGGGGTTTCAGCTTCTTGGGATGTCGGGGGCGGTTGGCGGATCGCGCCTCTGCTCTTGGGCTTCTCTGGGCTCTCGTGGCAGCACTTTTGAGGCCTCTTGGGAGCCGTGTTGAGCCTCTAGGGGCCTCTTTTGGGCCTCTCGGGGGCCTCGTGGGACTCGTGGCCTCCTCAGGTTTTTCCGGGGCCGAGTGCTCGAAATGTCCATTCGGGGTCCCCTCCTCTTGGGGCCGTCCTGGGGCCCTCCTTGGCCGTTTTGGACGCTTCTGGGGTCTTCTTGGACCTTCTTGGAGCCCTCTTGGGGGCCTCTTGGGCTATCTTGGGTCGATCTTGAACGCTTCTTGGGCCGTTGTGGGCCTCGTGTGAGCCCAAGGGGCGAATGTGCTAAAAATATACGTTTCCCCTAGGGAGTGGAACGATTTTTGCTTTGGAGGGCCTCTTGGGACGACTATTGGTGGCTTCTTGGGGCGTCTTGGGGGACTCTGGGGCCTGGAGGCAATCTTGGGCGTCTTGGAGCGATCTTTCGGCGACTCGTAGCCCTCTTGGACCGTCCGGGCGGCCTTTCGGGGCCTCTTGACCCTTTTTGGGGCCCCCTGAGGCTCCAAGGGTGCGGCCAGCACTTTTGCTCCCCAGCCCCCCCACCCCCCCCTCCAAACCGGCTGGACCGGGCTCCCGGGGGAGGGGGTTGGGGAGGGGAAGCATCTCACACGCCGTGACTCCAAGAGGTCGGCTGATTTTTCGATCCGCCTTACGGTTAGAAATTTTGTCTTCGCGTGTCGTTCCGTCGGTTTTGGCCCACCACACCTTGTCACGACACGCTATCCACTTGCCGGACCCCGAGTGACAACGATCCGAGCCTTTCCCAGCCTCCCGCACCGCGGAGCGGAGTGACATTCATTCCGCTCGAGAGGTATAGCGTGCCGCCAGGGCCGCCGCGGCGACACGCTAAGCAAAAGTTCCTGACCGGATGCATTTTTCCGCGATGCGGTAGTAGCGTCTTTGGCGCTTGTGCTTGGTCCCCCCGCGGCCCCCAAAGAGCCTCGGGGGTGGACAGACCTCCTACCCTGGCATGTCGACTAGTGAATTGTCCGTTTTCGGTTCGCGAGAGGGCGCCGCGGCCGTCATTTTCCAGGCTTGCGCCCGCCAGGTTCGGGCCCGAGGTCGTTTCCACTAAACCACGTTTTACTAAAGGGAGGTCTGTCCATCCCCGAAAGCCGCGCACCACGGGTCACCTCTGCCCGGGGTCGTTCCCGCAGGTAGCGGAGGGAGGCAGCTCCAGGGCTGGCCCGCCCGCCCGCCCGCGCGGGCGCAGCAGCCTCCGCCCGGGCGCGGGCAACCTGTGGAGGAGCGGCCCCCGGAAGGACAATCGGCACTCGGAGGCGACGAGCGACGTGCAGTGCAGACCGTTTGCTCCGCATCCCCCCCAACGCGCTTTTTGCGTCGCAGCGCGGCGGAGGCAGTCCGCACGCGCGCTCGGGCCAGCCGGGAGACGGCAGCGCCAGTCGTCGTCCGACGGCAGGAGCGGGGAAGCGGGCAGGAGGGGCCGGCCGCAAGGGGGGCAGGGAGGGAGAGCGCCCGCGCGGCGGGCGGGGGGCCGTTGCGCGGAGCGGCCCGAGGCGGCCAGCCGGTGCGCCCACGTCCCGGAACCTCCGACGTCGTGGTGGGTTTGCTCCCTCCCCCCCGAGGTGCGGAGCCCTGCCCCGGAGGCGGCTTGTTTCCTCAGGAGGGGAAAAAACACACAGACACAAGGAATCGTCGACTCCCAGGAAAAGATTGGAATATGGGAAGTGGGAGGGGGGGGAAGACGAAACCCAGAAAATATTAGAAAACATGGGGAATCCTGTGATTTGTGTGTGTGTTTATTTGTGTTTCCATGGGCCCCTTCATTTCATCCTGGGTCGTGATGCTGGCGGCCCCAGGGCCTTGGCGAGGGCGCGAGGCCCGTCGTCGTGCCTCCTTTCCACCACGAGGGGACGTCGGGGCCGCTCGCTGCTCGGCGGCGAGCGAGGGGCGGGGGGGAGGTGCGAGAGGGAGGAGGCCTGCGGAGGAGGCGGCGGGGCTTCCAGGCCTCGGAACAAATTAGCGAACACTCATGCCGCATTCATCCGTCAACGCCTCCTCCTCCCCCCAATGTTCAAAGTTGGCGGTGGGTCTGATGAGATGTACTTCGACCGCAGTGTCCCCCGCGCGTGCCAACATTGAGTTTGGGGGGGAGGGGGAGTGTTCAGTAATTGTTTCCCTCTACCGTCTCAGAAGCCCTCGCGCCTTCCGAGAGGTCTCCTGCGCCGTCGGGGGAGGTTCCGAGACAACCTATCCAGAAGGCCGGGGGACGTCGGAGCCTTCTGAGAAGGCCCGCCCCCTCTAACTTCCCCCCCCGGAGTCGCCGCCGCCGAGCTACATGCACGGCACACGGCATCCATGAGTTCGCCCGCGCAGGTGCGTTTCTTGTATTTTGAGGGCCACATGCACTGCAACCGCGTGGTGGAGCAGACCACTGGGCCCACGGACGCCGTCGGCGCCGCGCGCCCTGCGAGGGGGGGGGAGAGGGCTTTCTTCGTCTTCGGTTTCCTGGGGCGCTCATCGAGCACTGGGATCGCCAAGAGGGGGCTCAGGACGAGAAGCCGGCGGTCCCTTGGAAGGGGTCCAGGTCTCTGGGCAGCCTCGCTGTGAAAAAGCACGGAGTCGGATTTCTGGGGCCACGGTCCAGCAGCAGCAGCAGCGGCAGCAGCAGCATGGGCTCTTGCGAACGCGCGTGAAGAGGGGCACCTGCGCAGGCACGCGCGCTTATCATCACGCGCTGAGCGCCGAACGTGGCTACGGACGCGTCCCGCCGTTGGCCCGACCGCCTGCTGGACCCAGTTCGGGGCAGGCCGAAAAGTGCACAGTGGAGGCCCATGCCAAGACACACCCTGCTTGCCTCCAGGGTGCCCTGGGTTCCTCGGGTTTCGGTGGTTCTGCCATGGAAAGCGTGACGCTCCCCCACCAAAAAATCAACGGACGTCCTGGGGTCTCAGGGGTAGGGTTTCCTGTGGCAGGTTTCTTGTGGACTGGCCTCCACTGCAATGACGTGGTCTGCAGGGCGTGGGCAGGCTCGGGCGGCAGCTCGACCCCGAGGACGGGGCCGGGGCACGCCGTGCCCGCGGGGGCCCGCGTCCGGTGGAGTGCGTGCTGGCACCCCAGGGAGTTGTCTGCGTTCGGCCCACCGGCAGCGATGGCCGAATGCTCTGCTGCTGCTGGTTGGTGGGCTTGCTTGCGCGGGGGCTGAGGTCAGAAAGTCCAGGGTTCGCCAGGGACTGCTTCCTTTCAAAGCAGCCGAAGCCTTCCGAAAAGCTTCGAGGAAGGCTTCCAAGAGGCTTTTCAGAGGGTTTCGGGAGGGTTTCGGAAGGGTTTTCGTCGGTTTGGGGGGAAACCAGTCCTTAGCGAACCCTGAGCTTTCTAAGGGGGATAGGACGGTTATGCGTGGATGCTAAGGTGGGTTGTGTTTGGCCGAGTCTATCTGGTAAGTGGGTTACAGGTATCATATAAATCTGGGAAGTGGACTGACGCAACCCTTGCGCCAATCTGAATGGTAACGCCGCGTGGTGGGATTCATCCCTGCCGGTGTCAGGGGCAGTCTGGCGCCTCGGCGCTCGAGAGACGGGGGCCAATGCAAACGTGGGTCAGCCAGAGCGCCGGATCTCGCAGGATCCGGCTCCAGAGGCGCCCCAAAGGGCCCAAAACGGTCCAAGATTGCCCCCAGACGGGCCCAAGAGGCCCAAAGATCCTCCCAAGACGGCCCCAAAGGCCCCCCAAAGGAGCCGAAAACGGTCCAAGAGGGCCCCCAGATGGTTAGATGGCTTCCAGACGGTCCGAAAGAGCCTCGAGACGGCCGGCTCCAGAGTCCTTCAAGAGGGCCCCCGAGAGGACCTCAGGAGGCCAAAAACATTGATTCCTTGGGTTTTTGCATGTTTTTCGGGTTCCCCCCCTTTTCAGTCCCAGAAGGGCCCCAGACGGCCCAAGAGGCCCTAAAGATCGTCCCAAGACGGCCACAGTGACGCCCCAAAGGGGCCCATAATGGTCCAAGCGGGCCCCCAGACGGGCCCAAGACGACCCAAGAGGCCCCAACGATCGTCCCAAGACGGCCCCAGAGGCCACCCAAAGGAGCCGAAAACGGTCCAAGAGGGCCCCCAGATGGCCCAAGAGGGCCCCCAGACGGCCCCAAGAGAGCCCCAAGAGGGCACCAATAGGCTCCCAAGCGGGCCCGAGAGGCTCCCAAGAGGGCCTGAGGACAGCCCAAAAAGGCCCCAAGACGGCTTAAGAGAGCCACAAGACGGCCCAAGGAGGATCCGAGAGAGGCCCAAGATGCTCCCAAGACACAGTACATATGTCGTCGTCATCATCATCAACAGAATCATCCTAGTCTTCATTCGTGTTTGTTTCGCGCTTTAGTGCCTTCCCAAGATACCAACACGCCCTAGTTCCCCCTGAAGAGGCCTCCTGCGGCTTCTAGATAGTCCTAGAGAGCGCCCAATATGCCACCAAGATGCCCCAAGAGAGCCCCCAGACGGGGAGACAGAGAGAAAGAACGGGCAAGCCAGCGACACTTCGCGCTCTGAAAATAGATGCGCGTTCCGTCCCCGCGCCAAGCAGGCAACGGAAAGCGCGAGGCACGAGTGATGCACGTTCTGGTGGGGCGACGCCCTCCAGGGAGGAGCGCAGAGGCGGGGCGAAGAGCGCGCACCCCGGTTCTCATGGCCAGCTCTCCTCGCGTTTTGTTTTCGAGTGAAGCGGCTCCCGGGCGGCTCTCATGGCCCGTTTCTTCGTATTTGTTCGAGTGACGCGGCCCAAGGGCTCCACGACGGCCCAAGAGAGCCCCCAAACAGCCCCAAGACGGCCCCAAGAGAGCCTCAGATGGCCTCCAGAAGGTCCGAGAGAGCCTCGAGACGGCTTCAAAGGCTCCCCAGAGGCTCCCGAGACGGCCCCCAGGGGCCAAAAACATTGATTGTTCTATGCGTTTGCAGATTTTGGGGGTTATTGTTTTTTCTGGCCAAGAAACGGTCCAAAACGGCCCAAGAGGCTCCAAAGATCGTCCCAAGACGGCCCCAGAGGCTCCCGAAAGGGCCCGAAAACATTCCGAGAGGTCCCCAAGACAGCCCCAGAGGAGCCCCAAACGGTCCAAAAGGGCCCCAAGACGGCCCAAGAGGGCTCCAAGACGGCCCCAGGAGAGCCCCAAGAGGGCCCAAAGAGGCTATCAAGAGGGGTCCAAGAGGCCCCCGAGAGAGCCCCAAGACGGCCAATGACCTCCAAGACGGCCCAAAAGGGCCCCAATACGACCCAAATGTGCCCTAAAAGGCCTCCCCAAAGGGCTCCAAAAGGGCCCACGAAGACCCCGACGAGGCCTAAGAGACAATCAAGAACACCATGGCTCCCATCAGCGAGCGGTGACGTAACAAGCTCTTGACTCCAAGGCTCCCCAGAGCGCGGTGACATAAAGAGCTCGTCAATCCAAGGCTCCCAAGAGCGAGCGGCAACGTAAAAGTCTCTGAACACCAGGGCTCCCAACGGAGAGCGGCGACGCAACAAGCTCTTCACACCAAGGCCCCCATGCGCGAAGGTGACGTAAAAAGCTCGTCACGCCAAGGCTCCCAAGAGCAAGCGGCAACGTAAACATCTCTGAACACCAGGGCTCCCAACAGAGAGTGGTGACGTAACAAGCTCTTCCCACCAAGGCTCCCAAGAGCGAACGGTGACGTGACAAACTCGTGCACACCAAGGCTGCCAAAAACGAACGGTGGCGTACACAACTCTTAACACCAAGGTTCCCAAGAGCGACAGCAACGTAAAAGTCTCTGAACAGCAGGGCTCCAAACAGAGAGCGGAGACGTAACAAGCTCTCAGCACCAAGGCTCCCAAGAGCGCAGGGTGCCATGAGCACTCGGGCCAGTTCCTGAGCGCTCTTTCCGTTTCCGTGCTGACCCAGGTGACGGAAAGAGCGAGGTACCAGTGATGACGTTGAGTTGGGGCGAAGTTTTCTAGGGAGGGGTCCAGGGGAGGGGCGAGGTCCGGGCAAAATGGTCTAATGGCCCGTTTCCCTCGTAGTGTTTCGAGTGAAGCGGCTCCCGGGCGGCTCCCATGACCCGTTTCTTCATATTTTTTCTGGTGAAGCGGGTCAAAGGGCCCAAGAGGGCCCCAAGACGGCCCCAAGAAAGTTTCAGATGGCCGCTAGGCAGTCCAAGAGAGTCTCGAGACGGCCCCAGAGGCCCTCAAGAGGGCCCCCGAGAGCGCCTCAGGAGGCCAAAAACATTGATTTATTTAAGGTGTTTGAAGGTTTTTCTGGTTCTCCTCCCCTTTTCCGTCCCAGAAGGGCCCCAGACGGCCCAAGAAGCCCCAAAGATCGTCCCAAGGCAGCCCCAGACGCGCCCCAAAGGGGCCCAAAACGGTCCAAGATTGCCCCCAGACGGGCCCAAGACGGCCCAAGAGGCCCCAAAGATCGTCCCAAGACAGCCCCAGAGGCGCCCCAAACGGGCCCGAAACGGTCCAAGAGGGCCCCCAGACGGGCCCAAGACAGGGCAAGAGGCCCCAAAGATCGTCCCAACACAGCCCCAGAGGCGCCCAAAAGGCCCCAAAACGGCCCAGGATGGCCCCCAGACGGCCCAAGGGGGCCCCAATACGCCCAAGAGGGCCCCAATGGGCTCCCAAGCGGGCCCGAACAGGAGGAGGGGGAGGAGGACAAGTTAGGTGCGCTCGCGTCAACATCTGACATCCTACCCCTCCCTCCCATCCCTTACCATGGCGCTAATTTTCTCTACCCGCGGACGCGCGGACCTGTGGCTCCGCGCGCGTGTGCGTAGTGGGTGGTGGTGCGCGTGCGTGCGTGCGTGTGTGCGTGGTTGTGGTTGTTGTGGTGGTGGTGTAGTGTGTGTGTGTGTGTGTGCGTGTGTGCGCGTGTGCTGTGGTGTGACGTGGTGTGGCGTCTTGGTGGTTTGGTGGTGGGCCAGGTGCGTACGTGCGTGATGGCGGCGGTGGTGGTGGCGGTGGTGGTGGTGTGTGTGTGTGTGTCTGTGTGTGCGTGTGTGTGTGTGTGTGTGGGCGGTGGTGGTGTGTGTGTATGTCTGTGTGTGTGCGTGTGTGTGTGTGTGCGTGTGTGTGCGTGTGTGTGCGTGTGTATGTGTGTATGTGTGTATGTGTCTGTGTGTCTATGTGTCTATGTGTCTATGTGTCTATGTGTCTATGTGTCTATGTGTCTATGTGTGTATGTGTGTATGTATGTATGTATGTATGTGTGTATGTGTGTATGTGTGTATGTGTGTATGTGTGTGTGCATGCGTGCGTGCGTGCGTGCGTGCGTGCGTGTGTCTGTGTGTGCGCGCGTGTGATGTGGTGTGACGCGGTGTAGCGTGGTGGTGGTGGGTGGGGTAGTGCGGTGGTGGTGGCGGTGCGCGGTGGTGGTGCGCGTGCGTGCGTGCGTGCGTTGGTGGGTGGAAGTGGCGGTGGGTGTGCGTGCGGCGGGGCGGGGCGTGGTGCGGCGCGGTGGTGGCGGGCGGATGGGCGCGCGAGAAAGAGGCCCGCGCTGGGGCGAGAACGCCATCCTGAACGACGAAGGCAAAACACCGATCCGAAAATGAGGCCCACGCTGCAGCGGGAGCACGATTCGGAACGACCAGCGGCGCGGAAAATAGGACGAACGCTGCAGCGGGAGCAACATTCTGAAGGACCGGAAAGACTCGGATTTTCAAAAACATAGATGAAAACCAAACTCCCGGGAATCCTGTGCGGAAAAGGACGCCGCCCAAAGGGGGGGGGGGGCTTGCTGCGGCCCCAAAAATCAACGAATCGACACCGGATGTGTAATCACCTCCAATGTTTTGGCCGGGGATCATTTTCTACATTTGGGGCTTCTTAAAAAGGATCGAAAACGTCGGCGCTGCAGCGGGAGCACGTTTTGGAACAACGAGAGGCGCAGAAATTGGGCCAGCGCTGCAGCGGGAGCACGATTCGGAACGAGCGGGAGCGCGGAAATGAGGCCAGCGCTGCAGCGGGAACACGATTCGGAAGGAGCGGGAGCCCGAAAATTAGGCCAGCGCCTCAGCGAGAGCAGCGTTTTAGAAAAAAACGCAAGCGAAAACCCAACTCCGGGGAATCCTGTGTGTAAAAAAACAGTACGCGGGGGGGTGCCGAACATCTTCCGGACGCCATCAGGGGAAGTGGGAGAGTAGTATTCATATTGTGTAATTGTGGAGGAGGAGGAGGAGGAGGAGGAGAAAGAGAGAGGAAGGAGGAGGAGGAGGAGGAGGAGGAGGAGGGGGAGGAGGAGGAGGAAGGAGGAGCGGCGGAGGAGGAGGAGGAAGGAAGGAACGAGGACGAGGCCAAGGAGGAGGAGGGAGGTAGAAGGAGGAGGGGGAGGAAAAAGAGGAGGAGGAGAAAGCGAGGAGGAGAAGGAGAAGGAAAGAGGAGGAGGAGGAGGAGGTGGAGGAGGAGGAGGGAGAGGAGGAGAAAAGGGAGAGGAGGAGGAAGAGAGGAGGAGGAGGAGGAGGAAGAGGAACTAGGACGAGGCCAAGAGGAGGGAGGAGGAGGAGGAGGAGGAGGAGTCAGGAGGAGGAGGAGAGAGATGAGGAGGAGGAGAGGAGGAGGAGAGGAGGAGGAGGAGGAGGGCGACGGAAGGGAGGTAGAAGGAGAGGCGGAGGAGGAGGAGGAGGAGGAGGAGGAGGAGGAGGGAAAGGAGGGGAGGGAGGAGGAGGAGGAGGAAGGAGGGAGAGAGGAGGAGGAGGAGGAGGAGAGGAGGAGAGGGTGGAGGACAAGGACGAGGGGGAGGAGGAGGAGGAGGAGGAGGAGAGAGGAGGAGGAGGAGGAGGAGGGAGGAGGAGGAGGAGGAGGAGGAGGAGGGAGGAGGAGAGGAGGGAGGAGGAGAGGGAGGAGGAGGAGTCAGGAGGAGGAGGAGGAGGAGGAGGAGGAGGAGGAGGAGGAGGAGGAGGAGGAGGAGGAGGAGGAGGAGGAGGAGGAGGGGGGGGAGGAGGAGGAGGAGGATGAGACGTAAGAAGCTCTTCACACCCAGGCTCTCAAGCGCGAAGTTGACGTCAAAAGCTTGTCACACCAAGGTTCCCAAGAGCGAGCGTCAACGTGAACATCTCTGAACACCAGGGCTCCCAACAGAGAGTGGTAACGTAACAAGCTCTTCCCACCAAGGCTCCCAAGAGCGAACGGTGACGTGACAAACTCGTGCACACCAAGGCTCCTAAGAGCGAAAGATGACGTACACAAATCTCAACACCAAGGTTCCCAAGAGCGAGCGGCAACGTAAAAGTCTCGGACCACCAAGGCTCCCAAGCGCGAGCGGTGACGTCACAAACTCTTACCACCAAGGCTCCCAAGAGCGAAGGGTGCCATGAGCCCTTCCGGGCACGTTGCTAACAGCGCTCTTTCCGTTCCCGTGCCGGCCCAGATGTAATGGCCCAATATTCGGCCATGTTCGGCTTTAGACGGCCCAAGTCAGCCCCGAGAGCGCCTCAGACGGCCCCAAGACGGCCCAAGAGCGCCCAAGCTACCGCCACGACGGCTTCAGGGAGGCCTGGGCCCAGGACGGCCTCAAGACAGCCAAGGAGGCCCTCAAGACGCTCCGCGAGGCTTCCAATAGGACGCCCCAGAGGCAAAAATCGTCACATGTCAACCATCTTTGTGAAGGTCGCCATTTTTCGAAGGCCAAGCCGCCCGGCTCACAACTGGCCCACAGAGCCGACAGAGGCCTCCGGCCCACCAGATGGTCATGCCTTCAAGATCGGCGTTCTTCGAGGGCCAAAGCGCCCAGCCCACAGCTGGCCAACAGAGCCGGCAGAGCCCTCCAGCCCACCAGGAGGGGCGCCATCCTAGTGAGGGTCGCCATTATTATTGAGGGCCATGACGCCCGGCCCACAGCTGGCCCACAGAGCTGGCAGAGGCCTTCGGCCCACTAGGAAAGCGCCATCCTTGTGAGGGTCGCCACTGCTCGAGACCCAAGCGCTCGGCCCACAGCTGGCCCAGAAGAGCTGGCAGACCCCTCCAGCCCGCTGGGAGGAGCGCCATCCTCATGAGGGTCGCCACTTTTCAAAACCAAAGCGCCCCCCCCGCAGCTGGTCTGCAACTGGCTCGCAGAGCCGGCAGAGCCCTCCGGTCGAGCAGGCGGGGCGCTATCTTTGTAAGTGTCGCCGCTTCGAAGGCCGAAAAGCGCCAAGCCCGCAGCTGGCCCACAGAGCTGGCAGAGCCCTCCAGCCCGCCAGGAGGGGCGCCTTCCCAGTGAGGGTCGCCACTATCGAGGGCCAGGGCGCCTGGCCCACAGCTGGCCCACAGAGCTGACAGAGGACTCCTCCTCCTCCTCCTCCTCCTCCTCCTCCTCCTCCTCCTCCTCCTCCTCCTCCTCCTCCTCCTCTCCTCCTCCTCCTCCTCCCCCCCCCCATCCCACCTCCCCCTCCTTCCCCTCCGCCTCCGCCTCCTCCTCCTCCTCCTCCTCCTCCTCCTCCTCCTCCTCCTCCTCCTCCTCCTCCAGCCTACCAGGAGGGGTGCCATTCTTGAAAGATCGGTTTTCGCTCGATGAGCAAAGCGCCCGGCCCACAGCTGGCCCACAGAGCCAGCAGAGCCCTCCGGCCCACGGGGAGGAGCGCCATCCTCGTGAGGGTCGCTTTCGTTTCGAAGGCCAAGGCGCCCAGCAGACAGCTGGCCCGCAGAGCTGGCAGAGCCCTCTGGCCCACCATCCTTTTGAGGGTCGCCAGAGTATCGAGGGTCAAAGCGCTTGGCCAACAGCTGGCCCAGAAGTGCCGGCAGAGCCCTCCAGCCCGCTGAGAGGAGCGCCATCTTCGTGACGGTCGCCACTTCTAGAATGCCAAAACGCCCAGCCCACAGCCGACCCACAGAGCCAGCAGAGCTTTCCAGCCTGCAGGGAGGGGAACCATATTCGTGAGGGCGCCACTTTTCGGGGCCCAAGAGCGCCCGGCCCACAGCTGGCCGACAGAGCCGGCAGAGGAGTCCAGCCCACCAGGAGGGGCGCTATCTTCGTGAGGGTCGCTTTACTCGAAGGCCGAAGTGTCCAGCCCGCAGCTGGCCCGCAGAGCCGGCAGAGCCTTCCAGCCCGTTGAGAGGAGCGCCATCCTTGGTGAGGGTCGCCATTGTTCAAAGCCAAAGCGCCCGGCCCGCAGCTGGCCCGCAGAATTGACAGAGCCCTCCAGCCCGCTGAGAGGGGCGCCTTTCTAGTGAGGGTCGCTACTATCGAGGGCCAAGGCGCCCGGCCCACAGCCGGCCCACAGAGCTGGCAAAGGTTTCCGAGAACGCAGCTTTTGTTCATCAGTTAAGAATTCATTTTGCTAAAGCGTATGAATGGTTTTGGCCTCCTCGGGGCCTTTTTGTGAAGGCTCTTGGGGCCTTTCGAAGGCTTCTGGGGCCATATTTGAACCATCTTGGGCGTCTTGGACCGATCGTGCAGGGATTCGGGGCGCCTTTGGACCGTCTGGGCGGCCTCTTGGGCCCTTGGGGCCCTCTTGGCCGATCTTGGGGCCCTCGTGGCCCGAAACAACTAGGCTGGTAGACGCGACAAGGCCCAGGAGATTTGGCACTTTGGGATCCCGTCCCCTTCAAGAATCGCCAGTATTGAAGACTGAAGCTCCAGGGGGATTGAGCAAGGAGCCTGAGGACACTCCAGCTCGTGCCTCAAGGGCACGGTGGCGGATACCATGACTCGCGGCCCATGATGAGCCCAGCACGAACCGTTGTAGATGTACAGTTGGCGTCCTCCTACCCCATCCGGGCGAGGCTTCATGGTCGGAGGCACTGGCATGGGCCAGGACAACTGCGACGAGACGGGGGGTCAGGCTGCCGTGAGCCGCGGGCCGCCCCCGCACTGGATGGCCTGCTCTCCTCGCGAGCGCCGGGATCGCGCTCTGCCGGCCACGGCCACTTCAAGCAGGGCCCATTTCGAGCCGATCGATTCGATGTCGATGTCGAATTTTGGCCGGCCCGAGCCGGGCCGATGCAGACATTCCGACGATTCGATGTGGCCCAGTGCACGCAGGCCGCGGTTGCGCATCCTTGCGCAGCCGATTCGATTTCGATTCCGCGCCGATGCAGCCCTATCCGACGCATGTTCCGATTCTATCCAATTTCCTTATTCGGTGCTGACTACTGACTTTACCCCGCTGGGCGCTGTCAGCTTGCAGGCCGCCGTCGGGTCAAAGTCCTCCTGGCGGGGCTGTTGACGTGACGTCTTCCGTTCCGAGTTCGAGATCGCATGCGTGTGAGCGCGACGCAAAGAAAGTGGGTCGTCTTCACCGACCCTGGCGCGCAAGCTGCCCGCGTGAGGGTGCGCGTGATCGCCCTCGTTTCCGATGCAGCCTGCCACGCTGGCGGCCCGCGTAAGCCGCGGCTCGAGGTCGCCGTGGCATCTCGCGGAAGACGACCTTTTTTGTTTCGTCGCTCACGCGCCAGCGCTTAGGAACACCATGTAGGCTCAGCGTGTGAGAAACGATAGGTCTGCACAGCGCCAACGCCTGCATGCCCTGGAGCGGTGTCGAGCGTCGTCTGCCCCGCCTTTCCGCCATGCCTCCTCGTGTCTCCGTATCGTTGTTCCGTCTGGCTCCGTCGGGCCGAGAGTCCGAACACATTGTTCATGTCTCATTATTCGACAGTTCTTTGATTTTTTGGGGGCCAAGATCCTTTCATTTCTAATTGTTCTATCCTGGGTCTCTTCCTGGACACTAGGGAGCCAGGAACAATTAGAAACAAGCACAATTAGGAATGAGCACGATTAGAAATGAACGACGTGTATATTTCCGTTCGAGACGGTTGGGGGTCCGAGGTGGTCCAGCATTGGTTTTGGCGAGTATCAGAAGACAGGCGAAGGTTGGGAAACCCGTGGCTGCTAAAGCGGAGCTCGGGGAAACTGTTTTTTTCGTCGGGGAAGCAGCCCGTTTACCATTTAGCGCGCTGAGTTTATTCCGGGAAGCTGTTTTTGTCTTCTGGGATGACCGGTTTGGCAGCCACGGATTTGCCAGCCCTCGCCCAGCTTCCGAGAGCATGAAGGGGGGGAAGAGGTCTAGGTGCGCGAGGTTTGCCTTCTTTGGCCTCGGGCCGCTTTCTGGCCCCAGGACCTCAACAACCGATCCGATGAACAACTACACCAGATGGACCCAGGGAGGGGTCTGGGGACCGATTTTGAGCGTATTTGTGCTCATCTCCCCTTCCTGACCGATTCTCGAGGTCCATCCAGTCAAGACCCCGCCATGCAGCCTCCAATACTAGAGCATTCAAGTCGAAGCCGTATGCTACTTGTTCGGTAATCTGGATGACCAAAGATCAGGAAGCCCTTATCACATTAAGATGTAGGTACTATGCCATTGAAGCGAGCAGGTGTTGCATGTACATGGCCTAAGCACACACACACACACACACACACACACACACACACACTTATGCATGTTCATGCATAAGTGTGTGCCCAGGCTCATACGATCGAGCAGGGGATGCAAGCACGAACGATGAGGACACTTTCGAAAGTTTGGGCCATCGGCATGTGTCACACATGCGTGTTATCAAAGTACGCGCAATCGGGCTGATCGATCATACCAGAAGGTATGGCATTGGCAGCTCGATTGTGTGTAACATTTATGTGTATACATGAACGAGTCCAAAAAAAATTACATTGGAATTAGTGTGGAGTTCAATGTCGCTGAAATATGTGACTGCACTGCGTCAAGTAGTGTGGTTGTAAACTACGTTAGAAATCATTGAAACATGTATTTGGTACGCATGTGCACAAGACACTAAAACCCTTGTGTTTCTAGAGGTCGGGCAAGAAGGCTGAGAGATTCTTGGGCTCGTAGACCGTGATGTCGCGATCTGCGCGAGAGGTGCGGCCAGCCTTCAGATTTATGTCAATCCCCAACCTGGAGCCCCGACTGGCGACTGGGGTGCCGGGGGTCCCACTGAGCCCCCCGGAGCCCCCAGGAATTTCCAAGACCCTTCGGGAGAGTTTCAATTGGCCGCCTGGGAGCCCTTCGAGGTCCCAAGAACGCCCCAGGCCGCTTGGGACATGCTCCGACGAGACCAGACACTCAAGATGCCTCCCCGAGGTGCTTCTGCCCAAAAAGACCCAAGAGTCTCCCCAAACCGCCCGCAGACGGCTCAAGAGGGCCGCCAGACGGCTCCAAGAAAGATCGCGGGCAGCTGGCCCAAGGGGCCTATGACGCTCCCATAGAGGGCCCCGAGAAGCCTTCGAAGGGACCCAGGCGGCCCAAGAGCACCCCAAGACCGCCCGAGAAGGCTCCAAGACTGCTCTGGAAGGGTGGGGGCGCTCTGGGGCCGTCCTGAGGGCCTCTTGGAGCGTCCTGGGGCCTCTTGGTACCCTCCGAGTCCATCTTGGGGCGTTGCGACCTCGGGAGCAGTCGCCCGACACCCGAGAGAGATGCGAGAAGCCCCGGGAGATCCGGCAACAGGGGGCCTGGGCCCCACAAGGAGATCTGAATCATTCAGCACAGAAAGCGTGAAGGGAGCCGAGGACACTCCACGCAGTGCCCAACGGTTGCGGATAAAATGCTCCTTTCTGTCGGGAGGAGCAGAAGAAGCTTAAATATGTGGGTAAGGTGCATCGGGGGGATGACGCGCTCGAATAAGCGAAGGGCGAGGATTAGGTAAGGTGACCGATGAAATCGGGGCCTTGCTCCGCCCTAAGTATCGACTTGAAGTCAGACAAGAACACTACTGGCATCCCAGTGCCAGGGTCGCGTTGTGTTCGCCCCCACACACACACACACAATTATGCGGCCCGTCGTTCCCACGCAGCAATGGATGAAACTTGCAGTCTTACACGGCTCGCACCGACTACGCATGGCATTGCAGCTGCAGTGCACGGTTGTTGTCCACGCGATGAGAGCGGAAGAGATTGCTAAGGGAGTCACCCAACTCTTCAGGTTGGTTTCACAGTCGTCCAGAGCGTGCCCGACGCATCGGGTGGCCCGGACGTGCGCGTGGACCGCGCGTTGTTTTGCTGTGAGTTGTTTGGGCGGGGCATCCTGTTCTCTCTCTCTCTCTCTCTCTCCCTCTTTCTCTCTCTCTCTCTCTCGCACGCTTGACCGCTGTGTCGCGTGCATATCATACATGTAAATGTTTGTTTCGCTGGAGGAGGGGAGGGGACCTTCAGATGCTTGCATGTCTGACCTATGTTAGGAGCAATTCCTCGATTGGTGCGGAACCATGCGAGACTGTCGGTTCGTCACAACGGAAGAACTTAAATTGAGGTTTTCACATGTCTGTCATACCTTTTGATGTTTTGGCAACAGTGGCAAGCAATCGCTAGACACGGTCCTTCAGTACTTTGCAGTATGCGCAGGTGCACATGTTTGTTGACGTTTTGCCCATGACGTGTATTGTAGCCGTACGCCGATGATTCAAAGTGTCGCAGCAGCGTTCCATGTTTCGAACAGCTTGTCATATCTTGGGGGTTGTGCATGGGACTGGTACTAGTGCACCGCCCCTCTGATCTGACGTTGCAAAAACACATGCAACATCCCAAAACATCACCTCTGGAGCCCAGGACTCCATCTTGTTGCGTAATTTTCCGAGCCGGATCGATATATGAGGGTCTTGGGGCCCGAAACCAGGCGAAAACGCCCGCTGTGAAAAAATTGCAGCGCCAGGATCTCAGGGTGGTATTGGTCATAGTGGATCTTCTGACTGCGATGCGTTGCGCCAGCACGAGAGGACCACTTCCCCTTGGTCGCGCGGCACGGGGAGTATTTCGAGCTCATACTGATGTGCCCGCTCCTCGCCGTGGCGTCGTTGTCGCCGTCGTACCCTCGCTAGGCTCGCCTAGAACCGTGATCGTAGATGTGGGGGGGGAACCCCGCTCCAGGAAGGCGGACGTCGTGGTTGCGGCATGGCGCCCCAGATGTTCGAGAGCCCTGGTCAGAAGAACAAAGTCGGCGTGCACGACTCCTCCTCCGCCTCCTCCTCCTGTTTGACTCGAGGAGCGAAACATTACATAAACATAAACATAAATGTTCGACGGTCCGCCCAGATATCTTGAATCTGCGCTGGGCCCCCTTGATGGCGCCTCCGGCGCCGCCCCTGGCGCGCACCGCAAGCCAGGGAGGTGGGTCCAGCGCGGCTCCAAGACATCCGCGCAGACCGTCGCAGGAGTATGTTTGTGCCTTGGTTTGTTCCTCGATGGACAGGCCTTACGGCGGCGGCATTGGATAAGGAACGTTTTCCTGCTGCCCAGACCCTGGCGCATCCCTCATTGTTTCAAGGCGAGGTGGGTGGCCCACGTTTGGCCGCCCATCGATCGCGAGACCCTGGGCTCCTTATCGAAGGTACCCTCATCTGAAACCTCCGCCGTGACTATGGGATTCGGGCTGGCTTCTAATGATGCCGGGCTGGTCGTGGCCTGCTCGGGTCTTTCCCGCTGCGCTGACGCGCCCGTCCCCCCCACTGACTGCGGGGGCCCGGGGCTCTCCAAGCCGCCTTGTTGCGCGGGGACGTGCTCTTCCACGGAGAACGCTCCGCCATGAATCTCTTCTCCGGGGCGGCCAAAGAGGGGGGTGATGACTGGGGGGGGGATATTATGGCGGGGGCCATGAGATCTCCCCAGATTTCATGGCGCCTCTTCTTGTTTCAATACTTCCCCAGCCCCGCCCTGGGCCGCGCACACGCCGCCGGACATGATTTGCGCCACCCCCCCTCTTGGACGCGCCCTTCTTGGCCGCCCCCGACCTACATTCGACGAAGAAAAACGGCGTAAACATAAATTGTCGGCGCTCCGCGCGGATTTTTTGGATCCGCGCTGGGGCCCCCCCGCGGCGCCACTGGCGCCGCGCCAGGGAGGGGGGTCCGTCGCGGATGCAAGAAATCCGTGCGGACCATCGAAAGTTGACCCGTCGATCGGTGAAAGTAGTTGAAAGTAGTTATTTGGGAACTCCTACATCCCAATTTACTTCAAGCGCTTCCCTACCTCAAGAACCGGTATGCCTTCAAGAACCGATGTGTTTTTGATACGTCATGTTACTATGTGGGGGGCCTGAAACCAGCCCACTTCATCCGCCTTCCTACCTCGTGTTTCTGCCTACTTTTGCCGACCGACGTGTATGTTTATGTGCTTTGTGTCCAGCTCAGGGGTCCCACTTGAGCAGGCGGCAACGGGGGGGGGCAGCGCGGCCGAAGATTGCAGGAGCAGTGGCCCCAGAGAAGCTTCCAACGGCCCCTGAAAACTGCAACCGCGGGCCCCTCCGCCCCGAGGACGAGCACCCGCAGACTGCTCCCGCGGGAACCCTCCCAGTGCCCGCGGGAAGGCTTTGCTCCGCCGCGGTCTTCGGCGATCCGTTGCCGCCCGTCTCGCTGAGTCTCGCCACTGGTGCAGTCCGTGCCTGCCCGCTCGAGGACGCCGGGGATCCCTCCCACCTCCCCTCCGCCGCCCCAGGGCCCATCTCAATCCGATCGATCCGATTCGATATCGTCTCTGGCCGGCTCGACCCAATTCGACCCCGATATTCCGGCGATCCGATTCGGTCTGATGTTCGCGCGGCGTTGTCGCGCATTTTGGCGCAGCCAATCCGATTCGAGGCCGATTCTGTGCCAACGCAGCCCGATTCGACGCACATTCCGGTTCGGTCCGAATTCCCGATCTGACGCTGACTGATATTGCCTCCCCCTCGCTACTCGGGCTTACTTTTGGGACAAAGGACGCTAGCCCTGCTGCACAGGTTAGTTCATTTTAACAACGCCCTGAGCGTGTTTTTTTGCGTTTTCTAATTTGGGTTCTTGACAGGCCGAAAACGTTAAAAACACGCCGCGTGCTTTTGGTTAGCCTTTTCAGGATAGTTGCTGTTGGCGTTTTCAGATTCGTCGCTGCGGTCCAGCCTTTTTGTTTGCGCTGTTTTGCTTTATCGTCGAAGGCTCCTCCTTGTCATCTCTGCCAGCTTGGCCCCCGCGCCCCCCGCCCCGCCACCGTTCGCCCCTTCTGCCCCCCCCCCTCCCTCTCCCAGGTCGACGCACCTGCCTTTGACCCATGAGCTGCGCACACGGGGAGGGCCCAAAAACCGGTTCCCGCGCGGAGACCCCCCCAAAAAATGATGTGACACCGCTCTGACACCGGAAAGGGGGGGCGGCAGCAGGGGAGGGCGGGCTTCCGCGACGAGGCACCAGCGACGGCCACAGAAAAGCAAACTCGCATAAAGAAGACGATAGGGCCTATAGGGATACTTTTTGGCTCGCGGCTCCAAGGCGGATGACAGGGAGCAAACACAGCGTCCGGGGCGCGTGACGATGTAAATTGGCCACCGAGGCGAATGCACGTGCAAGGGACAAAATGACACTCATTAAAGCGCAAGCTGCGTCGGCAGGAAACCGATCCAGACATCCCAACAGGTGGGGACGCAGGCGCGGCGACCGGCGGTGGAACGATAGGGATACGCAAGGAGAAGGAAACACGCGATCTACGGGTCTGACAACGCTAAAACATGGTCTGGAAACGCTAAAACAACACGTTTTGTTCTTAGTGTTTTCAGTTTTGGGGTTGAGACATGATAACGCGGAATCAAAGTTTCAAGACGCCGAGCAGAAAACGCTGAAAAAAACGCCCTGGGCAGATGCAAGACGAACCAAGCTGCACAGCGGTGCGCTTCCACGGGCGCTGATCCTGCACACGGGCAAGGCTCAAGGGCATCTTGGGGGGAAAGGCTCGCAAGGTCAGCTCGGAGTCTTCCCCTTCCCGGGCCTCTTTTAAGGGGCCTCTTGGGCCGACGTGGGGGCCCCCGGGGCCGCCTGGGGGCGAACTTGGGACGATTTTGGAGCCCCGTGGGCCGTCTCGGACGCAATGACTACACCTTAGGCGATGCTTAAGAAAACTTAAGCTTTCGGCCAGAGTCTCGATTATTCTTAACGTTTCAATGTAAATCTTAAGATTGTAATAGAAATGTTGGGTTTTTATTCAAGATCTTCCCAACGGCTGTCTGTGAGCACTCTCTGGCCGTCTGGGGCGCGTCACGGACCGTCTCGAGGTTTGCCTTGATCACCGTGAAGCTGCCCTGGGCCACTTCGACGCTTTCGTGGACTGTCTTGGCGTTTCCTTTGGGCCGTCTTGAGGCGCCTCGGGGCTCTGGACAGGCTCCAGGGGCCCCAGGGATGCGTTTAGGAGCTCGTGCCCCCGGCCACGCCCCTTCAACAGTCTTTCGGACCCCAGGGGAAGGAGACAAGGGGAGGGGGACAGCCAACAATTTCACACGCATTTGCACCCTGGGCTAGCGGGGGTCGGCGGATCATTGATGTATGCGCCCATTGTGTTGCGCCGTTTTTTGGCGGGTTGTTTCCTTGTCATGATTGCATTTCGTATTGATTGTATGCGGCACGTGTCGCACGGCTGATGCAACAGATAGTGCAGTATGTGGCGCAATCACCTAATTATGTTTGCACGATACGTCATATTATATGTGTCATGCCATGATGTTGGCACTATGCTCGTATAGCAATGCGTTAATATAATATGAGGCGTCAGCTGTACTGGGTGGCATGTGGCGGTCCAGCCGTTCATACTAGCATTAGAAGCGTCGGTATGTTTGCGGCGTCACTTGCTCACGACGGTTTATGAATGTGCCTGAAGGTGCTTTGCTCGACATAGCCTCGATTACTGCAGGGACAGATATAGCATACCTTTCCGGATGGGATTGGGCAAGGAAAGCACATGCGTTTGAAGTGGTGCCATGGTTTTCGTCCAGAAGAATGTTGCCGATGTGTATTTCTCTCTCTCTCTCTCTCTCTCTTTCGTTTAGTATATCTCTCTCTCTCTATGTCTCTCTTTCTCTCTCTCTCTCTCTCTCTTTTTTTTTCTCTCTCTCTCTCTCTCTCTCTCTCTCTCTCTCTCTCTCTCTCTCTCTCCGTCCAGATTGAATACAGTGTCTTCGTTTTTTCCTCGATTCGTACATGTCCAATGTCGCTCAGCATGCGAGCGTGAAGGGTGGTAGGATGTATGCTGGCCTGGTGCCACGAAGAGCAGTGCCTGTTGCTACCGCCCGCCGTAGCGAACAATTTGCAATCGGGATTCTGGCTGTGTTTGTCGACCTCTGCTGGCAGGGTGTCGTTCGCGCTGGCGCGCCCATCGGAAGGCGGATTGTGCTCGCGCTAGCGCACCCACGGGAAGGCGCAAGTTACAGTGCGTTGACAGCGTCGCGGTATCGGTACAGTCGGACCGAGGTATAAGATCGAGGTCGGTTCGGGGAGGGTACCCTAATGTTCTTCGTGTCTGTTGGTTGTGCTTAGGCATCTTGGGGAGGATACTCTTGGATGTTCTGTTTGTTTTTGCCGGCGAAGGTCTCGTGTTCTTGGAGGATGTTCTTCTGGCCTAGGTCCGACCGTATTGGGTATCACATGAATCTGAGCATTCTCGCTCAGAAATGCAGTCTTCTTGATGTCTGCCAGCCGAGACCCCTTCCCAGCCGGCGGTCAGCATCGAGGGCAGGCAGGCGGAGGAGGAGGAGAAAGAGAAATGAGAGGAGCAGGAGGAGGAGGAGGAGGAGGAGGAGGGAGGACGAGGATGGAGGAGGAGAAGGTGGGAGGAAGAGGATGGAGGAGGAGAAGGTGGGAGGAAGAGGATGGAGGAGGAGGAGGAGGAGGAGGAATGTCGCCGCCGCCGCTCCGCTGTCTGCCTTGCTGCTGCCCTGCTCCTCCTCCCCTCCTCGTGCACTTCACTGTTGCGAACACCGCGGGCACATCGTCTTTCGGGGAAGTGCGCAGCAGCAGAAGGGAGGAGGAGGGAGGAGAAGGGAGGAGGAGGAGGGAGGAGGAGGAGGAGGAAGGGAGGAGGAGGAGGAGGAGGAGGAGGGAGGAGGAGGAGGAGGAGGAGGAGGAGGAGGAGGGAGGTCAGACGCGGCGGTCGCTTCGACCAAGTCGGTGCAGCATGAAAGCAGGAGGAGGGGGGAGGGGGAGGACGAGGAGGAGGGGGGAGATGGAGGAGGAGGAGGAGAAGGGACAAGGGAGGAGGAGGAGGAGGAGGAGGAGGAGGAGGAGGAAGAAGAGGAGGAGGAGGACGACGACGATGAGGATGCAGGAGACGGGAGGGGGAGCTGCAGGAGCCTGAGGAGGGAGGACGAGAGCACACCCAGGGGGTATCAGCGCTGTTGCTGTATATGATCCATCACGTCACCGCCTCGAAAAGTCCGTGCGCGCCTTCCTCTTCACCACTCGACCCGCCCACCTGGAGGAGCACCCACTGGGCCTGCCACTCAGGCCGAATCTTTGTCTTGAGCATGATCTGTGCCTGGAGTGCGAGTTGTCAAGACCGCGACAGGCTTCGGCCATACAAGCGCAGCGTAGCGAGATGTCCAGCGAGGGCCCGCTTCGAAGAGGGCCCGCCCCCCATCCGTTTCGGTGTTGCACAAGTGTGTTGCACAAGTGTGCCGTCTTGGTCACCAAGTCCGAGGAAGTTCAGAGCGAGGGCCTCGTGTTGAAAAGGAGCCGCCAGCCCTCCGTGCAGCTGTCACGTACGTTCAAGCTTCTCATCGTTGAACTTTTTGGGGGAATTTGAACCAGAGCCCCATTCTGGAAAGAGGCCGCCCTCCACCCCTGTAACGGCTGCATGCTTTCAGGACGAATGCGCACGGCACTGAAGCGAAAGCCCCAGTTTGACGAGGAACCGCCTTCCATATTTGTGACTGTTGCGAGAGGTTAGAACAAAGATGCGCGGCACCAACGCTGTAGTAGCCCCATTTTGAAAAATAAATCGCCCGCTATCTTTGTAACGAATGTGCGCAGCACTCATGCGAGAGCGCCATCTTGAAAAGGGCCCGCCATCCATCTGCGCAGTGATTAACACCCGACCCGCACTATCGGCACGTCGTGGTGTGCGACATGGAGGAGTTATCTATAACAAGTCAAAGGAATGGACGAGGAGGAGGGAGGAGGCAGCAGAGGGTAGAGGGAAAAGCGGAGGCGGTGGAGGAGGAGGAGGAGGAGAAGGAGGAGGAGGAAGAGGAAGACGAGCAGCAAGAACAGGAGGACGACGCGAAGGAGGAGGACCAAGAGGGGCAGACGAGGAGGATGTGTTGGGAAGATGGGGAGAAGAAGCCCGACGAGGCGGAGAAGAAGAAGAAGAAGAAGAGGAGGAGCAGGAAGAGGAGGAGGAGGAGGAGGAGCAGCTGGACGAGCTGGAGGGGGGGGGTGACTTGTGGGCCAAAGGTTTCCGCGCCAGCCCCCTTCGAGAACCCCTGCGCTCGCGTGCGGAGCGCGCAGCCGTGCCCTGCTGAGGGGGCGTGCCAGGACGCCTCCTGGACAGAGCAGAAGCCCACGGTACGCGGCCGACCGGGTCCCGGTCGAAGCTGGCGCGTCCATGCGCCAGTTCTGGGAGGACTTTGCGCCCGCCGCGGGCGCTTGCTTCGGGGGGGTCGTGGGCGGGTGCCATCGGTTTGTCGTCGCAGGTGTTGTCGTGTAGGTTCGATTTGGTTTCGGATCGCTTTCGGAGGGCATCGGGGGACACCGACGGGCCACGACGGTTTTGTGTTTGGATTGTCCTCGGAGGGTTGCCAGGTGCCTCTGGAGGTCGTTCTTCGCTGTGCGGGAGCAGTTCACAGCACATAAGCTTAAGCGCAGCACGTGCCATGCTCGACGCACGAAGGAGGAAGAGCACAGGAAGGAGGGGCGGATGACGAGGGCGAGGCTTCCTCCCGCGGGCGCGCCTCCTCGCTCCCCTCCCTCCCTCCCTCCCTCCCGCCTTCCCTCACTCCTCCCGCCTTCCCTCCCTCCCTCCCTCCCTCCTTCCCTCTCTCTCCTCATCCACCTCCTCATCATCAGTACCACCATCATCATCATCATCATCATCATCAGCAGCAGCAGCAGCATCATCATCATCGTCTTAATCGCAATCATCATCATCATCATCATCATCATCATCATCATCATCATCATCATCATCATCATCATCCTCATCATCAGTATCATCATCATCATCAGCAGCAGCATCAGCATCATCGTCATAATCGTCATCATCAGCACCATCATCATCACCATCATAATCATAAACATCGTCAGCGTCATCGTCAACTTCATCATCTGCAGCAGCATCATTATTATCATTAGCAATATCATTATCATCGTCATATTAGTTAACACCAGTATCATCACGAACATCACTAACATCATTATATGCATCAGCATCTTTATCGACAACAGTGGCAGCATCATCATCATTATTATAATCCCCATCATCATCAGCAGCATCATCACTCTTCTTCTCCTCCATCGATCTCCCTCCTCATCTTCCTCCTCCCTCACCCTCCTCCACCTCCTCATTCTCCTTCTCCTTCTCCTCCCTCCTCCCTCCTCCTGTTGCACTCGCTACACGTCTTAGGCTCCTCCGCTCGCACTTTCCGTCCCCGCCACAGTGCCGCTCGCATTTGCGGCGGCGTTGTCGGAGGCAGCGCCCTCGCCCTGACCAGTTGGGGCGCGCCCCGCTGCTGCACGTCCGCCCTGGGTGGGTGCAGCTTCTCCTCCCTCCTCCTTCCTCCATGTTTTTCCTCCACTCCTCCTACTCCCTCCTCCTCCCTCCCTCCCTCCACTCTGCCTTCCTCCCTCCTTCTCCTCCCTCCTCCCTCCCTCCTCCACTTCTGTTCTTTCTGAATAACTCCCCCATGTCGCACACCCAGGCGTGTCAGCAGGGCGGGCCGGGCGTTTCGCCTGAGACTTCCTCCCCACTAATGATCCTGAAGCTTGATATCTGCAGCGGCTTCAAGGATAGAGGGCGGGTCGTTTTCAAAACGTGGCTCTCGCCTCAGCGCCGTGCGCATTCGTTTGAAAAGTTTGCAACAGTTTCAAGGATAGTGGGCGGGTCGTTTTCAAAATGTGGCAAAGTGTGCAACAGCTTCGAGGATGGAGGGCGGGTAGTTTTAACAATGTGGCTCTCGCTGTATCGCCGCGCAGATTCGTTTGAAAAGTCTTCAACAGTTTCAAGTCAGGAGGGCGGTCAACTTTCAAAATGTACCTATCGCTTCAGTGCCGCGCACATTCTTGTTTGAAGTTTGTTTGCACCATGTTCAAGGATGAAGGGCGGGCCCTTTCCAAAATGTGGCTCTCGCTTTAGCACCGCGCACATGTGGCTTCTGAGGCTGCAACAGCTTCAAGGATGGATGGCGGGTCGTTTTCAAAGTGTGGCTCTCGCCTCATCGCCGCGCACATTCGTTCACAAAAGTTTGCAACAGTTTCGAGGATACGTATGGTTGAAATCCCAGGAATTGTGTTCTGGCACGAGTTAGGACAGCCAGGACGCAACAGTCACGTTGAGTCGCGGTGTTGAAGTCCCACGAGCGGTGCTCTGGCACGACTGAGGATTGTCAGGACGCAATAGTGATGTTGATTCGCGGCGTCAAGTCCCAGGAATGGTCTGTTGCCCTGATTGGGGATTTTCAGACGCGTGCCTTCCAATGGGGCACGTCCCCCAATGAACGCAAATGCTCGTAGGGACCTATTAAGAGGAAATTTGGAAGGAGGGTTGATTGTAACATCATTGATGCGTCTTGGGCTCACGCTTGTCTCTCCTCCTCCTCCTCCTCCGCCGCCTCCTCCTCCGCGACAGTGACACAGCCAGCGTTTTGCCAGCGGCGCGAAGGTACAAGAGAAGCGCCCGAGCAACAGAGACAAAAGCTCGCTCCTCCTCCCCCCTCGCCCCCCGCCCGCCCCCCTCCTGCGTGCTCGGCGGCCGCCCCCCCACCCCCCCCTTACCCTCGCCCCCCCACCCCCTGCGTGTCCGGCGGCCGCCCCCCCATCCCCTCGCCCGCCCCCTCGCCCGCCCCGCCCCCCCCCCCCCCCCCTCTCCCTCGCCGCCTCCCCCCCCCCCTTCGTTCTCGGCGACCACCCCACCCCCCGCGCCGCCAGAGGAGCCGCCAGAGGGTGCCCCTCGGCCCGGTGCGTGGGCGACGGCGCTGCAGCCAGCGCGCCCCCGGGGGGAGGGCGGCAGCAACGCGGGCGGCGACGCAGCTCCCTCCACTTCCTCCTTGTACCCAGACCCCCTGGAGCCATGAAAAAATCACGACGGGAGGTTTTTCCATATTTTTGCTGCCTCTGGGGGCCCTCACATGCCGTCACCGAGCCTCGGGACCATCAAAAAACGGCTCAGGATGAGAAACCAGTCCCGGGGAGTGGGTCCAGACCTCTGGGGGTCGACGTCATAAAAAAAATCATGACGTCGGGGATCTGGGCTGTAAGGCACCACGACGGGAAGTTTTTGGCAGTTTTCGGGCCTCCGGGGGCCCTCGCCGGGTCCCGGGATCGTCAAAGAACGGCTCGGATTGAGGAGCCGGTCCCGAGGAAAGGGTCGGGACTTTCGGGGGCCCGCGCTGCGGAGAAGAACACGACGCAGGAGTTCTAGGTCTTGGGGCTGCTCACGCAGGCCTTCCGAGTGCGGCCCAAGCAGATGGTGTCGGAGAATATCCCGCATCGCCGACGCATCGGTGATGCGGCTCCATATGGAGCCCGAGCTTCTCCACACCGACGTCGCCGATGAATCGCCGACTATGCCGATGCACCGGCGATGCATCGGCGATGCGGCACGATCTTCTGGCCCCCATCTATTCGAACCCCCTCTGGAAGGCCTCCAAAGATGCTTCAAGCTGGCCCACGAGAGGCCCAAATGCTTCAATAGGCAACCAAAAATCCATAATTGCTGCCAGCCCGCCTTCTTGCTCCCGAAGGGCTCCAGAGGCCTCAACATGGCTTCAAGAGGGCCCCAACCGAGCCCCGAGACAGGCTCAGGACCCCAACCCCCTCTACTCAGGCATCATTTGGGAACCCTCCAGCTCAAGATGGGAGTGAGGACTGGGGGGGGAATATCATGGCTGCGGCCATGGCCCCCTCTTCCTCTTATTCATCCTCCTCATCCTCCCCCTCATCCTCCTCCTTCTCATCCTCCTCGCCCTCCTCCTCCTACTCTTCATCCTCTTATCATATTTTTGGGATGGTATAAGGCATAATTGGACGAGGAGGAGAGGCAGAAGGAAGACGAATCGGGAGTAAGGAGGGAAAGGGGATCGGGGGGGGGAAGGCAGTCGGTCAATGTTGAGCTATATTGGAGCCGTCTTGGAGCGATCCAGGTCCGTCTTAAGGGTGCAAGCCCCTGTGGAAAGATCCTCGCACCGCAGGAAAGACGTCGGAGGCGGCCTAGGGAACCACCCCGAGTCCTTCTGGATGCAGAGCTGGGCCCTCCAAGGTGGGAACGCGAAAACATATCTCAAGCACCATATACATATATATATATATATATTATATATATATATATATATAATATATATATATATATATACATATTGGTAAAATATGCTCCGCGGCGCAACCGTGTTTCGAACAATATGTTGGCACAATGTGTTTCATGGCCATCCCGTGCTATCGTGCCCCTGTTTTCTTCAATCGGCTGCGCCGCACGCCTCCATCCTTTCTGGGCCCTCGTTTTCTGTCCGCCCGCGCCGCGCGCCTGCCGCGTCCTCCCGCAGTCCCGCCTCTTGCTGCTGCTGCTGCGGCTGCTGCGGCTGCTGCTGCTGCTGCTGCTGCTGCTGCTGCTGCTGCTGCTGCTGTTGCTGCTGCTGCTGCTGCTGCTGCTGCTGCTGCTGCTGCTGCTGCTGCCGTTTCTGCTGCGGCTGCTGCTGCTGCTGCTGCTGCTGCTGCTGCTGCTGCTGCTGCCGTTTCTGCTGCGGCTGCTGCGGCTGCGGCTGCGGCTGTGGCTTCGGCTGCTGCTGTGCTCGCTGTGCACTGCACGCTCCCCGCACGGATCGCGCCTCGCGGCGACCTCTTCCTATTGCCCCAGTGGGCGCGCCGCCCGCTCGAACACCGTCCCCGCTTGAGCTCGGCGCTCAGGGCCGAGGATCCGAGTTTGCTCAGGCCGTGCGAACAAATCGAGCGACTCTGGCGAGGTGGGCATCTTGGGCCTGCCCCCAGGGCCTCCAAGACGGCCCAAGAGGCGCCCCCGAGAGCGACCCAGGACAGCCACCCCCCTCCTGAGCCCTCTTTGCGAGCCATGGTGGCAATGTGGAGTTCCAGCCGCGCAGAAAGCCACGCAGGGATCCCGAAGGGCGCGCGAGCGCGCCCGGAGCGCCCTGAAAGTCCCGGACTTCGGGCGTCCGGGCCCCCGAGGGAGCACTCGACGGCTCTCCCCTGGCAGTGCCTGCGCTGACGGGCTCTCTCACTTGTGCAGTACGGACTCGTGGCGTAGTCCGGGCTTTCGCCTGGGGAGCGCCCGTGGGCGCTCCCCAGGCCATGTTGGGGGACGGTTTTTTGGCCATGTTGACTATTTGGGTGCACGTTTGACTATTTCCCATTTTTTGTTAATAAAAATCCGCCTGTAGGAGGACATGCCCGACCTGAACATGGCTTGCACCGTACGATTTGCACCACATGAGCGACGCAAGAAAACAGGGTCGCATTCGCCGACATTGGCGCAGAAGCTCCCCGCGTAAGGTCGCGCGTAAGCGCCCTCGCTTCCAGTGCAGCGTGCCGCGCCGGCGGCCCGCGCGAGCCACCGCGTAAGGTCGTTGTGCCATCACGCGTGAGACCACTTTTTCTTCGTCGCCCACATAACTTGCACCACACAGCTTGCACCACGCAGAATGTACGACATGAAGTGACGCACCTATTTTACACATCCAGGGTGCAAGAATCTACGATTTGGGCCGACACAGGCAAGCATTCCATACACTGAGCTCGAAGGGACCTGAGGACATGCCACTCAGTGCATACGGCACGGTGGCGGGTGTGTTGTTTCTCGATCCCAAGACTGTTCGGGGAGCTCATGGGAGCTTTTGGGGGCCTCGGCCAGAGTCGGAGTCGTCAGACATGTTCGGAGTCGTAGGGTAATCTTGAATACTTGTCGGTGCCTTTGGGGATGGTCTTGGGCCATTTGGGAGAGTCTTGAAACCGTCTGGGGCCAGTCTTGCGATGCCTTAGTGAGGCCGTCGCGCAATCTGTGGCCGTCTTGGCATTTGGGGGCGGCTTGGGCTGTTTTGTGTTTGCATCGGGAAATCCAGGGTGGGGCTCTTAGACCGTTGGGGGTGGCGGCCGGAGGTGGCCCCAGGACTGTCCGAAGACCTTTTGGAGGCAACATTGGGGCCTTCAGGGTAGCGAAGCATAGTTTCCGAACACGTGGTCTCCATTGCCTGTCATCTCTGGAGCTTGTTGGGTGGCCGTTTGGAGGCCTCTGGGGAGTTTGTGGGCCTGATTCGGGTGACTTGGGGACATCTTGGAGACCACTTGATGGAAGGCTCAGCACCGTCGGAGCGATCTCACGGGGACATTTTACGGTGCATCTTCGGGGGATTTCGTGCGTCCCCAAAATTGGTGTCTTTCCCTGAGCCCGACGCGGGCTTGATGCGGACTCGACGTGGATCTGAGACGGATTCGACACGGATTCGACAGGGGTTCGACGAGCCCGACACGGATTCGACACGGATTCGATGTTCATAGGGCGCGACGGGATAGACGAGGTCCCCCGCAGATGCAACATGAGGGCATTGGGGCCGTCCTTTGAGGCCTTGGAGCTTTCTTGGGCCCGTCTTGAGCGAGTCTCGGACCGTCGCCCCCAACCGTGGCGTGGCGACTTCGCGTGCGTCTCCGACCCCTGCGAAACGGGCCTCCACCTCTCCAGCGACGGGGTGAAGGCGCCCCTCGGCCAGGGCAATCCTGGAGCCGCCATCATTCCTCCGTTCGTCCACCCAGCTCCCATGGGGCTCCCCCAGAGCTCCCCGAGTGCCCCCAGGGCTTCCCACAGCTCCCGGGAGCTCCCCGGGGGCTCCCAGGGCTCCCCGGGAGCTCCCAAGGGGCTCCCCAGGTGTTCCCAGCGTTCCCCGAGAGCTCCCAGGAGCTCCCCGTTTGTTGGCAGTGCTCGCCGGGAGCTCTCTGCAAGTGTTCCCAGGGGTCGTCCATGTATCTATATGGTGCCGTGTTTTGCTTTGTCTTGTTGTGGCTCATGTTGCCTTGGCTTGCCCAGGCCTGCGTTGTCGCATAGTTTGCGGTGTGCCATTGTATGGATGTGTGTTCTGTCGTGTTGTGCTATCCTGACAGGGCTGTGCTATCCCATATCCTCTCACCATGTCCTACCTGCGCGCATGCAAATCCACCGCAAAGCCGAGTGCACACCCAACAACTGACAGAATTGCATCGGAATGTGTACAGCGCCGGGGGCAGCAGCATCCATGGCGTCATCTGCTCAAGCACTTACAGGGGAGATAAGCCAGCTAGCAAACGGGACGGCAGGGTGCGATATCCACCAGCAACTTTGCCGTCGTCGTCGAGGCGAGGAGAACGCTTGTCCATTGCTTTCTTGGCTGTTGGTGATCTGCCCTCAGCGCCGATGCTCGCCCGTGTGTTCCTCTGTGAGTGTACGTGCGTGTGCATGTGTATGTGTGTACATTTGCTGTGTCTGGACGCGTGCGTTCTTGTATGTGCGTGCCTGTGTGGGTTGTGAGGGCGTGTAAGAGTGTCTGTGTGTGTGTGTCTGCGTGTGTCTGTGTCTGTGTGTGTGTGTCTGTGTGTGTGTGTGTGTCTGTGTCTGTGTCTGTGCCTGTGTGTCTCTGTGTGTCTGTGTGTGTGTCTGTGTGTGTCTGTGTGTGTCTGTGTATGCGCGTGTCCGTGTGCGTCTGTGTGTGTGTCTGTGCGTATCTGTGTGTTTGTGTGCGTGTTTGTGTTTGTGTTTATGCTTGTGTGTGCGCGTGTGTGTGTGCGCGTGTGTTTGTGTGTGTGTGTCTGTCTGCGTGTGTGCGTGTGTGCATGAGTGTGTTTGTGTGTGTTCTACGACCTTTCGCTGCGCGCGGGGCCGCGACGCCAAAAAGGATATGTGTGTGTGTGTGCGTGCGTGTGTGTTGTGTGTTTGTTTTGTGTTTGTGGTGTGCAGCGTGCGGTGTGTGTATGGTGGGTATGGTGTGTGCGGTGTGTGGTGCGCGTGTGATTGTGAGTGTGGATGTAGGTGTAGGTGTGAGTGTGAGTGTGCTATGGGTGTTCGTGTGCGCAAATGAATGCGAGAGTGTGTGTGTGTATGTGTCTGTGTGTGCGGCGTGTGCGGTGTAGGCTGTAGGCGGTGTGTGCGGTGTGTGCGATGTGTCCGTATGTGCGTGCGTGCACGTGTGCGACCGTAGCTTGGCTCAAGGCCTCTCCCGGGGGGACCTCCCCCGGGGTCAGGGCTCGAGATTGACCGAAGCGGCCTGGGCGGCGCGGCCGGGCCGCCGCGGCCGCCGCGCCGCCTCGGCATGTCTGCCCGCGGCGGCGCTGGGCTAGCTGGGGGCCCTTGCGCTGGCGGCGCCGCGGGCTCTGCCGCGGCCACCGGCGCGGCCGCCGCTTCCCGCGCGGCTGCGCTGGTTCCGGCCGCCGCCTGCACCGCGGCCGCGGCCGCCGCCCCCGTGGAGACCCCGGCGGCGCGGCGGCGGCGGCAGCGGCGCGCTGCTGCTGCCCGCGCCGCGGGCCCCGTTGCCGCAGGCGCTTTCTGCGCTGCGGCCGCCGCGGGCGCCGCGGGCGCTCCCCGCACTGCGGCGGCCTCCGCTGCCGCGGCGGCCCCGCCGGCCCGCGCGGCGCACCCCGCTGGCCGCCGCGGGTGGCCGCGTGCGCCGCCGGCGCCCCCCGCGCCGCGGCCGCCGCCTGTGCCGCGGGCGCCAGTGGCGCTGCGGGGGCTGCGGGCGCCGTTGGTGCCGCGTGCGCGGCCTGCGCCGCGGGCGCCGCCGCCGCCGCGGCCGCTGGCGCGCTCGATGCCGCCGCGGCCGCCGCGGCAACCGCGGCCGCCCGCGGAGGCCGCCTGGGGCGCTTGGGCTGCTGGCGCCGCGCTGTCCCAAGACGAGGCCGCTGGCACCCCGGCCGCGGCGCGGGACCTCGGCGCCCGCGCGCCGACGCCCAGCGAGGTTGAGGAGAAGGAAAAGAAGTCGACGGCCGACATCTCCAACAGTCGTCGGCACGGCGAAACTACGAATATTGGCGACAGACGTGTACAGTGTCTCTGCGCGCGTGTGTGCGCGTTCGTGTGTTGCGCGTGTCTGGTATGTCTGCGTGTGCTTGTGTGTGCTTGCGCGGAATGAGTGCGTTCGCGTGCGTCGACCATGTGTGGCACATTTGCTGAGTTGACGTTTGTAGGGGGTGTTCGGGAGGAGTGCCACGTCCAGTAAGTGCTATGGCATCGGGGGGCGCGCCCGTAATTCTCACCGGCCTGGGCGCGGCCTAGCCAGCCACGCCGGCGCGTCAACAGACCGCCGAGTCGGACGGCAGGTTCCGGCGCTCTGGAATGACGATGTAGCGGGGGTGCGCATGTGCAGATTTGCATAGTTGATGGCTCTATCTTGTTTCCTCACTGCACGATGTTGGGCCAAACGCGCCTGGGCGGGGCGGGCGGGCACGACTCGCTTCCATGCGCACGCAGGGGCGGTTGGACTCTTAGAGTCTCCTATACCTGGGTAGCGCATAACCGGTTGCTGCTTGATCACCGGTGATTGGGTGGCTTTGGTTCGGGTTCCAGTCTGGCGTCCATACTCAGATCCTCAAGGCGCATCCCTGCGGGCGCGCGCAGGAGCAGTATCTCTTAAATGGCCCCCCGACCTCTTCATGTTTCTGTGCGGCTTGGAGTGGGTGGGGGTGGCGCGACTGGAGTCCGTCCTGCGTCGTCAGGGGAACCCGCTGGCCGGAACGCCGTCGCCTTCTAGGTCGCCTTTCCTGGCGCTGGGGCGCAGTCTTGAACTGCACCTCTCGAGGCGGTGGCCTCGCGCCCTGACGACGCGGAGCCCGCCCCCACGGCGCCGGGAGGTGGCCGCGCACCGCCCCCCACGGAGTGGGCCCCTCCTGGCCAGCAGAGGAGCGATTAGAGCAATCCGGGTTTCGAGAGGACGCGGGCTCGCCCCTGGGTCCGAGTCGCCACGGTTGATTCGAGCGCACCTGAGTGCTGCGCGCAGTTGGTAGGGCGTTTGTGCGTGGCGCGGGGTGTCTTTGCATGTGTTCGCGTGGCGCGTGCGCGCGCGCGGCGCGGGCGCGAAGTGCGCGTTGTGCGCACCTGCAGGGGCGCATGCAAAGCTGTCTTGAGCGCTCCGATGTTTTATTTCGCGCTGCCGCCGCAATCGTCGGCATGTTCACCCAGGACGGGCGTCGCAAGGTCCGATATTCCCATGAGGCGCCGTCATGGTATAGTGGATGCGCCCCCAATTTACCCAGTTCGGGGATCTGGCTTCCAATGGGGCCTCTGCATGCGGGTTTTTGGGTCGGGGACTGGTGTCCAGGCCCTGCTGGGGAGACGAAGGGCGGCACTTTCGGGCTACATCCCCTTCCACCAGTACCAGTACCACGATGGCGACCATACGCATTTTCTTCCAGAACGGCGCGACTGGCTCCGCCAGGGGTGGCTGGGCGCGCCACGCGGGCTCTCTGCCGCGCGCCCGCGGGAGCGAGCTGGGAGTGCATGACCCCGTTTTCTGGGGCCCCGCTGGCCTCACTGCGGGCGGTGTCGCGAATAGCTTCGCCCACAAGCGCCTGGTTGAGCTGGAGCAAGGCCGCGTGGCCGCTCTGGCGGCGACGAGCTGCAGACGAGCGCATCATCTCGGAGATCTCCGGCACGCTGCCAGGGCACCCGTCGCCGTCCGCCTGCCGGAAAATCACGGACAATCCAAGCGACTTCAATTCGGCGCGAACGAAATGGGCACGGAAAGAATGGGCACAATGCTCAACAGCAGTTCTTGTTCATGTTGAACGGGACTCGCTGTCGGCGTCGCCGCGGCCTGTGTCCGTTTGAGACAGGAGGCCGCCTGCCCGAAAGTGGCCGCCGTTGGTTTGGGACAACACTTGTTGCCGGGCATTGTACCCATTCTTTCCGCGCCCATTTCGGGCGCCCAAATCAACGCGACCTCCACGGCGCTGACGTCCAGCGACGCCGGGAACAGGCAGGAAAACTTGGCGGCTGACTTCGCCAACGGCCGTCTTTTGGTCACGATGGCGATCACGCGAATGCTCTTCCACGGCGGCTTCACTGGCTCTGCGCGGGCCGAGTGGGCGCTCCACACATCGCCTTCTGCCGCATACGGTCGAGAGTGAGCTGGGCACGCAGGGCCCGGCGCACTTCCAGGGCCCTATCGGGCCCACGGCGGGCGGCAGCACGGAGGACATCGCCGGGAGGCGACAGGCGGAGGTCCAGCTCGGCCGATTGAGCACGTCGACGATGATGGGGCACATCACGCAGGAAATCACCGACAAGCGGCCCGTCAATATTTGCCCCCCGCCAGCCCGAAGGTCGCGGACATCCCGCGCGGCTTCGAGGCGATCTTCGAGATGACGCCCCAAGACGACTGGGCGCTCTACACGAGCTCTCCGCCGCGCGCGGTCGAGAGCGAGCCGGGCGCACAGGGCCCGGCTGACTTCCGGGACCCCATTGGGCCCACGGCGGACGGCAGCACGGAGGACCTCGCCAGGAGGCGACAGGCGGAGCTTCAGCTTAGCCGAGTGAACACGTCGACGATGGGCCACATCATGCCCGACATCTCCGGCATTCTGCTTGTCTACCTCTCGCCTCCTGCCAGCCCGATGGTCGCGGACATCCCGCTCGGGCTCGAGGCGATCTCCCAGGCCTCCGCGACGGGCTGCGAGCAGAGCGTGGCCCTCGGCACGCTCTGCTAGCTGTTCCAGACCCAACCCGCCGATACTATCGCCGCCGCGGGCGACGTCGGCTTCCAGGCGCTGACGCCCAGCGACGTCGACGAGGTCAGAAGAAGAATTCGGCGGCGGAGATCGCCAGCGGTTGCCTGGCCACGATGGCGATCATCGAGACGACGCGCCAGGACGGCCGGGCGCTCTACACGGGCTCTCCACTGAGCGCGTTCCAGAGCGAGGTGGGCGCGTTGGGCCCCTATTGGGGCCCCGCTGGCCTCACTGCGGACGGGGCGGACAACTTCGCCCGCCTGCCTCAGACCGAGCGGGGGCACGGCCGCGCGCCCACGCAGGCGATGAGGGCTATATCATCCCAGAACACAACGGCACCCTGCCAGGTTACCTGCCCCCGCCCGCCTGCCCGAAGCACGCGCGCGCGCCCTGGGCGGTTTCGGAGCGATCTCTATAGACAAGGCCCCCGCTGCAGGTTGGGCGCAGATCTTGGCCCGCGACGCCTCCCGCGAGCTGCCTACGGACCAGCCCGCTGGCACCCCTGCAGCGGGGAGCGACTTCGGCCCCAAGGTGCCGATCCAGCGACGCCGGGGACAAGCAGGAGAAGTTGGCGGCTGAGATCTCCTGCTGTCGTCTGGCCGCGACGGCGATCTTCGGAATGTTCTTCCACGACGGCTTCACCGGCTCTGCGCGGGCCGAATGAGCGCTCCACACAGGCCCCCAGCCGCGCGCGGTCGAGGGTGAGCTGGGCGCGCAGGACCCGATCGGCCTCTGGGATCCCGCCGGCCCCACTGCGGATGGTAGCACGGAGAGCTTCGCCCGCCAGACAGAGATGAAGCACTGTTTGAGCGCGCTGACGGCGATCGGCCACACTGCGCCCGAAACCACAGGCATGCCGCCCGGCTCCTCGTCGCCTCCTGCGATCCTGAAGCTCTTGGACATATTGGAGGGGCTCGGGGTGGTGTCTCAGGTTACGGACATCCCGAATTGAGCTCGCGACGATCCCCCGGGTCTCCGCGGTAGACTGGGTGCCGATCGTGGCGCGCGGCACGCTTGGCGAGTCGTTCCAGGCCCACCCCGCTGCCGCTGCCGGCGGCGGCGGCATCCAGGCGCCGGCGCCCTGCGACGCCGGGGGGCAGCAGAAAACCCACTGGGGCCCTAGCGATATCAAGGCTGAGGGCAGCGCCCGGAGGTCCCAGGGACAGACCCCCCACGTTGCTACGCACCTTGCTGGGAGCCCCCGGGCGCCTTGATCGCCCCGCCCTGGCCCCGCTTCCCCGCCTCGCCCCCCGACGGAGGGGGCGAGAAACAGAGGGCGTCGACGGCGGGGATCGTCGCCGCCCACCCAGCCACCGTTGCGCACGTCGCCGAGAGCCCCCCCTAGGCGCCCGGCTCGCCCCGACAAGCCGCGGCCACCGCGCGCCGCCCCCCCGACGGAAGAGGCGGCAAACAGAGAACGTCGGCGTTTCGCGATCCCGAGGACGGCCTTGGCGACCCCCCCCCCGCTCGGGCGGCAGCAGGCCCTCCGCACGTCGGGGCAGAGGGCCCCATCACTCTCTGACATCGCACCTATTCGGCGCCCCCCCCGTTCCCAGGCAGCCCAAGGGCGCGCACCGCCGCCCCCCCCCAGCCCCCCCCCTCCCGTTGAAGACGGAGCAGTTAACGTCACATGTAGTGCCCCACTCGAAGCGACGGCCTCAGGCGCGCCAGGCGATGGCGCCGACGCCGCGACCCCCCCCGCCGGACCGGGGAGCAACCCCCGAGCCCCGAGGGGCGCGCAGGAGACCAATCGAGCTGGCGAGACGGAGGGCACAGGTGCCCCGGCGGCAGCCACTACGCGGGAGGTGACGTTCGGATCCCCCCAGCCGCATTGCGGAGGCCCACCAATCCAGCGGCGCTGACACCGACGGACGCGCGACTAACGGCCGAGCGGACGCCGTCCCCACCCTCGGCAGGATCGTCGGGCCTCTCACCGAGCAGGCGCGCAGACCCACCGCCCCCCCAGCCCAGATGGAACAGGGGCAGAGGCACAGGCAGTGCTGCAGGCGCCTCAGACCGACGGCACGCGGGGTCGCGGGCGCGGGGGGGCGCCCCCCCCGACACACCCAGCGGCGCGCAACACGACGGAGATGGGCGGAGACCCACTTGCGGAGCCGACGCTGGCAAGTCTTCCCAGGGGGTCCTCTCCTTGCCGCTGCGCCCCGTGCCGAAAGCTCTCCCAGGGCGCCTGACTCGCCCAGCCCGACGACTGAGTTGCCCCCCTGTCGGAGGAGGAGATGCACAGAAGAGGGCCGGCGGCCCTGACGGCGGGAAGCAGGAGAGGTTGGCGGCGAAGACCACCAACAACCCACTTGCAGCGAGCGCCCCTGGTAGAGGGGGCGAGGAGCAGAAGGGGTTGACTACGGGGACCTCCAACTACCCCAAGCCGCGGATGCCTGCGCCGATAGGAAGCAGAGGCGCCCCCACGGTGGACAAACGAACTCTGTGCACGGACCACCCGAACCACAGCTGCGCCGTCCTGGACCCGGCGGCCAGCTGGGCCCCCACCCTCCGGGGCCCCGCCGGGCTCAGGAAGGGCCTGTTTGGCGACGCCTCTGCCAGGGTGCGCGGGGGCACGAGGGTTGCGGGCGCGGGGAGAGGGTCGGCCTCGCCGACACGGAAGGATTGGAGAACGGATAGGCACACCTCCGTGGATACCCCGCGCGCTCTTCGTCGCCACGGCCGGAAATCGGCCCTCGGACGCGCCGCCCTACGCACGCAGATCGCATGCCGCAGCCCAGACGGAGCGGCGCCCGGCAACCCATCTTGCGCCCCGCCGAGACCACCCGGCCGCGGGGCAGCGCCGACGGGCATCGCGATTGGCACCCCCCCTCTTCCACGGTCGCTTCTCTTCACCCCCCCGCCCAAGCGACGACAAACGGTGGCAGCTCCAGCACCGAGGATTACCACGGCACCCCCCAGGGCGGGGAGCGTGCCCCCCCCGCCCCAGGTGTCTGCTGCCACGACCCCCTCAATGCCAGCGGAGCCCTGGCCGCCACAATCAAGAGGACACAGCGAGCCCGCGGCAAAACCCCGCGCGGCCAGGGCCAGGCATTGTTCTCAGCGTGGCGGGGGCATCAGGGACCCCGCCCGACGCGACGCCGCCTACCTTCGCAGCTTCCTCCACCTCCTGGCCTCGTCGCTGGCCTGATTCTCGCGCGGCTGCACCGCTTCCAGAAGGACGCAGCAGGCCCTCCGCGCGCCGGGTCGCCCCAGGCACGGAGCGCGCCTCTGGCTCCAGGAAGGGCCCCATCTCATTCGACCCCCTGGCACGCTTGGCGGTGCGAAGGCCGACGCGGATGGGCGGCTTTCCTGAGTCGCCTTTTCCTCGCCGCCGCGCGCCTTGCCGAGGGCTCTCCTGGGGCGCCTGACTCGCCCCGCCCGTCGTCGGCCTCGCCGAGGTGCCCCCCCGTCGGAGGAGGAGATTTTCTGGGGATGGCTGGCAGCCCTGGAGACGGGAAGCCAAAGTGGCTGCCGGCGGAGTCCACCAACGACCCCCGGGCCACATGCCTCCCCAGCGGAGGTGGCGGGAAGAAGAAGGGCCCCGCCGGGACTGCCGCGACTGTCGCCAGCACCGAGGATTACCGCAGTACCCCCCAGGGCGGGGTGCACCCCCGCCCCTGGCGTCTTCTACCACTACCCCCATCAATACCGTTTGCGCCCTTGCCGCCGCAGTCTGGAAGTCTCAGCGCGCTGGCGCTGGACCAAATGCGACCTGGGCCAGGCACTGTACCCTGCGCGGCGGGGGCATAAGGGCCCCAGCCAGCACTACGCTGCATTCCCTCGCAGGCCCCCCACACACACAGGCCGCGGCAGGCCCTCCGCGCGCTGGATCGCTCCGGGCATGGAATGCGCCCCTGGCTGCGGGGAGGGCCCCATCAATTTCCGACCGTCCACCTATTCGGTGCCGCCCCTCCTTTCTGCAGACAGCTCACTGCCCCATACCGCCGCCCCCCCGTGTCGAGACGGAGCAGGAACGGCACCCTCGACCGTGGGTCGGCCCGCTAGCCCCCACCCGGACCTTTCGGCCCCCCCCTTTTGCTTGGCTTTCAGGTCAGCACGCGGTTGCTGCAACGCAGCCGTGGCGCCCTGCATTGCCATCCGCCCCCCCCGCGCCTCGAAGGTCAGCAGATCTCGGCACCCCCCCGCCCACTGGCTGGCCCGCCCCTGCTCCGCGCCGCCCTCCACCGATGGAGCGGCTCTGCCTCTCTGTTTCGCGCCCTTCGCCTACACGCCAGCCGCTCTTGCCGCGCTCATCGCAGCACACTCGCGGCGGCCAGCGCTCGGCCTCACCCCTCTCCCAACGCGCCTCGCAGGTCACCAGATCTCGGCGCTCTGCCCAGACGCGGGGTTCGCCAGCACCGCCGGCTCCCCCCTTTAGGCGGTGATTGCATCATCACGTAACAGGCATTTCTCCTTGCAGCCGTTTGCTGATTGTCCAACGTCAGCCCCATCTGGTTCTCCGATGGGCTGATATTGATTGGCTGGTCTGGACGTTCCATGCTTGTCCATTCGTGGTACCGCTCCCCCACGCGGCTCTGCCCCGCTGCCGTCGGGCTGCCTTCCCCCCCAGCTGCTGCCCGGCGCCGCGGCTGGCCCCCCCCCCCCAGCGTCCGCCCCGCCGCAGCCAGGACTTGCCTGAGCGGGCCCGGCGGCTTCCTCTCTTCCCGTTGCGCCTGGGTCTCCTCCCCCCCCGAGCGTTGCGGCCCCATCTGCATCTAGCGCGCCCCACTGATGGCCGATCGCCCGAGCAGCAACCTCTGCCCAGCCGCCGACACAAAAAGTGGTGTGCGTCTGTGCGTGTGTGCGTGTGTGCGTGTCTGTTCGTGTGTGCGTGTGTGCGCGTTTGCGCGTATGTGTGTGTGTGTGTTGGATGCATGCGAGTGTGAGTGTGAGTGTGTGTGTGTGTGCTGCTGTGTGCTGCGTGTGCGATGCGTGCGTGTGTGCGTGCGTACGTGTGTGCGGTGTGTGTGTGTGTGCGTGCGTGTGCGTGCGTGTGCGTGTGTGCGTGCGTGTGTGCGCATGTGTGCACGTGTGAGTGTGTGTGTGTGTGTGCGTGTGCGTATGTATGCCGGAAGAGGCTCGCTCTCGACCCGCGGATCAAAAAAGTGCGTATGTATGTGTTGTGCGTGTGTGTGTGTGTGCGCGCTGTCCGTGTGTGTGCTGTGCGCGTGTGTGTGTGTGTTTGCTGTGCATGTGTGTGCGTGTGTGTATGCGTGCGTGCGTGTGTGCGTGTGTGCGTGTGTGTGTGTGTATGTGTGCGCGCGTACGTGTGTGCGTGTGTCCGTGTGTGCGTGTGTGCGTAAGTGCGTAAGTGCGTGAGTGCGTGCGGTGTGTGTGTGTGTGTGTGCGTGTGTTCGTGCGTGCGTGTGTGCGTGTGTACGTGTGTGGGGGCGTGTGAGTTTGAGTGTGTCTGTGGGTGTGTGTGTGTTGTGTGTGTTGTGTGCGGCGTGTGCGATGTATGGTGTGTGCGTGTGTGCACGTGTACGCGTGTGCGCGTGTGCGTGTGTGCGCGTTTGTGCGTGAGTTCATGTGTGTGCGCGTGCGTGCGTGCGTGTGGGCTGTATGTTGTTTGTGTGCGTTGCATGATATGTTTGTGTTGTTGTATTGTGTGTAGCGTGTGTGGTATGTGTTTTGTGCGTTGTGTGTGTGTGGGTTGTGTATGTTGTGTGGTGCGTGTTGTGTGTTCTGTGTGTTGCGTGTGTGTGTGTGCGTGTGTGTGCGTGAGTGTATGTGTGTGTGTGCGTGTGGGCGTGGGTGCGTGTGTGCGGTGTGTGTGTGTGTGTGCGTGCGTGTGCGTGTGAGTGTGTGCGTGTGTGTGTGGTGTGCGTGTGGGTGCGCGCGTGCGTGCGTGCGTGCTTGCGTGCATGCGTGCGTGCGTGTATGTGCGCGCGCGTATTTTCATCGGTGCCACTATGTCAGACGCATTCGTCCTTTGCATTAGCGCGCACTGGGTGGAAAAAGTATGCGTTGTCGTGTGTACCAAATTTGTGTAGGTGTGCATGTGTGGGGTTTGCTGGATGTGGTGATAGTTTCCAGCGACGATTTGAGGCTTGGCCGTTAACGTTGGCGTGCCGACCAGAGGGATGTTGCATGAGACCGCAATTTGCATCCGGCGGGCCGCTGTCTTTTGGCGGCGCAATGGAGTTGCGCACAAAGCGCACGTACCAGCTGCAGGAGTCCAGTCACATCTAATCCACAGCGTCATAGCGCAGCCAGCGACTAGCCTGTGGCGGCTGGATGATCGCAACAGCCCGCCGACAAAACAGCGTGCGTTTGTATGCGTGTGTTTGTGTTTGCGCGTGTGCCTGTCGGTCGGTCGGCCTGCGTGCATATTACATGCGCATCTTGTGTGTTGTCCAACAGGGCGTAGAAAATGTGCTTGCAGCCAGGCAGCACCCTAGAACCTCGTCTGTGCATCCCTCTGGTTAGGGAGCGTCCCCGCGCACCGATCCAGAAATGCTTTCACATGTTGGACCAAGTCATTGCTGCGTTGGTGGCCCAAGCAGAACGGAGTGCCAAAGTCAGAGGCTGGGGCAGGAGAACGTGGCACGTACCCCAACCGTTCCAGGCGCCACCCCCGTCTAGAGGACTGCATGATGAACGTCACTCTAGCATGTAATCAGTTTCCCACGAATTCCATGCAATTGTTACTGCCTGGGACGATTCCTCTACCTCTACCACTACATGCACTCATTGACTGTCCATCGGCGTACCCGAGAAGACTGACGTTGTTGTTGCCCATATCTGGCGTGGTTGGGCTCTTGTGCGAGGAGCCCGCCGAACGAAATGATCTTCGCTGCTGTGTGATGACCGAGTTGAGACGAGGTTCATTACTGATCGTTGTTATTATTATATCCGGCAGTGGATCTACTGGTGCAGATAAGGATAATCCAGCCGTTGGCCTCGCAACGACCATCGTCAAGATGGCAAGCGCAGGGTTAATTCGAATGCTTGGTCTTCTTACTTCATGTCCAGCACAAAGCACGCGCCGCATATTAGAGTTGCGCCCAGCGTCAAGAACTATATCCTCTTCGCCGTTGCTCAGGGTTTCTCCGGCACCTTCAGGAAGTCGACACCGCCTCTCAGTTCTTCATATGTCAGCGGGGTTGCACGCACAGTCTCGGCCCCACAGTCTTAGCCAAGCGGATGTTCAATATGCTTGCACAAAGTTTGTCAGGGTTTTGTTGTTTTTCTTGACAATCGTCTTGGCTCCAAGCTGTAGCTCGTTCATCTACCGTTAATGTTCTCTTATTGTGGCATTGCACCTGTTCGTATTTGCTTCATCCAGAGGGTGTCCTTGCGGTGCCGACCAGCACACGCGGTGGAGGGCCGAGCGATAGATTCGTGGATTGGGCAGCGATCTGATTGTTTGCATGATCGTGATCGTTGGCACCACAACGATTGTCATCAACAATGCCTTTACGTTGGTGCGCCAGGGTGCAGCGAAGCGCACACATGTTCGATCATGTGTGTCTTGTTTTTGCACAAGCGATTTGGTACCAGGTGGGTGCGCATACCTTTGCGACAGGAGCCATCAGCTGACAAGTCTTCTCCGCATTGAAAAGGTATCCATAACACACCTCGAGCAAGACCACTCCCACATAGGGAGGCGAGGAGTGCGACACCCAGTCCGGTCGCCGGATGCGCACGCCGGCATGCACGCACGAACGCATCTGTCGATGTACCTCCTCGTAGAATCAGGCCCAGCACTGTGCGGCACGTCCCCTTGGAAATTCGACACATCCACGAACGGCCACGGGCAAAGAAAAATCAGGAGGGAAAGAAACACACAGACACAATTAATCGTCGATCCCCAGGAAAATATGGAAAATATGGGAAGTGGGGGGGAAGACAAAATCCCAGAAAATATCGGAAAATATGGGGAATCTTTTTATTTGTGTGTATTTATTTGTGTGTTCTGGGGCCCCTTTAAAGAATTCGTCACGGGTCGCGCATCCCCACTAGACCATTCAGAATTTCTGCCCGTGAGTCTCGTGGGAAGGGTCTCCTCATCCTTCTTCCCGTCAGCTCTCAGACAGTTGACGGGCGGGACGAAGAGACACATGTAGTGAAACAAAGCGGGTGACGAGGGTGAACAAAGAGACTTTTTGAGCAAGGGGGTGGCGTTGGAGGGCCTCTTCGAGCCATACCTGGGGTCCGCGGGGGAGTGAGGGAAGGAGGAGGAGAAGGACGACGACGACGACGACGACGACGACGACGACGACCATGATGATGAGGAAGAGGAGGAAAAGGAAAAGGCAGACGATGAGGGCAAGCACGAGGACGAGGAGGAGGAGGAGGACAACGAGGACGAGGACGGATCCCTCAAAATCGCCTCTTGGAGCCTTCTTGGGGATCTTTTGGGGGATCTTGAGATCCTCTTTGGGCTCTTTTGGGGTGTCTTGGGGCCCTTTGGGGGCTCTTGCGGCCCTGTTGGGAGCCCTGCAGGACCTTCTGTGGCCATCTTGGAGGCCATCGATCAAAATGGGGGGGTCCTCGGTTTGCCTCCCCCCTCCTGGGCCATAAACATCAGCGTGAGGTTGTGGTCGAGCCCAGTGCCAGCTGCAGGCTGTGGGCAACCTCCCGTGCCGCCTTCTCCGGCATGGGCCGGGGGCGCGCGTGGTAGGGACAAAAATGGAACAAACTCAACACAGAGTGCGGAGCCCGCCCGGGCTCCCGTGCCACGCCGCCCCCATCGTGTCCCTGCCCCGCAGGTGGGGGCAGGGAGGGCCGGGGCCACGATAAAAATTAGGATTCCAGAGAGCCGTGCCATTCAACTGCAGAGAAGAAGACAAGGAGGAGAGAAGCGACAGGGACGTGCACACAGAGCAACTCAGAAAAGCTTTGCTCACAACCTGCCCGGCATTCCAAGCCCCACCTCCAAGGCGAGCGGCGCCGGCACGACAAATCACACTAACACCGAGGGCGCGTAATGAGGGATACAGCCGTTGGCGATCCACGTACCACCTTTGCAAAGTCTCGGGACAGCACAGCGTGCAGAGTAATAATGGACAAAAGTCAAGCTCCACAGCGGACGAAGTCGACACTATGAAGACAGCAGGGCTTGACCCCGTTTAAAGACGGAGGTGGGGGGTCAAGCCTCAACGATGCTCGTAAAGTAAACCAAGTGGCTAAAAGTGCAACGCAAGGGAATTACATGACAAAGCTATGATATAGGTGAGAGCCAAACTGCACGGCCTGAGGAGCCCCTCCAGCCAGCTAGAAAAAAAGACGACGAGCTTGTGTCAACGTACTGCTGGCCAGACATGCCGGAAGATGGTCTCAGATGAATGTGAACATACGCAACACACACAGAGAGCCAGGTGGGCACGGTGGACAGGTGAGATTGTTTAGGCAAAATGCCAAGGCACGAGGGGCCCCCTGTACCGCGAGCCCCCCGCGCCCAGGTGGTCAATGGAGAACCCCACTGACCTGTGAGATCGTTTAGCCGCTGTCAGTCGTACTTGTTCCTGCAATACGTGCTGACCGCGTTCCTCGTGGGACCACGTAGGGGTAGATCTCATCTAAACATCACATCTTGGGGCGCTCTTGGGGCGATCTTGGGCGCTCTTGGGGCCGGTGTGGGGCCTATTGGCCCCTCTTGGCGCTCTCTTGGGCCATCTTGGCGCCATCGTGAGGCCTCAGAAGCCCGTCGGAACCGAAAAGGCGAGAAGGCACAAGTCATTGATTTCCCGCAGGTGTTTGAAGAAATATTGCCTCTTGGGGGGTTCCCGCGGGGGCTCCGAGAGCATTTGGAACAGTCTTGCGGCCTTCGACGGGCCTCTTGGAGGCATGTCGGAAGTTGTTTGGAACGATCTTCGGCTATCTTGAGCCGCCTTGGAGGCCATCGTGGAGCATAGGAGGCCCTCTTGGAGCCATCCTGGGCCATCTTGGACACTCCAACCGATCGCGGCCCGCCGCGAAAAACATCAGGAATGGGAGGGGGAGGGTACCCCTCCCCGAAGGGACAAGGGTTTCTTGAAGTAGGAACAAAAAACTCGCTAGGCCACCTTAGCCCAAAGGGCTGGTGGGGTTATCCTAGCGACGGACTCAACCATATGGAGTTGTGAGTACCGCAGCTGTGAGTCGATTTCCCCATAGGCCACGAAACGCGCGAGGGGCATGCCGAAATGGGGGGAGGGGGGGGGCGCATGCGGATCGTGCCGTTGGAGCCTTCGGCGGAGTTCCCTGTGGGAGCCGCGAAACACGCGTTGCCAAAATGGGGGGAGCCGCATGCGAACTATGCCAGTGGGGGCTCCCTGTGGGACCACGAAGCGCGCAAGGGGTGCACCGAAACGGGCCTGACGCCCACATGCGAACGTCGCCATTGGGCCCTCAGGTGGAGCGCCGTATGGGTCCACGAAGCGTGTGAGGGGTGTGCCGAAACGTGCCTGACGCCCACATGCGAACGTTGCCATTGAGGCCTTAGGTGGAGCTCTAGATGGGCAAGAGAAACGTGTGAGGGGTTGGCCGGCACGGGCGTAACGCCTACATGCGAACGTCGCCAGTGGCACAATAAGTGGAGCTCCCTCTGGGGCCACGAGACGCGCGAGGGTGTGCCGAAACGGGCGTGACGCCCACATGCGAACGTCGCCATTGGGGCCTCAGGTGGTGCTCCCTACGGGGCCACGAAGCGTGTGAGGAGTGTGCCAGAAGGGGCGTGACGCCCACATGCGAACGTCGACACTGGGGCATCAGGTGGAGCTCCCTCTGGGGCCACGAAACGCCGGGGAGGGGGCCGGAACGGGCGTGACGCCCACATGTCGGGGTTCAAGAGACGGAGGTCAATAGAAACGGGGGTCAGCCAGAGCGCCCGATTTTGCAGGATCCTGCAGGGCCAGGGTGGCATTGACCCGGGTTTGGGCGGAGGATCCTGTGGGATGTTGCTAGATCCTTCGCAATGACCCGGGTTTGGGTGCAGGATCTTGCAGGATTCTGCAGGGCCTGATTGACCCGGGTCTAAAATGAGCTGGGTCAGAAGATCCCCGAATATGCGAACGTCGCCATGGTGGCATTAGGTGTAGCCCCCTGATAGGGGCCACCATACGCGTGAGAGGTGTGCCTAAACAGGGACATGCAGAGGGCAAAGGCGGGGGTTATAGGGATGGGAGGAGGGAGGGAGGGCGTCGGGAGGGAAAGAAGGAAGGACAGAAGGAAGGAGGCGCGGGACGCTGTCTCTTCAAAACCAGGACCCAACACCACAGGATGGTTGGGAAGAAAACCGTTTGAAGACCGCCGCCGAAGGAGGACAATAGTAAGAATCACCCGAGACGTACCCAACCCCCTCTCCACGCGAGGCGAATACGTGTAGAGCTCCCCATACCAAAGAACACATCGCCAGATATGTACAATCTGCGATCCCCTCATCTCTGCCGTGTCTCTCCGCCGTGTCCCTCAGGAGCCCACGGAAGTGGCGACAGGTGCGCAATTCGCAGCGCCCGAGGGAGCAGCGAGGGCTCAAATGGATCTGCGCTGCCCTCACCTCCGCCGTGCCTCCCAGGAGCGCACGAAAGTGGCGACAGGTGCGCAGTTCGCAGCCACCCAGGGAGCAGCGAGGTCCCACATGAATCCGCGTGGCCGCCAACCCCGCTGGACCTCCCGGGAGCCCGCGAACATGGCGCCAGTTGCGCAATTCACAGCCAAGGGAGCAGCGAGGTCCCGCCTGGGTCCACGTGGCCCCTGATTGCGCTGGACCTCCCAGGAGCCCACGAAAGTGGTGACGGTCGCGCAGTTCGCAGCCACCCAGGGAGCAGCGAGGTGCACAATGGATCGGCGTTGTCCCCGACCTCGCTTTTTCTTCCCCGACGCACGCGAAAGCGGCGACTCTTGCGCAGTCCGCAGCCACCCAGGGAGCAGCGAGGTCCCGTCTGGGTCCGCGTGGCCCCCGACTCCGCTGGACCTCCCAGGAGCCCGCATTAGTGCTGACAGCAGCTGCACAGTTCGCAGCCACCCAGAGAGCAGCGAGGTCCTGGGACCGCGTGGCCCCCCGAGGTCGCTGGACCCCCCAGGAGCCTGCGAAAGTGGTGACGGTCGCGCAGTTCGCAGCCACCCAGGGAGCAGCGAGGTCCCGTCTGGGTCCGCGTAGCCCCCGACCCCTATTGGACCTCCCATGAGCCCGCGATCGTGGTGGCAGTTGCGCAGTTCGCAGCCGCCCAGGGGGTAGCGAGGTCCCGGCGGTGTCCGCGTGGCCCTCCGACCCCGCTGGGCCTCCCGGGAGCCCCACGATCGTGGCGGCAGCTGCGCAGGTCGCAGCCACCCAGGGAGCAGCCCAGGAGGAGGAGGCAGACGGCAGGAGTAGGGAGGGGAAGGGAGGCGGGAGGAGAGAGGGGAGGCGGAGACGACAGTGCTCTGTGCAAGACGAGAACCCAACACACAGGGGGGTCGGAAAGGACAGTCGCCCTCGGCGCTGAGGGCATGTCCAGCCCCTCCCTTCTTCGAGGGCGCAAAAGACGCCCCTACCCTGCAGGGCAGGGTCGCTTCTTCACCTCCTCACTCCTGCCCCCTCGACTCCTCCCCCACATAGATCCACGGCACCCTCCGCCCCAGGCGACCTTGTTGTGCGTTATGGTTGCCAGCATTGGCTTCATGGTGCAGAATCAGGCGGGCGGCAGAATCTTCGAAGGGGGACGAGATTCCACGGAATTAGGAGGATCAGGAGGAAGATGGACAAGATTCCACGGCATTTGAAGGAGGAGGAGGAGGCAAGGAAAGAGGAGGAGGAGGAGGAGGAGGAGGAGGGGGAGGAGGAGGAGACGCAAAGATATCACTCAGGGACAAAATCCCTCGATCAGTGCTTGCACTGAACGGGTTCTTACTTGTGTTCTTCAGTGTTGCCCTGCGTTGTCACCGAGTTCATCCGTTCCGCCCTGTCCCCGACTGTCCCCCACCTCGGCATCGTGGTCTAACTGCCGAGGATTTCTTTGGTTCGGACTTGTCTACGACTGGTCTTGGTCCTGGATTGCCGCCGCTGGTTTCCTTGTTTCTGCACTGGCACCGATTGCTTCCAGCCTTGTTGCCGTGCACTCGTTGCTGGGAAGTTCCCTGCTTCGGCTGGCCTTGCCCCTCGCCTGTCCCCCTGGCATTGGTGTTGCCCCCCTGGTTGCCGATGGCTTCTTTGCTTCTGGCATTGCCCCCGACTGCCCCCTCACCGGGCGCTGTGCTGTGGATGCCGGGGGGTGTTTTTTTGGCTCGGCCTCCCATCCTCGTCAGCCCCAGCGATCGGTGCCCTGGTTGCCGGGTTGCCGAGGGTTTCACTTGTCCTGCCTTGTCCCCGACAGTCCACGGTCCTGGAGCTGCGCCGAGACTCGCGGGGAGTTCCTCGGAGTCGCGGGGGAGGGGCGGCTTCTGCGTTCGGCGGCTTCTGCCCGCCTCGCGGCCTTGGATGTTGGCGTGGTCTGCCGCAGCCCCAGCTGCCGCGGCGCTGGCGGCGGGGTCCGACGGGCCCGCGGGCGCCCCGCCGAGGGGGCTGGCGAGGTCGGCCCTGGCGGCGCCGAGGGCGCGCCGGCCGACGTGGCCGCCCGTGCTGGCGTGGCACTGTCTGCCATCGACGCCGCGATGCTCGCTGGCGCGCCCGACCCTAGCGGCGCCAGAGGCGACGTGGCGCCGGCTGGCCCGGAGACCCGGCGCGGCCGCGGGCGGCGCCGAGGTCGCGGTCGCGTTCGAGGCGCTGGCCGGCGCGGGCGGCACAGGCAATACGGGCGGCGCGGGCCTGGTGGCAGGCGCTGGCTCGGCCAGCCTCGGCGCCGCGGCGGTGGGCGGCGCGGCCAGGTTGGGAGCCCGGGGCCACGAGTGGCACACCGCCCTCCGACGGGCGGACGGTCGGGGGGCCCCGTCGTAGTTGCGCCGCCGGGCTGGGTCGCGGGGGAGAATCGTGATGGTCGACTGCACGTAAGAGTGACATCTCGCCAGAGTGACATTGGTGCTGGTCACAAAGGAGTCGGGTGATTTTGCTTTCGGGACGAGCTTGACCTCGCGTCGGCACCCACATCGCGTGATTGCGCTCGCATCTGAGTGCGCCAGGTTTGGCCCCCCCCCCACTTCAATCGACAGCAACGCCCCCATCATGGGGGGTAAAAAATAATCCTCGCCGTGGCTTCGTCTTACTTGGGCTCCAGCGGGAGAAGAGCGCCGAATACAGTCTTGTGGGGGGGGGAGGGGGCAGTCCGCGCGGGGGCCATCGCCTGAGCGCAGCCGCAGGAACGCCCCCCCCCCCTCCCGCATACCACGCCCTGCTTCAGTCAGGGCAGCACCCTCGCAGGCCGACCCCTTCCGAGACGGCCACCCCCCGCGGGCGGGCGGCCGCAGGGCAGCCTCGGAGGGGGCGAGGAGGTCGTCGCGGAGGGGGCTCGCCAAGGAAGCGGTCGGCCAGGCCCGCGCCCTGCTTGGGAGCAGGCGGGGGCGGCGGGCAGAGGAGCACGGGGAATGGGGGGGCGGCGGGCCACGGCCGCCACGGGCGCCACGGGCCGACGGCGCGCAGGGCGGGGTCGGGGCGCGGAGCGGGCGGCGGCCTCTTTCGCAGCCGATGCCTGCTCGGAGACCCCGCGCACTCCTGGAAGGCCGCCCCCCTCCGCCGTGGCACCCTCTGTGTGCACCGCCGAGAGACAGGGCACGGAGCGCAATGGCGCCGAGCGAACCGCACGCGCTCGTCTCTGTTTCCGTGGTTTACGCCCCCTCCCTGCCAGTCGTGTCGTCCGCCGTCTGGTCCTCTGTTCTCGCGTCGTCCTCATTCTCCTCACTCTTCGCCCTCCTCGTCGCTCCCCTCACCCCCTTTCCACTCCTCATAGTTACACTCCTACGCCTCCTCTTCCTCCTCGGTGCTGGGGCCTCGCAGGGTGTCGCTTCGTCTGCTGGCATCGGTTCGTTGACGGTTACGCCCAGGAGTCACAAGTAGTTCGGAGGTGAGTTCGGATGCGGCATTTTCGGTCGGGGGTCGGTCTGAAGATTTGTTTGATTCGTGATGCCTGTCTAAGCAATTTTCTAGTCTCTGCGGCCGCCCCAAATGGTCTTCGGAGGCTCGAGAGAGGGAGGAGGGAGGAGGGAGGAGGGAGGAGGGAGGAGGGAGGAGGGAGGAGGGAGGAGGGAGGAGGGAGGAGGAGGAGGAGGAGGAGGAGGAGGAGGAGGAGCGGCAGTGGCGGCAGCAGCAGGAGCACTGCAGGAGCGCCAACAGGACATGAGAGGCAGAGGACTCGGCGCGGGTGTGGGACACGGGAAGCGGGCGACGACCTGCGGCGGGCACCAGCGAGGCACCCACGCCGGCCCTGGACCCGCTCGACCCTCGGCCCTGCACTCTCGGCCCTGGACCCTCGACCCGTGACCCTCGACCCTCGACCCTCGGCCCTGCACTCTCGGCCCTGGACCCTCCACCCGTGACCCTCGACCCTCGACCCTCGACCCTGCACTCTCGGCCCTGGACCCTCGGCCCTGGACCCTCGACCCTCGACCCTCGGCCCTGCACTCTCGGCCCTGGACCCTCGACCATCGACCCTGCACCCTCGGCCCTGGACCTGGACCCTCGACCTGTGGCCCTCGACCCGCGGCCCTCGGCCTGCGACCCTCGGCCTCGGGCCCGAGAGCAGTGCCCACGCCGCGCTCCTGCCGAGCCGGGAGGGCCTGCACGCACGGAGACCCCGGGCCCGGGGTGGGCCTGGCCAGGATCGGTGTCGGCGTGTGGTCTTGCTTGGGTCGGGCGTGTCCCTCTACAGTCGGGGGTGGATAGACCTCCTACCTCGACACGTCGATCAGTGAATTGGCCGTTCTCGGTGCACGAGAGGGCGTCGCGGCCGTCATTTTTGCGGGTCCAGGTCCGTCGGTTTCGGTCCCAGGCCGTTTTCACTAAGGGGAGGTTTACTAAAGGGAGGTTTGTCCACCGCCGAGACAGGAGGCATATGCAGGGACGTTTGAAAAAAAGTATGATGTGGACGATTCTCCGTGCTCGCTTGACAAGTGTTGATTCTGTGTTGCCTATGTTTTATGTGCCTTCAAAAACCACGCCTGTTTGAGGACGTGCCCGACCTAAGTGTAGTTGGCGCCCTCCTATTCTTGTCAGGTGCGAGGCCTGCGCAATGTTCGCGGCTCGTACTCCAGGATCGCCACGAGCGCGCCGGCAGACGTCCTCGTGGCCTGACGCCCGTCGGATGGAGAGGGCAAAGTCTACCTCTCTCTTTCTCTCTTTTTCTATTGCATCGTAGTGCCTTCTTTTTTTGCTGTCGCCAACACCTGACACCATGTACGGTGCCAGCTCGCAGCGCTTTTCCACCAGCGAGGGTACCAACAACTGTACAGGAATACTCTTGCATTTGTGCCTCCTGCCAGCGTGAAGAGGTCAAGGTCGATTCGGGCGGGGTCGGTGAAGCTGTCGGAGTAGGGGAATGAAGCACTGCGACTGGAACACGTTCTGGACAGCCTCCACGCGCTCCCGCCGAAGCTTCGGACTCGACCGAAGGCAACAAAAAGCGAAGACGTGAATTCTAGACGCTTCGCGTTGTTAGGCTCGCGCGTAGCCCGCTCGACCTTTCACGCCCCATGCGCTTTCGCAGGCGGCCGCGATAGAAAAAAGTATCCCCACCAGCCCATCCAGAAACGATGCCCAGGAAAGCTGACGGAAGAAGGGAAGAAGAGACGCACATAATGAACCAGAGCGGGCAACAACGGTGAATTGGGAGATATGTTGTGGCGAAGGTTGCAAGTGTCATTGCTGGTGCTCTTGCTCCTGCTGGTACTGCTGCTGCTAGTGCTGCTGCTGTTGCTGCTGATGGTGCTGGTTCTCGGATGATGAGTTGGCGGATAAGGGGGATGAGAAGGAGGAGGAGGAGGAGGAGGAGAAGAAGAAGGACAAGGAGAAGGAGGAGGAAACATGACGAACATCAGATCTTCTTAGGATGTCTCTTGGGAGTTGTTTTGGAAACCTCTTGGAGCGTCTGGGGGGGATCTTGCGGGCCTCGGGGATCCTCTTGAAGCCTCCTCGGGGTCTCTTGGAGGTCTCCTGATAGGCGGTTTTTGGAGGCCTCTTGGGACGTCTTGGGAGTCTCTTGGCGGTCCTTCGGGACTCTTGGGCGTCTTGGGTGCCTCGGGGAGGCCTCTTGGGGCAGCTTGGGGTCCTCTTGGGGGTCTCTTGGGGGCATCTTGGGGCCATATTGGGGCTATCTTGGGGCCATCTTGGGGCCTCCTGGGCGCCTCTTAGGGCCATCTTGGAGGACATCGATCAAAGAGGGGGGGGTCCCCAATTACGGTCCCCCCCTCAGGAGACCAAAATGGGGCCAAAACCATAGTAAAACCAATGATTTTGGCTTCCTCGCCGAGGCCGTTTTGGACGCTCCAACGCGTCGCAGAAGGAGAGAGGGGTCAAGACGCCCTCCCCGCCCGCAAGCCGTCTCGCTCACCCCGACCCGCCCACCCAACACATACGTAGCACCCGAGTCTGGCCCGAGCCTCAGCATATTCAGCAGTCGTCTTTGGATGGGCAGCTACTGGGAGCCAATCCGCCGCCGCCGCCTCCGCCGCCGCCGCCGCCGCAGCAGCCGCCGCCGCCGCTTCTGCCCGCCGCCGCCGCCGCCGCGCCGCCGCCGACGCCGCCGCCGTCGCCGCCGCCGCCGCCGCGCCGCCCGCCGCCGTCGCGCGCCGCGCCCCCGCTGGCCGAATCGCCGCCGCCGCAGCCGCTGCCGCGCCGCGCGTGCGCCACCGCCACGCCGCCGCCGCCACGCCGCCCGCTAGCCGCTGCCGCGAGCCGCCGCCGCGCAGCCGCCGCCCGCGCCAAGTCTAGGATTTTTTAGGTGCTCTGTATTTGACCTAAACAGCGGAAGACTGGATAGGTTTCTAGTGGTCTTTAAAAGAGAGCATCATGATGACTCCACAGGGGGGTCTGGGCGGAGGTTGCGGACTGGGGTGCGCAGAAGTTCGTTTTTAAGCCAACAGTCACACACTTCGTTGCTCTTCGACTTTACTCCCAGAACTCCATTCCCGGGCCACATTTTTGAATGCCCGGAGCCAGCTGTAGGCCACTTCGTGCTCTTCGAGTTCCCAGAACTCCATTCCCGGGCCACATTTTGAATGCCCGGAGCCAACTCTAGGCCACTTCGTGGTCTTCAAGTTCCCAGAACTCCATTCCTGGGCATGATTTTGAATGCCCGGAGCCAACTGTAGGCCACTTCGTGTTCTTCTAGTTCCCAGAACTCCATTCCTGGGCCACATTTTGAATGCCGAGGCCAACTGTAGTACACTTCGTGGTCCTTGCGAGTTCCCAGAACGCCATTCCCGGGCCACATTTTGAATGCCCGTAGCCAACTGAGGCTGAGGCAGGCTGCTGCTGAGGCAGGCTGAGGCTGAGGCTGAGGCAGGCTGAGGCTGAGGCAGGCTGAGGCTGAGGCTGAGGTTGATGCTGAGGCTGAGGCTGAGGCAGGCTGAGGCAGACGCTGAGGCAGGCTGATGCTGAGGCAGGCTGAGGCTGAGGCTGAGGCTGATGCAGGCTGAGGCTGAGGCTGAGGAAAAGGTTGAGGCTGAGGCTAAGGTTGAGGGCTGATGCAGGCTGAGGCTGAGGCTGAGGAAAAGGTTGAGGCTGAGGCTAAGGTTGAGGCTGAAGCTGAAGCAGGCTGAGGCTGAGGCTGAGGCAGGCTGAGGCTGAGGCTTAGGCAAGCTGATACTGAGGCAGACTGAAGCTGAGGCTGAGGCAGGCTGAGGCTGAGGCAGGCTGAGGCTGAGGCAGGCTGAGGCAGGCTGAGGCAGGCTGAGGCTGAGGCTGAGGCTGAGGCTGAGGCAGTCGCTGATGAAGCTGAGCGCTGATGGCTGAGGACAGGCTGTGGCTGAGGCTGAGGATGAGGACAGGTGAGGTGGCAGCTGATGCAGCTATGGCTTATGTCAGCTGACGGCTGATGGCTGGCTGCCTGAGGTCTGTGGCCTTTGGCTGAGGCTGAGGCTGAGGCTGAGTCAGGCTGAGGCTGAGGCTGAGGCAGGCTGATGCTGAGGCAGGCTGAGGCTGAGGCTGAGGCTGATACAGGCTGAGGCTGAGGCAGGCTGAGGCTGAGGCCGAGGCTGAAGGCAGACTGAGGCTGAGGCTGAAGCAGGCTGAGGCTGAGGCCGAGGCAGGCTGATGCTGAGGCTGAGGCAGGCTGATGCTGAGGAAAAGGTTGAGGAGGCAGAGGCTGAGGCTGAGGCAGGCTGAGGCTGAGGCTGAGGCAGGCTGAGGCTGAGGCTGAGGCAGGCTGATGCGGAGGCAGGCTGAGGCTGAGGCTGAGGCTGAGGCTGAGGCTGATGCAGGCTGAGGCTGAGGCAGGCTGAGGCTGAGGCCGAGGCTGAAGGCAGGCTGTGGCTGAGGCTGAGGCTGAAGCTGGCTGAGGCTGAGGCTGAGGCAGGCTGAGGCTGAGGCTGAGGTAGGCTGATCCTGAGGCAGGCTGAGGCTGAGGCTGTGACTGTGACTGCCGTTGCCACTGCGACTGTCATCGCGAATGCGACTGCGACTGCGAGAACAGGAGAATTCTACAACTGGATTCTCATCTGGATTTTAAGGGGAATGTTTCCATATATGCTTCTACACATCGCTGTTAGGTTGCTTTGCCGGGATAATCGTTTTTTGACGGATGGTGGGGGGAGGCCGCATCGGGTTGGCTGCGCACGCTCCGAATTTGGAGGCAGAGTGTGTTTTGTTACCTAACAGCGAAGACTGATAGGTTTCTAGTGGTCTCAAAAGAGAGCAGCAGATGACTCCACAGGGGGGTCTGGGCGGGTGCCGGACAGGGTGCCGCAGAAGTCGTTTTAAGCCAACAGTCACACACTTCGTGCTCTTCGACCTCCCAGAACTCCATTCCCCGGGCCACATTTTGAATGCCCGGAGCCAACTGTAGGCCACTTCGTGCTCTTCGAGTTCCCAGAACTCCATTCCCGGGCCACATTTTGAATGCCCAGAGCCAACTGTAGGCCACTTCGTGCTCTTCGAGTTCCCAGAACTCCATTCCCGGGCCCACATTTTGAATGCCCGGAGCCAACTGTAGGCCACTTCGTGCTCTTCGAGTGCCCAGAACTCCATTCCCGGGCCACATTTTGAATGCCCGGAGCCAACTGTAGGCCACTTCGTGCTCTTCGAGTTCCCAGAACTCCATTCCCGGGCCACATTTTGAATGCCCGTAGCCAACTGTCGGCAACTTCGTGCTCTTCGACTTCCCAGAACTCCCATTCCTGGGCCACATTTTCAGCAGGGGCAAGAGCACGACGAGGAGGAGGACGAGCAAGACCAGGAGGACTAGGACGAGCAGGAGAAGGACGAGGAGCAGGAGGAGCAGGAGAAGAAGGACGAGCAGGAGGAGGAGGAGGACGAGCAGGAGGAGGAGGACGACCAGGAGGAGGAGGACGACCAGGAAGAGGAGGAGGAGGAGGAGGAGGGGAGGGGGAGGACTACCAGGAGGAGGAGGATGAGGAGGATGGAGGAGGAGGAGGAGGAGGAGGAGGAGGAGGATGAGAGGAGGAGGAGGGGAGGAGGAGGAGGAGGAGGCGGAGGACGAGGATGAGGAGGAGGAGGGGGGGGAGAGCAACAGGAGGAGGAGAACGAGGGACCACCAGGCGGAGGAGAGGAGGAGGAGGAGGAGGAGAGGAGGGGAGGATGAGAACACCAGGAGGAGGAGGACGAGCAAGACGAGGAGGACGAGAACGAGGGCGACCAGGAAGAGGAGGAGGAGGAGGAGGAGGGGAGGGGAGACTACCAGGAGGAGGAGGAGGAGAGGAGGAGGAGGAAGAGGAGGAGGAGGACGAGGAGGGGAGGAGGAGGAGGGACGAGGGAGGAGAGGGGGGGGGAGGGAGAGCACCAGGGAAGGAGAACGAGGCACCAGGAGGAGGAGGAGGAGGAGGAAGGAGGAGGAGGAGGAGGAGAAGCACCAGGAGGAGGAGGACGCAGACAAGACGAGGAGGACGAGAACGAGGACGAGCAGGAGGAAGAGGAGGAGGAGGAGGAGGAGGAGGAGGAGCAGGAGAAAAATGAGGAGGAGGAGGAGGAGGAGGAGCAGGAGAAAGAGGACGAGCAGGAGGAGCACGAGGACGAGCAGGAGGAGGAGGAGGAGGAGGAGGACGAGCAGGAGGGGAGGGCGGCCGGCTGCCCCGGCCAGGTCCTACACATGGCTGTTAGGTTGCTTTGCCGGGATAATTACTTAACAGCTCTTGCTGATAGGTTTCTAGTGGTCTCAAAAGAGAGCATCATGACTCCTCAGGGAGGTCTGGGCGGGACCCGGGCAGGCTGCCGCCGAAGCCGAAATCGCTTTGGAAATCCTCGCAAAATCGCTCTTGGTGCTCCCAGAACTCCATTCCCGGGCCACATTTTGCATGCCCGGAGCCAACTGTAAGCCACTTCGTGCTCGTCGACTTCCCAGAACTCCATTCCCGGGCCACATTTTGGATGCCCAGAGCCACCTGTAGGCCACTTCGTGCTCTTCGACTTCCCAGAACTCCATTCCCGGGCCACATTTTGGATGCCCGGAGCCAACTGTAGGCCACTTCGTGCTCTTCAAGTTCCCAGAACTCCATTCTTGGGCATGATTTTGAATGCCCGGAGCCAACTGTAGGCCACTTCGTGTTCTTCTAGTTCCCAGAACTCCATTCCTGGGCCACATTTTGAATGCTGAGGCAGGCTGATGCTGCGGCCGAGGCAGGCTGAGGCTGAGGCAGGCTGAGGCTGAGGCCGAGGCTGAAGGCAGACTGAGGCTGAGGCTGAAGCAGGCTGAGGCTGAGGCTGAGGCAGGCTGAGGCTGAGGCTGAGGCAGGCTGATGCTGAGGCAGGCTGAGGCTGAGGCTGAGGCTGATGCAGGCTGAGGCTGAGGCAGGCTGAGGCTGAGGCCGAGGCTGAAGGCAGACTGAGGCTGAGGCTGAAGCAGGCTGAGGCTGAGGCTGAGGCAGGCTGAGGCTGAGGCTGAGGCTGAGGCTGAGGCTGAGGCTGAGGCTGAGGCAGGCTGAGGCTGAGGCTGCGACTGCGACTGCCGTTGCCGCTGCGACTGTCATCGCGAATGCGACTACGACTGCGAGAACAGCCGAATTCTACAACTGGATTTTCATCTGAATCTTAAGGGGAATGCTTTCAGATATGCTTCTACACATCGCTGTTAGGTTGCTTTGCCGGGATAATTTAACAAGGAATGGTGGGGGGGGCCCTCATGGTTCCTGGTTGGCTACCAGTCGCCTGGGGGAGGGGGTGTTTATTAATAGGGAGCAGTGATGAGCCCCTCCCCGAAGGGGAAGAGGAAACTCCCTAAACCACCTACGCCCAGAGGAGGGCTGGTGGGACTTCCACAAGTTGCTGACAGCTCCAGACGTGAGCACCCCAGCACGCGACCGGGGGCGGGCTTCCGGAGCGCAAGCATCGGGAGTGGCTCTCACGGCCGTCAGCTGTTCCTTTCTGATCACTGTTGGCTGACCCAGGGCCGGGAGCCACGCGGAGCCAACCCCCTTTTTTTCCGCCCTTCCGCTGACCCGGGTTGCGAAGCCGAGTTGCTTCGTGGTTCGCCAGGGTTCTAGACACGGCCTTGACTGACCCAGGTCCGCGCGGACCTGGACGAGGCCCACTTGTTTCGACCTACATCTGACGTGGGTGGTCCGGGCTTGAGCCGCTTCCGCTGAGCACCGCAGCTCGACTCTCAGAAGAGACAGGTTCTCGGAATCGTTTAACATATCCCGATCCCCACGGGGCCATGGTATCTCAACCCAGCCATCCCACCCCCCCAGTTGTGGATGGTCCCCTGGAAGCCCGAACGGAACAGCCTACATCCCAATCTAGGGGGGTAAATCGGCCGGTGGGGCCAAGGCCATTTCGATCCGACCGATCCGATTCGATGTCGATTCCGGCCAGCCCGATCCGCTTCGATTCCAATGTCCCGACGATGCGATGCGGCCCGATGCTTGCCTGGCGCCCTTGTGCGTCCTGGCGCAGCCGATCCGAACCAGTTTCGATTCCGTGCCGATGCAGCCCGATCCGATGCACATACACCTTAGGCGATGCTTAAGAAAACCTAAGTTTTCGTCCAGAGTCTCGATTATTCTTAACGTTTCCATGCAAATCCCAAGATTGTGCTAGAAGTTCTGGGTTTTTATTGGAGTTCTGAGGCTCTGAGTTTCTTAACCCATGATTTCTTAAGCATTTCGCAGGGTGTATCGAACCAGTTCGATTTACCGAGTCGATGTTGACGGATCCCGGACCGGTGAAGCGATGCTCAGAGAGGCGGGTGCTTTCTCCGGCCAGACACCCGCACCTCGCGCTCGTCCCCCTCCTGCTGGCTTCGCGCCTCGGCCGTCCAGCATCATCCGAAAAAAAAAAACGATGCTCTCTCATGCTCGGCCTCCGTGTGGCCTCGCCCGGCCTCGGGACCGTCGAAGACAGACAGGGTCGGGATGAGTGGTTGGCCCTCCTGGGGGAAGGGGCCAGACTTCTGGGGAGCAGCGCTGCGAAGAAAAGATCACGGCGTCGGATGTCTCGGAAGTTGATAGACCTCCTACCCTGACTCGTTGATTAGCGAATTAGCCGTTTTCGGTTCGCGAGAGGGTCGTGCGGCCGTCATTTTTGCGTGTCCAGGTCCGTCGGTTCCGGTCCTAGGCCGTTTTCACTAAAGGGTGGTTTATTAAAGGGAGAGTTGTCCACCGCCGAATGTCTGTGTTCACCAGACCCCGCCCGCCTACAAGTTGGGACGCTGGAGACCCATTCGTGTCCTCAGGATACCCCGAGGCAATCCTCTCACTCTCGGGCTCCGTGGTGAGTTTTTTTCACCGAAGACATAAGAGTGTGGCCAGGCGAGCAAGTGGTGCCCCTCTATGGGAGAACACTGCGGCCGGCCCATGTCTCGGGAGTCGTCGCCGCGTCTCGTCGGAAGGACAACACTGCGGCCGGCCCGTGTCTCGGGAGTCGTCGCCACAGCTCGTCGGAAAAGAGCCCGCGCGAGCTCGCGAGCGGGAAATATACCCACCTCCACGGCCTCGAGGTCCAGACTCCTCGACCGCGACCTCATGGGCACAGGGCGGTCTGATGCCCCGCGGGAAGCGTCCCCGTGGGATCGTGTATCCGAAGGGATCGCGCCTCGGTCTCAAGGCCGCGGGCGCAGGGATGTGGGCATGTGCGTCGCCCGTGGCGGAGGGGTCAGGGCGTGCGGAGCAGTGGTTCCCTGTCTTCGTTGCTGCGTGTGCTTGGTCGGAAGGCAGCCTGGCCCGGCAGCGCCCCGCGAGGGACCAGGGCGTCGACCAAGCACCATAAGAGGCCTCGTGCGGCCCGTCGCCCCTGCCTGGCAGCCTCTGCCTGGTCGGGGCAGAGCACGACGAGAGGGACGGACGGAGGGAGAGAGGACACTCGGACGGAGAGAGAGAGAGAGGGAGAGAGAGAGAGGAAGACGACAGTCAGGAAAGGCAAGAGGGAGGGGGAGGGAGGGAGGAAGAGAGAGAGGGAGGAAGTGGGAGGGAGGCACTGAAACCCCGGCCCGCCCGCCGCCCGCCGACCGACCGCCCGCCCGCCGACCGCTTCCAAGATGCCCCGAGACCGCCCCGTGGCGGGCCCCCGTGGCCCCGCAGCCTCCCCAGGACGTCCCCAGGATGCCAGAGATCTCCTACACCGTGTGGAAACTCCATGGCCAGTTGCTTTCTCATCCTTTCGCGTCTGATGGCCTTCTGGGGCCTCAAGGTGTGGCCCGAAGATGGCCCCACGCGCAGCCGAGAGGGGCCCAAGATTGCCCCAAAAGACGGCCCCAGAGCGCCAGACAGCCCGCCAACAGGGGGTTTGGAGGGGCAGTGCAAATTGAGGGACACCGTGATCGATCGAATCTCTAAAATCGCCTCTCGGCGCTCTCGTTGTGCGCTCTTGGAGCGCTCTCAGGCGCTCTGCGGCCGTCTTGGGGCAATCTTAGGCCCAAACTTGGCTGCGCGTCGGGCCGTCTTCGAGCCATCTCGAGACCTCAGAAGGCCATCAGAAGCGAAGTCGTGAGAAGGCGAAGAGCACATATTTCCCATAGGCGCCGGAAGATGTCTCGCATCTTTGGGGCGTCTTGGGGAGGCCCCAGGGCCATCTGGATTCGGCTTGGAGCGCTCTTGGGGCACACTGGAGGATGTTGGAAATCGTCGTATCTCGAGCCATCTTGAGACGACCGGGATTTCGCAGCCCACTGTGCGCGCGCGTGGCTCGCGCTACTGTTCAAGATTGCCCCGCGACGCGCGTTGCGCCCCGCGCTCCCCCCCTGCAATTACAGCGCGCCTGCACTGGCTCGAGTCGGTTGGGCTGCTCTGAGATTCTGTCACGCTTGCGCCTGCTCCCACACGGGTTTTCCGTCGGATCTCACGCGGGTTCTTTCTGGCGCGACTTGCGGCCCCGTTTGGACCCCGCGGCTCTCGAGGAGCGCGCGCGTGGCTCGCGCTGCGGTGGAGCGTTGCCCTGCGACCCTCGCCGCGTCCTGCGCGCGGGCTCCGTTGCTTCAAAGGCCAGGCGGCGCAGCGGAGCCGATAGCATGTGCCAGAAGCGTCGGCATGGCGCTTTTCGGCGGCAGTGGCTTCCTCCCAGGTTCGTCTTGCCGAGCGCGGCAGCGATGGCCGAAAAGCAGTGCCTCCTCCCGAGCCCTCCGCCATGGAAGAACAGATGGGCAGCGGCCCCCCTCTCCATGAAACCAACAACAAAGCGACATAGAAAAACGGAGAGAGAGAGAGAGAACAAAAAAAAGAGAGAGAGAGAGAGAGAGAGAGACATGCGGCGTTGTTGATTATTTTTCTATCTCTTTCTCTCTCTCTCTCTCTCTCTCTCTTTCTCTATCTCTCTCCTTCGTTTTTTCTATGGGCACCCGCCTCAGGCAGCTCAGCTCACTGTGCGCGCTTTCCAATTTCCGTCCGTCGCCCCCCCCATCGGGGCCCCATGCGTCGGCGGTGCATCTTTGACTCCAGGTCATTGTTCCCCCCCCTCCTCGGCCAGCCCCCCGCTGTCGAACCCCCTCAAATACCATCGGGCCGAGGTAGAAGATCGAGGTCGGCTCCGTCAGGGTGCCCTAATGTTCTCTTGTGCATCCTGGGGAGGGTGTCCTCGGATGCTCCGTGCGTTTTGGCCGGCGGAGGGTCTCATGTTCTTGGAGGACGTTCTTCTGCCGTGGGTCCGACGACCGTATTGCAACAACAATCGGCCACCCGCAGAGGGGGGTGGGGGGAGGGGGGAGGGCTTCTTAGAAGCACCCCTGCTTCTGAGAAGGCGCGGGCCTCATCCATAGATGCAAGGCCGGCGCCCTCTGAGAAGCAGCCTCCTCCTCCCAAGAAGCCCTCCCCCCTCCCTCCACCCCCTGGCGCACACCGCCAGAACGAGGGCCGGGAAGTGCCCGCGCGTGTGCGGAGGGAGCGGGGGCGCCACTCGGGCGGCAGCGCCGGAGAGGGAGCTGCACCTCGCGCCCGCGGCGAGGTGCGGCGGATCGCCGGCGGGGAGGGCCGGGCCCCGTGGGGGACGCCAGGGGCGTGGGCCCTCCCAGGGGTCTGCGGGCCCGCAGGCCCTCGACGTGGGGGGGGGCGGGCGTCAACGGCCGAGGCACGGGGCAGGCTCCAGGCGCGGAGGGGTGCGAAATCGACGCTCGGGGATATTTCGAGGGGTGCCCACACATTCAGGAGGGGCACCGCCGCCACCAGCGAGGAGGCGATCAAGTCGAGTCCCATGGCATCAAGGCCGAGCTCGAAGAAACCGACAAAAAGAGCCGTCGCCCGAGTCAGGTGGTAGTTCGCCGCGGCGCAGCACCAGTTCGTCAGGAGGACAGAGCTGGCCCAGACCCACGCCTTCGCGAACATAGAAAGAGAAGGGTCAGGACAAACAGCAAGGCCAGATAAAGCGCAACCGGGAGCACGCAATGCATGAGCCCTCTTGGCCATCCCACTCCTCGAACAGAAGACGGTCAACACACGAAGGGAGCCACGTTCTTCTGCAGCATGGGCATCGGCACAGCTCCATGCCACGCAGACCGGAGGACCCGCAGCATGTGCAGCACTCACGGCCGCGGCGTCGGCGGACGAGAGTGACGCCACAGAGATTACATCCAGGATCGTGCCAGCTCGAGGACGGCCTCCCTCCGCTCGAGACCCGCCACGCGGATCGCTGTCTCTCTGCCGCCAAGGCCTTCCTCCACAGCAGGCAGCCCCTCATCCATCAGCACGGCCAGGTTCGCGACCCGCCATGCCCACGGCAGGATAAAGGGCCGAATTAACATGCCGAGCAGTTCCCGCAGCGCCAGGGACTGCGTCTCCTCCTCCTCCTCCTCCTCCTCCTCCTCCTCCTCCTCCTCCTCCTCCTCCTTCTCCTCCTCCTCCTCCTCCTCCTCCTCCTCCTCCTCCTCCACATCCTCATCCTCCTCCTCCTTCTCCCGAAACGCCTCCTGCGCCAGACGGTGGATCGGGAAGCCGCTCAGCGCGAAGTGGCTCCCGAGGAAAGTCAGCACGAGGTGGAGCCTCACCTCCCGGGCACAGCCAAGCAGCCAGCTGGAGCCAAGTGCCAGCGCCGAAGAATGCAAGCCGACCTTGAAGACAGTGCAGCCGAAACGACCCCGGCAACGACCCGGGCAGGAGGCGGCGAGAGGTCGGCCACACGCGGAGGCCTGCTGGCGCGCCAGCCCCTGATGCTTGGCACGATTCGCTTCACGATGAGGTCGAAGTGCGCCAGGACCGAGCCCAGCGTGAAGGCTCGCATCGCAAGCACGGTGGGCAGGCTGGCCCGCCAGCCGCCTGCGGCTGCCGCACAGCTCCGGGGGCTGCACCATCGCCCGAGCGCGAGGGGCCGAGGGACGAGGGGCCGCCGGCGCACACCGTCTCGGAGCTCGTGGCATCGCTCGGACACGTGCGTCTCTTCTCGGCGGGGGCCCTCGAGGAGCATCTTGGAGCAGCAGGCGAAGGAAAGTGCGCGCACGAAGTCCAAAGTGCGGGGAGTGGGCGTCCGAGCGAGGGACGGCAAGAGCTGGGGCTGACGAGGCTTGGTGCCAGCGCTCTCAGACGGCGGAGGCAGAAGCGGAGCCGCGCGGGAGAGCGGCAGCGCACCGTCGGGCGAAAATCCAGACCGCGCGGGGCGGTGCGCAAGCGAGGTTCCAAGGCCCGAGCCAGACAGTCGCGGCCATGCGCGGATGGCCGAGGCAGCGCGCGCAGGGGGTGCACGACCGCCTTGGGCCGAAATCGTTGCTGACGCGGGGGGGAGGGAAGCGACTGCACGCAAGAGTGACCCTTCGCTGGAGTGACCTTTGGTGCGGGCCCATCGGCCCCTGCGATCGCCGAATGCAGTGCGATCGCAGCGGCCTGCACGCTTGGGTTTGGCCCCATCGCGCTGCCCTAAAGCCTCGCATCAAAGGTCGCTCTTGCCCAGGGTCACTCTTGCGTGTAGCCGAGGGAAGGGCGTGGAGGGGAGGAAAGTGAGGCGGGAGGAAGGTGAGCTGAAGTGGAGTGGTGCCAGGGTTGCAGCACGCCACTCGCGCCGAGACAGGGGGGGGCGCTGTGTCCGCTGCTGTCCGTTCCTGGACCCGCATGCTCATGTCAGGCATCGCTTCGCACTTCTCACACTGTGGCCGCAGCTGTTCCCCAGCGGCGCAGCGCGCCATATTTGAACAAGCCCGGAGGTCTGAGGCGCAGGGACCCTCACCAAAAATCGTGGGAGGAAGGCGGGGGGGAGGTTGCAGGGGAGACAGGCGGGACAGAGAGAAAGAGGGAGAGCAAGAAATAAAGAAAGCGAGAGAGAGAGAGAGGAAGACGCCGTCCATCGCCCCCGTCTCGAGGAAGCGCAAGCATTGAGTTTGGCGTTTGGATTAGCGACGGGCCCCGCTTCCATACAAAATCGGCGCGCTGCGCCGCCAGATCGGGCGGCATTGGCACCATGTTTCGGGGGGGGGGGGGGGAGATTCGATCTCTTTACAACCAGAACAACCACTTTACAACCAGATGGGTTACTTTACAACCAACATAGGATTGGAAAGTATGGTTTTTCATCGAGAACGTCCACTTTGCAACCAGAACGGCCCACTTTACAACCAGAACGGACCACTTTACAACCAGAACGGGCCACTTTACAACCAGAACGGACCACTTTACAACCAGCTCAGAGTGGCCGTGCGTGTTTGGGCGTTCCGCAAAGTGCTCCAGAGCAAGTGGGCGCTCTGAAAAATGCCCCAGAGCAAGTGGGCGCTCTGAAAAATGCTCCAGAGCAAGTGGGCGCTCTCAAAAGTGCTCCAGGGCGCGCGGACGCTCTGAAAAGTGCTCCAGAGCACGTGGGCGCTCTGGAGCCCGAGCGCCTGAACTCTCTGCGCAGGCCCCAGCGATGCCTCTGAGCCCGAGCGCCTCAACGCCCTGCGCAGGCCCCAGCGATGCCTCTGAGCCCGAGGACCTGGACGCTCTGCGCAGGCCCCAGCGATGCCTCTGAGCCCGAGGACCTGGACGCTCTGCGCAGGCCCCAGCGATGCCTCTGAGCCCGAGCGCCTGGACGCTCTGGCGCTCTGGGGCCAGCAGACTAAGACAGGGCTTGCTAACAGGGGCCAAGCGGCCTCAACAAGGGCCCCGTGCTCGCACGGGAATAAGGCGACAGCATACGTAGGAAGACTCAGGGCGACGCGCTGCCCATTTTAGGGATCCCTCACAGGAAGCGAGCCCAGTGGCCTCCACAAGGGCCCAGCGCCCCAGGGAACTAGGCCATTGGCACCGCGGGTCTCTTGGGCCACGTTGGCCCCTGAAGCCCCACGGTGTTCTGCAAGGGGCTAAGCGCTCCAGCTCCAGTTGGCCCCCTGCTGTTCCTCTTCTTGGAAGATCGAGGTTCAACGTTCCGACTAAATGCAACTATTTCGAAGATCAGTGTCAGCCACAGTGCCAGCGCAGCAACGCAGGTATCCTGCTCGGGCAGCAGCCTCAGCCACCGTGCCAGCGCAGCAGCTTGAGCCACCGTGACAGCGCATCACCGCCACCTTTGTGCCTGCTACCACCACACTTGCCGCTGCAGCCCCGCTACCTCCACAATTCCGACTGACCCCCCGCTACCACCGCAAATCACATTGCAGCCCAGCTACCACCACAGTTCCCACCGCTGCCTGGCGACCACCACAGTTGCCACCGCAGCTTCCCAACACAATGCTGTTCCCATTGTAGCCCCCGCTACCAGCACATCTCCCACTACAGCTTCCCGCTGCCATGCAGCTCCAGTCTTGGACGGGATCATGGTTTATTCGTATGTCCTGCGCGACTAGCCTTCGTCCGTCAACAAAAAGGCAGAGCAAGCAAAGGCAGAACTGACCGACAGAGCTTAGAGAGCAGGTCAAACCCTAATCCGCTCACCAGCACGCAACATACCATAGCGCACCAGGTCGCCGCATCGCCAACGCGTGCGCCGTGCTTCTTCGTGCGCGACGGGCAACTTCACAACCAACATGCATCAAAGAGCCCAAAGCCACCCTTGCGCTTGCCCACGGAGATTTCAGGGAAAGGCCCGCGTGCATTCAATATGTGTTTTTACTTGCCTGGTTGTAAAGTGCCCTTCCCGGTTGTAAAGTGCCCTTCTCGGATGTTGTAAGCTGGTTGTAAAGTGACCCATCTGGTTGTGAAGTGCGCTTCTGGTTGTAAAGTGACCCACACGCGGGGGGGGGGGGGGGGGGGGGGGGGCTTCCCCGATCCGTGGATCTAGCGCCCACGCGTTTGCGGATCCGTTATCCATGTTCGCGTGCGCCCGAGTGGGGGGAGGTTGTAGGGGAATGGAATGGAATGAAATTGAATGGAACGGAATGGAATGGACCCCACCGCAATGCTATACGAAAACAGACGACAACGCCACATGGTTCGTTGGTCCTAGACTCCACGCTGGTGTACAGTGAAGTTCGTCCTGACTTCAGTTTCTGGCAAGATGGCTATGTTCATAGTTGAGCGCAGGCGGGATGGGCGGGATCGCTGCAGCGCTTCCCCACCTCCGCAGCCATTTGCCTCCTAGGCCCACAGGGGGCCGTGCTGGTAGCTCACTGCGAACTGCACTCCCGCGCTGGGCATCCCGAGGCGACCCCTGGGTGGGTCGGCGAACCCCTGGGCCACTGCCCGTGGCAAACAGAGGAGGACGCCGTCCATCGCGCCCGCCCCCTTGGCGCAGCTCCGCTGCTGCCCCGCGCGCCCCCCCCCCCCCCCCGCGGCCCTCCCCCCCCGCGGCTCCGCAACGCGCCCTCGGCGAGCCCGCCGATGGGCCACCACGCGGGCGCGGCGGCAGCGCACCGCGCGGGGCTGGAGGCGCTGCGCAAGGAGCTCACCCCGCGGCCCCCCTTGCGACCTTGCGGCCCGCCCTCGGCGAGACTGCCGACGGACCACCGCGTGGACGCGGCGGCCGCGCCCCGGGCGGCTCTGGAGGGATCGAGCCCCCAGAGATCCGACGCGCCGAAAAAGTCGGAGCGGCGGCCGGTCTGGGGCTACTTTCGGCCTCCCAGCGGCCCTCGCCGGGCAAATGGAATGGCTCAGGGCGAAAAACCGGCCCTCGGGAAGTTGTCCAGACCTCCGGGGCCCACGCATCGAAAAAGGTAGAGCAGCCCGATGTCTGGGGAGGGAGCTCACCCTGTTTGTTTCCCCCACGGCAGGACTTTTGGGGCCGCTTTCTGAGGGCCCCCACCTCATCTCGTTGGAGGGCGTTCCCTGAGCTCCTCTGGCGTCGCAACCTCTCCGCACCAGGCGATTTCGCTGTGTTTCGGGCCTCCAGGAGCTTCACGGACCCATTTGGCTTGAAAGTTGCAGCAAGACAATTGAGTCCAGGGATATGACCACCATTTCCCGCGATGTGATGTTTTGTCCGCCGTCGGACCTCAGGGTTCCCACCCGCCGGGCCGCCCCAGCCCGCAGGGCCCGCCCGACGCGGCCCGCCCACACGCGTCGCAGCCCCACGGGATGCTGCATCCCAGTTTACGTGCCTCGCCCGCCCGACCCGACCCGCCCGCCGGGGCCCCGACGGCCCGATCCGCCCGTGCTCCCCTGAGATCCGACGTCTCGAAAAAGATTGAAACATCGTGAAAAATCACGACCAGAGCCCGAGACCCCACGTTTCTGCCTCAGTTTCTGCGAGCCGGGTCGATCCCCGCGGGCCTTGGGGCCCGAGAGTGAGCGAAGACGCCCGGCTCGAAAAAGTGGCGCCGCCGGGATCTCACGGCCCTCTCCTTCCCAGAGCGCCCCACTTTCGCCTTCGCTGTGATTCCATCGGGCAGCTCCCGGCGCCCTCCTCCTCCTCCTCCTCCTCCTCCTCCTCCTCCTCCTCCTCCTCCTCCTCCTCCTCCTCCTCCTCCTCCTCCTTCTCCTCCTCCTCCTCCTCCTCCTCCTCCTCCTCCTCCTCCTCCTGGCGCGTCCCGCGCGGCCGCCAGAGGGCCGAGGGCGGGCCTCGACCTCCTCCCGTCGTGAGGAAGCCACGACGCGCCGGCGGCGGCGTCGTCGGCGGCGGCGGCGGCGAGCGGCGGCGTCGTCGTCGTCGGCGTCGTCGGCGTCGGCGTCGTCGTCGGCGTCGTCGTCGCCGTCGGCGGCGGCGAGCGGCGGCGGCGAGCGGCGGCGGCGGCGGCGAGCGGCGGCCGCGCCGGCGGCCTCGCGCCCCGACGTTCCATGGCCCACTTTCCCTGGGATCCCTGCGACTCCATTTTATTCGAGCCGGGCGTTTCCGCTCCACTTTCGGGCCCCAGGGCCCTCACGGATCGATCCGTCTCGCAGAGTGACGCAGACAGATGGGGGTCTGGGGGTCTGGTCGTGATTTTTGCGATGCCGCATGTGTGTTGCAGCGTCGGATCTCGGGATCCTCCCGTCGTGGACAAGCCAAGACGTGAGGTTCTGCTGCCCACTTTCGGCCTCCTGGGGCCGTCGCTCACCACACGCAAGAGTGGCCTTTCGCCGGAGCGACCCCCTTGGTGCGGGCCCAACGGGGTCGTCCCTCGATCGCGGCACGCGAAACGCGCCAGCAGCGGCGTGCGCGCCCAGGTTTGGCCACCCCGCGTCCCCCTTTTGAGCCGCGCACCACAGGCCACCCCCTGGCCCAGGGCCCCTCCCGCGTGTCGCCGACTCGCCGAGGCCCCGGGCCGCCTAAACCGGACAATCGCGGACGACGAAGCGCCGGCCCCGGGGAAAGAGGAGTCCCCAGGCCTCGGGGGGCGCCCTGCCGCGAGAAGGGCCCGAAGCGGCGGAGGCCCGGGCCGGAGTCCGAGCGGGCCCCGGCCGAGGCACGGGCGGGCCTGCGCCGAGCGCGTTGCCGAGCTGCCCGAGCGGTGGGCCCGGCGGCCCGGCGGGCCCTCCTCCCCGAGCCCCGACGTCGTGATTTGTTCATGGCGTTCGCGTCTTCTCCTTCCCGCCTCCCCCTCCAGCCTCCTGCCTGCCTCCTGCCCCGCCTCCTCTCCTCTCTCTCCCCAGGGCCGCCGACCTCGCCCTTCCCCCGGGGAGAGGGCTGCGAAGCAGGACGCCGTCGCCACTCTCGAGGGCTGCCGATGGGGGGGGGGCTAGCATCGTCGGGGACTGCGCGATTCCCTAGTAGACCTCGTCGCCCCTGTCGACCCCCAGAGGTTTGGACCCATGCCCCAGGACCGGCGTTTCATCCTGAGGCGTTTTTTTCGACGGTCCCGAGGCCCGGCAGGGGCCCCCCGAGGCCGAAGATGTGGACAAAACCTCCCGTCGTGATTTTTTCAGAACTCGAGGGGGTCTGGGCTCCCAGACCCCCAATCGGGCCCTGGAAAGATCGCCACGCGCGGGCGGGATCTCTCGCCGCGCTCGGTCTCACCGGGGCCCTCGGCGGGCCTCGGGGCCGTCGAGGCACGACTCCGGGCCCAGACCCCGGACGTCCTGATTCTTCCATGGCGTCGACCTCCATGACGTCGACGTCTGGATTTTTCCAGTCCGGACGTCCTGATTTTTCCATGACGTCTTCATTTTTCCATAAAGTGGTCGGCGCTCTAGACACTCTGTGCAGGATAATGAAAAAACAATATCCCCGGACCCTTGACGTCATGATTTTACCATGACGTCGACCCCCAGAGGTCTGGACCCATTCCCCGATACCCTTTTTTTCATCCTGGGTCGTTTTCTGACGGCCCCGAGGCCCGGTGAGGGCCCCCAGAGGCCGAAAATGTGGAAAAACCTCCCGTCGTGGTTTTTCCGTGGCCCGAGGGGGGGTCTGGGGATGAGGGACCGGTCCTGGGGAGTGGCTCATTCGCTTGGGTCAGGGGCGCTCGCCCGCGAGCCTTTGAGTTTTTCAGCCGCCTTCACCCCCAAAAAAGAATAAATGTGGGTCCAGACCGCTGGGGGTCCACGTCGTGAAAATTCGTGACGTCAGGGGTCCGGGCTCCCCGCCGGCGTCGCGCAGGCCGGCCCTCCTCGCGCGCCCGCTGGCGTGCCGGCTGCGCATGCCCTCTGGCACGCGCGCCGCCGCCCGCTGCAGCGCTGCGGCGGGCCTGGCCTCGACAGCAGAGAACGGAGCAGAGCAGAGCATGGAAAATTCACGACGGGAGGTTTTTCATTATTTTCGGCCTCTGGGGGCCCTCACTGGGCCTCGGGGCCGTCAGAAAACGACCCAGGATGAAAAAAAGGTATCGGGGAATGGTGGGTCCAGACCTCTGGGGGTCGACGTCATGGTAAAATCATGACGTCAAGGGTCCGGGGATATTGTTTTTTCATTATCCTGCACAGTGTGTCTAGAGCGCCGACCACTTTATTTCGGCACGGGACTGGTCCCCGCCCCGCATTTCTCCGCAGCCGCCAGCGCGCCCCCTCCGCCCTGACTTCTGCACTTCGGCACGGCACCAGTCCGCCTTCGGTCCCCTTCCGCAGCCAGCCCACCTCCCCTTCCCCCGCCAACCAGCGCGCCCCCTCGGCGCCGAACCCTTTTTTTTCGGCACGGCACTAGCGCCGCGCCCGCCCCCCCCACCCGCCCGCAGCTACCCAGGCATGCGGTGCCCTGATATTTCAAGACGCTGCCCCCAGAGGTCTTGACCCCTTTCATCGCGAGTCGTTTTGTTGACGGTCTTGGGGCCCGGTCTGCGCTCCCGGAGGCCGAAAATTTGAAGAAAAAAAAAAGAGAGTTTGTCCAGGAGGTCGCATGTCTGGGTAGGGATCACGCATACGGACACGTTCGCCGCTCGTGAGCTATGGGCGCCAGGGCCGTCGCCCTCGCCCTTGGCGCGCGCGCGCGCGGCCATGCGCCAGGAGCTGCTGGTCCTCGAGGCGGCGCTCTCGCCCGCGGCCGAGGCCGCCCGGCGGCGGGCTCTTTGCTCGCGGCGCGCAGCGGCGCGCACGAGGGTTTGGGCTTCCCAGATGGGGCCCGAGCATGCGGGATCGGAGGACTACGCTGCATCGCCGATGTGGCCCGATGTGGAGCCCGATGTTCTCCACGCCGACGGCGCTGGTGCATCGCTTATACATCGGCGATGTATCGGAGATGCAGCGCGATCCTCCGACCCCGTCTACTCGGCCCCCACTTGTGAGGCTTCTAGAACAAGGGTCAAAGGAAGACACGATGATGATAGCAGCGATGTTAGTGACGATGATGACAACGACGACGGCGCTGCCAGTGACGGCGCCAATGCCGATCACGCCGACGACAATGACGGCGCCCTGCGTCGGTGATAAGTACTTTTGAAGGAGTTCGACATGCGCGCGCGAATGGTCCGCGTGGTATTGCTTGACACGGATCGTGCCCCCCAGCACGCACGCAAGGGCGTTCGAATGATTTCGACATGCGGCGCGAGAAGCCTTTCTGGCGAAGTTGAACATGTTGAAAGCCCACTGGTTTCGTAAAGACGTCGCGAGAGCGCGAGCGCCACCTTTTCTGTGATAACTGATGTTGCAAGACCATGTGTATTCATATGTGTTCGGGACACTCGAGTTGGAAATCCAACACGAACATAAGGTTTTTGAAAGATTTCGGCTGGCGCGCGCGACGACGCGCGCGCATGCCGAAATGTTGCGACGTTTTGCAAGTGGTTCTTGCGACAGCACGCGCGCAAGGACATTCGACCGATCTCGACGTATGCGCGCGCGGGAAGCCCATGTGGTGGCATGTATGAAAATCTTGAATGATCGCGTTGTTGCTTATAATTCGCACGAGCGCGGGCGCAAGCTTTTCATATGGATCTTTGTTGGGAAACAAACTGTTTGTTGTTTGTGTTTCGGGCATTCCGTTTTGATATCCTTAGGAAGCCGACAGTTGTTGAAGGATTTTGGCATGCGGGCGCGACGACGTGCGCGAGTGAACTGCGCTGTTTTGTGCCACGGGTTCTTGAACTTTGATGTTATGGGAAAAAACGAGCGCGCGCATAATGTTCTCTGTCGAAGACAAGGGGGGACGATAAAGGTTTGGCTGGGAGCATACGAATTTATATGCACGGTGGACGACGGGGCAGAATCATAAGCAAATCGCAATACGAAGTGAGGAGCGGTTAAGTCCGATGGGGGGAGGCACATGTTATTATGCGTTGAGAAAGGAGAACCGATGTCATACAAACTATGCTACGCAACCAATGTTGTGAAATGCGAGAAGCGCGACCTACGGGGAGCAATAGTTGTTGCGCAATAGGTGTGCATCGGTCTACGCGGTGCAATATATGCATTGTAATGTACGTTGCACAATACACGGTGTAAAACCAATGTTTTGCATTGCGTGCAATGCAATCGTTGCGCTAAATATGTGGCCCAGCTAATGCGAAGCAAGACGCGCTGTGCAATGCATGATATGCAGCCGATGTTATCCAACAGGCGCGGTGCACGATATGGCACGGCATTTCTGGTGCAACATATGTGGCGCAATCTCCGTGATGCAATACTTGTGGAAAAATCTACGCATTGCACTCTTAGGTCGCGCAGGCTGCGTTGTGCAATATAGGCTGCGCAATATGCGAAGCACACTTTCTGCCGTGCGATAAAAAGAAAGAATCTACGCAGTACAATCTAGGCGGTGCAATTGGCTATAACAAAAGAGTTGATACACTCCTTGCACCCACCCGCAACTTGGTTTGCAAAACACACGCGGCTGCGATTGCGATGAGTTCTTGGCGTCGGCCGGCGCATCTCCGCGGCCGCGCCAACCCATGCACGCGCGCGCGGGGGCCAGCTGGTTTGACTCAACCGACGCGGCCGCGGCGGCGCTGACCATTGGGCGCATCCCAGCGGGCACTTCACTGCGAGTCGGCGAATTGGGCGGGCGCGGCACCACGGCAGGGTCGACAACGGTAGACGCGACGATGACAGTAGCGATGTTGGCGGAGACGCTGACAACGACGACGGCGCGGCCAGTGGCGGCGCCAATGATGGCCACGCCGACGACGACAACGGCGGCCTCGCGTCGGCGGTGAAAGTTCTGGAAAGTGTTCGACGCCCGCGCGCGGCCGACGCGCGAGAGTGGCCCGCGCGGCATCACTTGACGCGGGTCGCCCCCCCCCCTCCCCAGGCACGCGCGCAGGGGCGCGCGAACAATTGCGGAGCGCGGCGCGAAAGGCCCCGCGCGGCAGAATGCCATGCACATCAAGAAGAAAAATACGGTTGCCTCAAGGAGTCGCCAAGGCGCGAACGCAAGCTTATATATATATATATATATATATATATATATAACTATATATATATATGTGTGTTTGCATGTATGTATATATACACACATACTTATACATATACCTATACATACATACATATAACGTTGCGAAACTCTGCGTCTGTGAATGCGTTTTGGACAATCGGTTTTGAATTTGAAACGAAACCGAAGGTTTCGGACGGATTTCGGCATGCGCGCGCACTTCGCCCCATCCGTTGCAAGGGGTTTTCGCGACAGCACGCGCGCGAGGGCGTTCGAGTGATTTCGACGCGCACGCGCGCGAAGCCCTCCTGGTAACATTTCATGGGAAGACTTTATGGAAAGAAAAGCATTCCCTAAAGAATTCGCAAGAGCGCGCGGGATGACATGATCAAAGCTTTTGGTCTCTTAATGTTTTCCTGTTGAAATCGCTACAAGAACACAGGTTTTGAAAGGAGTTCGTCTGGCGCGAGCGGAACGCGCGCAGGCGGTGCGCATGGCATCATTGGATACGGATTCACATCACAAGCTCATCTTATATCAACGCACGCGCACCGCATCATATCATTTGGCAGGGACGATGGGGGGGTCGCAGGCTCTTCTGGGATAGTATGAAATCATAGCGAAAATGAGCAAGGAGACAGAACCACCTGCAAATTACAACACGCGAGGCCGAGTCGATAACCCCAGGGGGTAGAGTGAGAATTCATGTCGATTCGTAGTGAGTTGTCGATTCCATTGCTCACGCAACCGCCCCACCCACCAGCCCGCAAGCTGGCGGGCAAAACCCATGCGGCGGCGATTGCGATGACTGCTTGGCGTTGGTCAGAGCACGTCTGCGGCCGCGCTAGCCCGCGCGCGCTGTCGCGCGCACAGCTGCCAGCTAGTTCGGCGCGACCGACGCGGCCGCGGCGGCGCTGGCCGCTGGGCGCCTCCAGCGGGCACCTCAACGCGAGTCGGCGACATGGGCGGGCGCGGCATCGCGGGCACGTCGACAGCAGTAGACACAATGTATCGCAGCGATGGCGGCGTTGGTTGGTGCATCTCTGCGGCCGCGCCAGCCCGCGCATGCTCGCGCGCGCAATGGCGCGCTACTGCGGCGCGACCGACGCGGCCGCGGCGGCGCTGACCGCCGCGCACTTCCCAGCGGGCATTTCAACGCGAGTCGGAGACTTGGGCGCGCGCCTCATCACGCCGGCGCCGACCACGATAGACATGGCGAGAGTTGCGACGATGGCGGCGACGACGGAGGCAAGGACAATGACGGCGCCAACGTCGATCACGCCTGCCGATATCATTCGACGCGGATCGCGCCCCCCCCCCGCCCCCCCAGCACGCGCGCGACGGCGCTCGAGCGAGTTCGACGCGCGGCACGAGAGGGCCGATTCGCAGAATGCGATGAAAACGCTGGAAGTCCGACGGTTTTCTAGAGAATCCGCACGGCCACGAGGGCCGGATGTCTTTGAAGAGCGACGTGGCAGTCCGCGTGTTCTCGCGCGTTTTCGGCGCATTCGCTTTGGAAATCTTTGCGAAAACGAAGGTTGCTGAAAGATTTCGGCACTCGCGCGCAACTTCGCTTTATTTCTCGCGAGGGGTTCTTCCGACAGCCACGCGCACGGGCGCTCGAGCGATTTCGACGCGCGCACGCGAGGGGCCCTCCTTGCAGCATTGCACGAAAATTTCAAATGACCGATGGTTCCCCGAGAATTCGCAAGAACGCGGGCGCATGTGTTTTTGTTGGGCAAAACCCTCGCTGCGAAACCATGCGTTTTGAAATCCTTGCGAAACCCTATTTTTTTGGGCGATTTCGGCACGCGCGCGCCGCGACACGCGCGTGCGCACTTCATCCGATGCGCCCCCAGGGATCTTCGAGAGAACCGGGAAAAAAATGGTTCGCCATAAACGGGCGCGCGCACGGCAATTTCATTGCAGAGGATAGGGGGGGGGCCGTTTCCGGTTTAGCTGGGGAGAATTCGCCAATGCTCGCAGTGAGTTGTCAGCCCCGCTGCTCGCGCAATTACCCCGCCCACCCAACTTGGTTTGCAAGACCCAGGCGACGGCGACTGCGATGGGTGCCTGGCGTTGGCCGGTGCATCTCCGCGGCCGCGCTGGCCCGCGCATGTTCGCGCGCGCAACGGGGCGCTGTTGCGGCGCGACCGACGCGGCCGCGGCGGCGCTGACCGCTGGGCCCTTTCCAGGGGCACTGTTGTGCGAGTGGGCGACGCGGGCGGGCGCGGCACGATGGCGACGCCGACAACGGCACACACGATAAGAGTAGCGACGATGGTGGCGATGACGACGGCAGGGGCGATGACAGCGCCGATGTTAATCACGCCCACCAAAAACCAGAACAAGATCCTCGCGTCGACGATGAGCGTTCTAGAAGGAGTTCGACATGCGCGCGCGGCCGACACGCGCGCAAGGACGTTCGGATGAGTTCGACACGCGGCGCGCAGGGCCTATCTGATATCATTTCACGGCACGATCGGGAAAAATAGACCGTGATTTTTTCTAGAAAGAAAGATTCGCAAGAACGCGCGCGCAGGCTTGTTTGGAGAGGACGATGTTGCACACCCATGTGTTTCTAATATGTTTTCGGTGCTCGGTTTTGAATTTGCTTGGCGAAACCTAAGGTCGTTGAAAGATTTCGGCGCGCGCAACAGCGCGCACGCACTTCTTCCCATTTTGCGAAACCGGTTCTCGCGACAGCACGTGCGCAGGGGCGTTCGAACGATTTCTACATGCGCGCGCGAGAGGCTCGCTTGGTAGCATGTCATGAAAATGTTGAAAGCTTTTTTTCTTGAAGAATTTGCAAGGGCGCGGGCGCGGGCTTTTGTTTGAAAACCCACGTAGCGAAACAACGTGTTCTGAATGTTTTCGTGACTTTCGATTTTGAAATCCTTCCAAAACCTAAGGTTTCTTTTGACAGATTTCGGCATGCGCGCGCAACGACGCGCGCGTGCGCATTTCGTTTTCTGTATATATATATATATATATATATATCCAGAGGATGAAGGGGGGGTGGTCGATACCGGCCTTGCTGTGATGGTATTACTTCATATATAGGACGGACGATGTGACAGAATCACATTACATTGCAATACGAAGAGGGAGGGGGCAGATCTTAACATATTCTTATCTTAGGTAGGAAGGATAATTCATTTTGAAGCCAGTCGGATGTGTCAATTCCGCTGCTCGCGCAATCACCCCACCCTCCCACGCGCAACTTGGCTTGCAAAACCCATGCGGCGGCGATTGCGATGACTGCTTGGCGCTGGCTTGTGTGTCTCTGCGGCCGCGCTAGCACGCGCAAGCTTGCGCGCAGAGCAGCCAACTAGTTCGGCACAACCGGCTCGGACGTGGTGGCGCCGACCGATTGGGACTCCCCACCGTGTCTCACTGACCGCGCTCGCGCACGGGCACTGTACCGCGGGTCGGTGATTCGGGCGGGCGCAGAATCATGGTGACGTCGAGAACGGCAGAATCGATGATAAGTGTAGCGGAAATGGTGATGATGATACGCTGATGATGTTCTTGCTTCGACGACAGAAGTTTTTGAAAGATTTGGGCATGCGCACGCGGCCGACGCGAGCGATTGGCCCGTATGGCGTTTTTTGGCAGGGATCGTGCCCCCCCCCCCCCAGCAAGCGCGCAAGGGCGCTCGAGTGATGTCGACATGCGCGCGCGAGAGGCCCGCGTGTCTTCACGTGCGATTTTACTTCGCAAACACGCGCGCGCAGAGTGTTTCCAATGTGTTGGGAACCCAAAAAAGTTCAACATTTGTTCGGAAACCTCGGTCTTAGAATCCCTACAAAACCCAAGCTTGTTGAAGGATTTCGACATGCGCGCACGACGACGGGCGCGTGTGAACTTGCTCGTGCGCTTTTCAGAAAAATATTGGAACACATGGTTGTTCATCAACGAATTTGCGCGCATTGGGCTCTTCGACAAGGAGGAGGGGGAGGTACGGGATTTGAGGGTGTGGTATGAATTTATATGTAAAGGGTTTCGCCCCACTGCCACCGCCCCCCTCTCGGAGAATGGGGTATGCAAGACCTATGTTGCGAGGCTTGGGCGCAGTCGTGAAACAGCGTCGGAACTCCGAACAGGGGGGCCTGAAAATACCAGCGTGCCAAAATCAATCAACAACCTAAAACAAATCGCAGATGTTGGCCTTTTGAGCCCTTCTGGGGGGTGTTTTTGGAGCGCTTTGGGGGGTCTTTGCGGGGCATCTTGGGCCGTATTGGGACCATCTGGGGCGCTTGGGAGCATTCTTGGGCCGTCTCGGAGGCTTCTTGTACCGTCTAGGGAGCCTTTGATGAAAGATTGTGGTTTCGAAAGCGCGAAGATTGCGTACGCTACGAGGATTTATGATTTCGGAGACGCGAAGACTTCATAATTTACAAGGGATCGCGGCTTCGGGGACGCAAGAATTGTGTATTTCATATTAACTTAGAGGAGAGAGTATTGCCTCGGAGACGCGAGCATTGCGTAATTTGCAAAGAATGTGGGTCCCAGGAGCGCGAACACAGCTTAATTTGCCAGTGCGTCTGGCTTCGGAGATGCGAGCATTTGTCAATTTGCACAGATTATGGTCTCAGGGGCGCGAACTCGGTGTAATTTGCGATGGGATATGGCTTCGGGACGCGAATCTCATGTACTTGCACATGTCCCAGGACCCCCAGAAATTCTGAGAACACCCCCAGGTGGTGGTAACCAGTGCCCTTTTCGGCTCCCCCCCCTCGCGCGGACTTCGACAAGTCTGCAGGAAGCAGAAAGCAGGAATGATTACATTGGAGACTGGAAACTGGAACTGGCGCAGGGAGGAGCAAGCCTAATCCGCAGAGCCTAGTGGCCCCACAAGGGGGCCGGCGGATTTGCACAAGGAACGATGGGGCAGAACCAGATGTAATGTGCATTTTCCCAGGGGGGGGTCGATGCACCCGCCCTGGGCGGGGTGGTGGAGCTTGTTGTGATAAGAATGAAGAATCTCTTAGGCGGCGGTGACGAGGCGGCGACGGGCGGCGACGGGGGGGCCACAAGCTGGCCGAGGCGGTAGGCCAGCCCACACGGGCGGTGGCGACGGGCGGCCGACGAGGCCGCGACGGGCGGCGACGAGCGGCGACGGGGCGGAGACGGGGCGACCACAAGTTGGCCAGGGCGGACCAGCCCAGACGGGCGGCGGCGACGAGCGGGAGGCGGCGGACCGGCCCAGCTTTGCGAGAACGGAGTAAAGAACGCATAAGTGCAAGCCTTGTGCAGGGAACCTGCTCAAGCATCAGCTTTCGGGTGCCTGCGCGGGTCTCCGAAAGTTCATCCACCTTCTTACCTGGTGGCGTGAAGCCCCATGGTGCCTGGGTCGTTGGTCAGAGGCGTCTTGGATGCCTCTCGGGTCTCGTGGGAGGCCTCCCAGGGGCCCCTGTGGCGGCTTCTTGGGGGAACTCTCGAGGATTTGTTGGGGGCGTCGTGGAGGCCTCTCTGGGAGCGTCTTGGGGTCTGCTGGCCGTCGCAGGAGCCAAATTGTTGGCAAGAGCTCCACGCGTCAGCTCCGGTTCTCCCCCTCTCGGGTCTGTTTTGGGGACTTCGAAGGCGTTTTGGTACCCTCTTGGGCTGTTTGGGGGCCCTCTTTTGGCATCTCTTCGGCTCCTGCTCGGCCTATTTGCAGCCAGCTGGAGCCTGGAGTTTTGGGGAACTCCAAAGATTTGATAACGTTGGGAATTCCCCAGGCATTTCAATCAGTTCAGCTTTCCTGGAGGGCATCTAAGCCGCACGTTTGGTGTTTTGAGTTGTGACCCCCTCCTGGTGCCCCTCTTGGCGCCGTTGAGAGTATTCTTGCACGCTGCTGGGCACATCTCAAAGCAATGTTGGATCATCTTGACGGCCTTGGCGACATTGCTAAGCCGTACTGCGAGCTGTCCAGAGTTCCCGAGGGTTCCAGGGGTGCGTTGGGACCCCAAAAAAGTTTCAAGAGGGTGGGCGATACACGCAAGTAGGTATGGATGGGGGAGGGCCACAAGACTTGCGGAGACCCTACCAGACAGCAATTGGCATTCTACCACGCCTCAGCGTGCCAGGGGGCACCGTGCCAGATTCACACTACTCTATTCTGCGCCCAGCCGCACGGTGGCAGATTTCGAGTGTCGCCAGAGCTGCATCCTGTCTCCTATTGGTCCCCTTCGGATGGAAAATCAGTGGCGGCGGTGACCTTGATCACAATGACGACGATGGCACCTCTGAGCGGGTTCAAAAATTACTCCGATGGAAGGACCCCACATGAGAATCCTCTGGGCAAATATGGAAAAAGCCCTCACCGTCGTCCTCGTGGTTGGTGAGGCGTCCTGGCTGTCTCTTCTGCGTATATTTCTTCTCGCCCTGGCGCGGGCCCTCCCCCCGCTCCCTACGTTGCCCCCGACCTCGCCCTCATGTTTTGGCTCCGGACATTCAGAAAGTGGCCCGGGAGTCGTGTTCTGGGAACACGAAGAACACGAAGTGGCCTACAGATGGCTCCGGGCATTCAAAATGTGGCCCGGGAATGGTGTTCTGGGAGCACGAAGAACACAAAGTGGCCTACAGTTGGCCCCGGGCATTCAAAATGTGGCCTGGGAGTGGCGTTCTGGCAGCGCGAGAGCCCAAAAGTGGCGACAGTTAGAGGAATTGGATGACCCGCTCGGATTAGTAACATGATCCGCGGGCCCCATAGGGAGGGGGTTCCCGCTTGAGACTTCCTCGCAATTCACCGACAAATGTGGCTTGGGAATGGCGTTCTGGCAGCGCGAGAGCCCAAAAGTGGCGACAGTTACAGGAATTGGATGACCCGCTCGGATTAGTAACATGATCCGCGGGCCCCATAGGGAGGGGGCTCCCGCTTGAGACTTCCTCGCAATTCACCGACAAATGTGGCTTGGGAGTGGCGTTCTGGAAGCGCGAGAGCCCAAAAGTGCCGACAGCTACAGGAATTGGATGATCCGCTCGGATTAGTAACATGATCCGCGGGCCCCATAGGGAGGGGGCTCCCGCCTGAGACTTCCTCATAATTCACTCACAGACGAGGCCCAAGGCGAGTGAGTGAGTGAGTGAGTGAGTGACTGACTGACTGACTGACTGACTGACTGGTGATGATGATGATGATGATGATGATGATGATGATCATCACACTCTCTCACGCGCACACTCATCATCATCATCATATGTGCGTGCTGATGAGTGAGTGAGTGAGTGAGTGAGTGAGTGAGTGAGTGAGTGAGTGAGTGAGTGAGTGTGTGAGGGATGATGAGTGAGTGAGTGGGTGAGGAATGAGTGATGATGATGATGGTGGGTTCCTGTTCCTGCGCGGGGTGTCCAGAGAAAACAAGAACCCCACTTTGGATGTGGGGAAAAATTGTCTCACGGAAACGTGGGGCAAGTCGCCGAAGCGCCTTACGGAAACGTCGGGTTGGCAGAGGCAGCGGAGCGGATCACCCACGGACGCGAGCGCGACGTGGCCGCTGTGAACGGATGCGCTCGGGAAGGCCCAAGCCCCAGGATGCTCCACATCTTGCTGTCAGCGCCGAAGATGGCCTGCCGCCTGGCGGCCTGTGGAAACCCGACCTTGGCCCGGGGAGGCTTCGGCCAAGGACGTAAGCACGTAAGCCCTCTTGCGAGAGCCCCCACTTGCGGCTCGGTTTCGGAAGCGGCTGATCCGCGTGATGACGAAGATTCACGACGACGCCGACGACGAAGACGTTGGCGACGACGACGACGACGACGACGACGCCGACGACGACGACGACGACGACGACGACGACGACGACGACGACGACGACGACGACGACGACGACGGCTGCGGCTGCGGCGACGGCGGTGGGGGGGCACCGTCAGCAAAGATACAGGCAGCAGCCGCACCAGCAGCGCTGGCGCCAGGAGCGTCCAAGAGGGGGCTAAGGGCTCCGTCGGGGGAGTGGATCTCATGTCCAGGGCCGTGGCATCTCCTCCGATGTCCACGACATCTCCCCAGATGTCGACCCCCCTTCTGTCGCCCCCCCCTCTCTAGGCCGCGCACATGCCTCGGGCCATGATTTGCGAATGCCCCTCTTGGACGCCCCCGACTCTCGCTCTCTCTTTCTCTCTCTCTCTCTCTCTCTCTCTCTCCGGGCTTGCCCAGCCGATAGCCTTGCCACCTCGCTGCACTCGCTCACGCTCGCGCAACGCCCACAGTGCCTTTCGGCTTGTCGGCCGATCGTCCCCTCGGCGTTCCTCCTCCTGCTCCCACTCCACGCGGCACCTTCCAGAAAGGGCCTCACCTTTGGCGCGTCTCCGCCCTCGGCGGAAGGCGGCGGCAGCAAACTTGCGGCGGATCCGCCAGCAGAAGACATGCGGAAGGCGGCGGAAGCGGAGGCGGTGGATTCAGGGGGCCTTTCAGCCGGCCACACCACACAGACATCCGACGTCGCGATTTTTTTTCCGCAGCCTGGCTCCCCAGAGGTCTGGGCCCCCTCCCACGGGCCGGCCCTTCGTCCCCAGTCGTGCGCTGACGGCCCCCGGTTTCGCTCGAGGGCCCCCGGAGGCCAGAAGTTCGCAAAACCCCCCGCCGAGATCTCTCGTGACGAGGGGATGTCAGGGCGGGTGCGCCGGGAAGGAAGACGAGGCGGCCGCGAGGTCTTGGCGGGCACGGCGGCGGCATTGCAGGGCGCGCTGGAGGCGGCGAGCAGCGGCGCGGCGCCGGAGCGGCTGCGGGAGGCCGGCGTCGGCGCGGAGAATTTGGCTTCTTTTTGCCTTCGCCCCCCCTCTCAGGGTCCATTTCAAGGTTCCGATGCCGCTACCCTGCCCTCGTTTTCGCCCTTGTGGGCCTCCTGGGCGGCTGTCGTCGCCACGGCCGAATTCGCCCCGAAGTTCAGGTCAGAACGTACCCCGCGAGGAGTCCAGGGAATAGCGATGTCGGTGCTGAAGACGCCTACGGCGAATCACCGCCGCCCCCTGCCTTTTTAGGATATACCTATGTGACCAAACGTTTGGGCAAAGTTTGGCCACGCTATTGGGCCCTGCGTTCCCCCAGCCGTCGTGGAAGCCTTTCGGGGAACACGTGCTGGAGGAAGAAGAGGATGAGGAGAGGTTGGCAAAAGGAGGATGAGGAGAAGGATGAGGATACCTCGTGGGAGCTTCTTGGGTCATTCTCGGGGCATCCTGGGAACTTCCTGGAGGCCTCTTGGAGGCATCTTGGGGGCCTCCTTGGGCCTCTTGGGGGCGTTTGAGGGCTTCTTGGGGGCCTCTTTGGCCGTCTTATTGCATTCCTGGCCCATCGGAAGCCGCCTTGGGAGCCTCTCTGGGCCGTCTTGGGGCCCTCTTGGGGCGCTTCAGGGTCGCCTTGAAGGCCATCCTCTTCGGCCGTCTTGGGGCCCTCTTGGGGCCGTCTTGGGAACCTCTTGGGCCGTTCTGGGACCAACTTGGACGCCTCTTGGGCCATCTCGGGGCGATCTTTGAGGGCTTTGGGGCCGTGTCGGGCCGTCGGAAGGCCGAAAAGAAGCAAATGTCAAAATCTGTCAAAAAAAACAAAGGAAAATCACCGAAGTGTGCCTTTTCGGGCCTTCCTGGAGGACCTCGAAGGCCCCTTGGGCCGCCTTGGGCAATCTCGATGCCGTCTTAGGCCGTCTTGGGTGCATCACGGGCCGTCTTGAAGACATCGTGGCGCCATCTTGGGCCCTCTTGGGACCATCTTGGCTGTCTTGGAGGCCAAGTTGCACCATCTTGAGGCCATCCTATTTTGAAGAAACTGACGGGAGAGGCGCCGCCGGGCGCGCTTTTCTGGTGGCTGGCGGATTGGGCCATGGCCCCATTGGGAGCTCTGCAGAAAAGGGAAGAACTTGCCAGACTTTCGGCACGCAGCAAGACCATTGGGGGGCGGCGGATCGCACACGCCTACGGCGAATCACCGCCGCCCCCTGCTTTTTGGAATTGCCCATGTGGCCGAGCGTTGTGGCAAGAGCTCTGCTAAGCTATCGGATCATGTGTTCCCCTAGCCGTTGTGGAAACTCTTCGGAAAACACTTGGGAGAGGATGGCGGGGAAGATCAGGAGTAGGAGTAGAGTCTCTGGAGGCACTCTTGGCGCATCCTGGGAGCCTCTTGGGGCCTCCTTGGGCCTCTTGAGGGCCTTCGAGGGCTTCTCGGAGGCCTCTTTAACCATATTAGGGCATTCCTAGCCGTCTGACGCTCTCGGAAGCCGTCTTTGAAGCCTCTCTGGGCCGACTTGGGGCACTCTTGGGGTGATCCAGGGCCGTTTTGGAGGCCATCTTGGGCGTCCACTTGGGCCGTCTTGGGGCCATCTTGGGACCGCCTTGAGGGCCTCTTGGGCCTTTCTGGGACCATCCTGGAGGCCTCTTGGGCGATCTTGGGACGATCTTTGAGGGCTCTTGGGCCGTCTCGGGCCGTCGGAAGGCCGAAAAGAAGCAAGTATCAAAATCTTTCAAAATCCGAAGGAAAATCACCTATGTTTGCCTCTTCGGGCCTTCCTGGAGGACCCGAAGTGAATTGCAGGGAAGTCCCAGGCGAGAGCGCGATTGCTCAGCAAAGTGCGAAGTTGTGAGGAACTACCAGGTGGGAGCCGTGGTTGGTGCAAGCCGCAGCCCCACAAAACACAGTTCGAGCAGGAAGACTTCCCCAGGCAAAAAGCAAGGTGCGAGCCCACTCGGGGGCAGCTCCATTGAAACGGCACATTCGGCACCGGCGACGAGGGGATCCCCAACAATTTGATGCTGCCGAAGCGAGAGCTCAACACAGACATGCGTCGCGTGGTGCGGGTCCGCCCGACGCCCCCCGGGCCGCACCGGGATCACCGTTGGGTTGTTCAGGGGATCGGGAGGTCAGAAGTGCATGCTAAGGTTCAGTCGGGCACGTCCCTCTGCAGGAGGAATGTTCAAAAATAGTGAACAAATGGTTCGGGGACGACTTCAGGAGTATTGTTTTATTATTTGTATGTGTCATTGTTCGTCCAGAATCCGCCTCTAGGAGGACACGCCCGACCTAATGCTGAGGTGGCTTGCATCTGGCGTAACCTAGTTTACCAGTGGTTTACAAGTACCATAAGTAACCGAGGATGTTGTTGGATAATTCCCCACAGTGGGATCCGCCTCCTAAGACCAGATCTGCACCCCCAAGAACCATTTTGGGCAGTTGCGACCTACTGATAAGATAGAAAGGGCCAGAAATAGCCCGCCTTCGCATCCACTTCTGACTTTTCTACAGTCGCGGTCGATGGTGAGGATTGGTCATCTTCCCAAGGGTACCCTTGCATCCTTGCCCTCTGGGCCATACTTAACCACTTTCGATGGCCGGCACCGCTCGAGAAGCTTCGACATGGCCGTCCAAGGAGCTTGCGGCCTCATGGCGTGTCCTTGCTATCAATTCTGAGTGCACCCCCCGAGCAGCTCCAGCGGTGATCTCCACATGACCCCCGCCAGCTCAGGCCTCCCACTTGCTCCGGGCCCTGGAGCCCGAGCACGAGCGGCTACGAAGGGCACTCGCTGGCGCGGCCGCGGGGCCTGCCACCGGCACCGCTGGACGGCGCGCTCCATCCAGGACCAGATCCCTCAGACCTGGGCGGCGCAAAAGATTGCTACGGTCAGCTTCCCAGACTTCGGGCGGATCGAGCTTTCCACTCCCAGCGCTTTTCTGGATTTCGGCCTCCTGGGGCCATTTTGGGGACCCAGGACCGTCAAAAGTGGATCAGGGACGCTTGAAAAAGTCAATCCGTCGGATGTCTGGCTCGGGGGCGTTTCTTCGGCCTCCACTTTTCCTGGCCCCGGGGCCGTCAAGCAACGGCGCGGGGCGAAAATCGTGGGAGTCCAAGAGGGGGGTAAAGACCAGGGGAATGTGGATATCGTGTCCGGGGCTACTTGGGATATCTTTCGGATTTCATGGCCGCGTTTTTTCTCTCAGCACGCTCCCTGACCCCCCCCCTCGTCCGTTAACACATGCCTCGGGCCATGATGCCGCAGAATTGGTGCAAACCCGCCCCTCTGCCTGGGCCCCCCTCCTGGGCGGGCCCGAGAAGCGCTGGCCCCCGAGGCGGGGGCGAGATCCCAAGGGGCACGCGCCGCGGAAGGATTGCGACGTCTGGAGTCAGGCGATCGCAAACATGGACCAAGGGGGCGTGGATTAGCGACGGGTCCCGTTTCCATGGGCGGCACTGGCCACATTTTGGGGAGGGCGCCTCCCCCGATCCATGGATTTGGCGGCCGCGCGCCAAATCCATGGGTCGCTAATCCATGCTTGCGCGCCCCCGGTGGAGGAGAGGGGCTGGAGGCGCGCGCCAGGCGGGGGAGGTCGCGGCGCGAGGAAGGCTTCGCCTTCCGGAGGGGGCCCATCACAGGTTGCGGGCGAAGGGCGGCACATACGAAAGTGTTGCGCCTTCGGGGACGCCTGTCTCGGGGCGGCTGGGAAGTTCACATACCCTGACGGTGGCAGGTGGCGGTAGAAGTTGTCCAGCAGACCCGGGACAGGCGTCCCCGACTGCGGAAAAGTGCATGTTGGACCGTTCTTCTCTGGACGCCCGAAATGGGTACGGAAAACATGGGTACGATGCCCAACAGCAGTTCCTGTTCATTCTGAACAGGATTCGCTGTCCGCGCCGCCACGGCCTGTGTCCATGTGAGACAAACGGCCGCCTGCCCAACAGCGGCCGCTGTTGGTTTGGGACAAGTTTTGTTGTTGGGCATGGTATCCATTTCTTCCGTACCCCTTTCGGGCGTCCAAATCTTCACCCGCCAGAAGCAGACAGGGGGGCCCCCGCCTTCTCGGGGAGACTCCTCGGGGGCCCCTGGGCCCTTGCGCAAAGGCCGACGCCTTCTCGGAGGCCCACCGCCCTTTCGGGAGGGCGCCCGCGCCCGCGCCTGGTGTGCGCCGCCCGCGAGAGCTCCAAGGGGCGCCAGGGCGCACACGGACTTCTCCGCCTTCTCGCGGGCCCGCTGGGAGGCGGAGAGGCTCAAGGGTGCCGCGATGCTGGCGGCAGCTGGCGACGCCGCGGGCGACGCCGGGGGCGCGGGTGTCAAGATCTGGTCGCAGGAGATGCCCCGACCCGCGCACCCCGAGAAGCCCTGCTCCCAGGTGAGGGGCAGGCACATCGTGAGCAGCAGCTCCGAGAAGATCCGCAGGATCTACGCGGAGCTGCTGGCCACGGGCGTCGCCGACCGCACCGGCTTCATCAGGGGCGCCAGCGCCGCGCGCTTCGGCATGCTGGCGCAGGAGAAGTCAGACGACGGCATCACGGCAAAGAAAGGCGGTGATTTGGGATGGCTCTCAAGAGGCAAGATGGACAGCAAGTTTGACGAGGTCGCTTTCGTCACTCCCAGGTGCGCCGTTCCATTTGGAATTGTGCGCGCATTTGGCCCTGGTCTTTTCCAGCGGCCTTGTGGAGGAAGGGAGGAAAACCAAAGAGGAGCACGCAGCGGCGAGATGGGGCAGAATTACGTCCAGGATTTGCCGCACGTGTGTGAAGCGTGTCCAGGATGTGACTGTCGCTTATACATCGGCCCGTCGTGTCTTGTCTCCCTGGGCAGCTCCCAGCTGCTGGTTCTCCCCACCTATCGCACGCAACCATTGTTTCATCCGGTTCACGTGTTTGCCAAAGCATGCTCAATTTGTTCGGTATTTGCTTGGTTGCCTGCCCATCGTGCCAATCCTATCCAGCTGCGCTGCCGCGCAACTCCGCCATCACATTTGGACAAGCGGCGACATGTTCCCCAGACGGTGCTTGCATTAAGGGCATCCTTCTCATTTCGTCAAGGATCCTCGAAACAGTGATTCCTACGTGCAAAGTGAGGAGCCCGAAACATGTGTTGTGAGCGTTCGTTCGCTCTCGCCCTGGTGTTTCACGGCTAGCGTTTTATGATTGGTGTTCTGTTGTGGTGTTATGGGATGCCCCACGTGTTGCGTGTGTTGATTATCGTTATGGTGCTCTATGTATGGTGCTCTACGACGTGCCAATTGTTGTAACTACTCTTTCTCGCCGAGGTACCTTGTGGGCGGTACATGTGGCTGGTGCTCCATGGTGATCCATGCGTTGCGATTGTCATCGCCCTGGTGCCCTGTGGGTGATGGCTTACGGCTGGTGCTCTACGATGCCCCGCTTGTCGTGATGTTTCGCTCTCACCCGTGGGCTCCATGGGCGGTGCTCTACGGCTGCTGGGCTATGATGCCCCATATGTTGTTTTGGCTCGTCTTCGCCTTGCTGCTCTACGGCTGGTGCTCTGTGATGCCCATTGGACGCGATTGATGTGCGTTCTCGCCTTGGTGCTCTATGGCTGGTCCTCTATGATGCCCTGTGTGTGTTGTTTCTCGTTCCTCCTCTGCTTTCCCCTCCTGCCTGCAAGGTGGCACAATTCGCTACAATGGTATCCCCGTTTAGGTGGCCCTCCGCCAGCGCAGTTACCATGCCTAGCCGCCAACACAAAAAAGTGTTGTTTCTCGTTCTCGCCGTTGTGCTCTATGGCTGGTGCCCTAGGCACGTGCTCTATGATGCCCAGTGCGTTGCCACTGCTCGGTCTGGTCCTGGTGTTCTACGGCTGGTGCTGTATGATGGCCCACCTGTAGCGATTGTTCGTGACGCATTGATGCTCGATGGGCGGTGCTCCATGGCTGGCTCTGTCTGGTGCCTCAGGTGTTGCGATCGTCGGTTCTCCTAATGGTGCCCTATGGGTGGTGCACTAGGATGGGTGCTCCGCATGCGTCGATTGCTGGTTCTCGCTTTGGCGTTTGATGGGTGATAGTTTCTGGCTGGTGCTATATGGTTCCCCATGTGTTGCGACTGCTTGTTCTCGCTCTGGTGCTCTATGGATGGTGCTGTATGCTGCACCAACTGTTGCTACTGCTCGTTCTCGCCGTGGCACCCTATGGGTTGTGCTTCTTGGTTGGTGCTCTATGACCCGCCATCTGTAGCGGTTGATCATTCTCGCCTTCGCGCCATTCTGGCGGTGTTGTACCGTTGGTGTTCTGTGATGTCCCAAGTGTTGCGATTGTTGATATTCGCCCTGGTGTTACGTGGTTGGTGTTCTATGGGACCTATGTGTTGCGAGTGTTGGTTCGCACCATGGTGTTCAATGGATGGTGTCATATGGTTGGTGCTCTGCGATACCTGCCCCCCCTGTTGTTACGGTTGCGCTTTTTAGCTTTGGTTGAGACCAACTACTCTAATCCACTGTTGGAGGGTCCACGTTGGAAGTCATGGAAATGAGTGTCGCAATTATGCGATTACTGTCACGGTGCCCTATGGGTGGGGGTCTGTGGTTGTTGCTTGAAGGTTGCGATTGCTTCGGTTTTGCCTTGGTACCCCGAGGAGGGTTTTCCACAGGGCCGATGCCTTATGGTTCCGTATGGTGTTCCGAGGTTCTCGTTATCGTGTTGGTGCCATCAGTTCGGTCCACGTCCAAACGGCTTAAGTGTTTGAAGCATCCACGAGCTCGTGGGCGAATTGCCCATGACCCAGACCTCGGGAGGGTCGCGCGGCGCAGTTCACCTCGGGCCTCGCGCCCCCGGGCGCGGGGCAGGGAACCTCGCAGTGGTGCTCTACGGTTGGCACAGGGGGGATACCATTGAATCTTGCGAGCTATTGGTTCTTGCCCTGGTACCTTGTGAAGATTCTGTACGGCTGGTGCTCTTTGCTTTCTTTCGGTGTTGCGATGCTTCCCCGAACAGTGCTTGCAATCAGGAATTATCACACGTGCTGCTCAAGTAAGAAGTGAATGACTTCTTCTTGATGCGATATTTGTATAGATATACGCAGATGCGATGCCAGCTACCAGGTGCGAACTGTGCGGTGCAATCCGTGTGCAGTCACCTATGCGGTGTAGGCTATGTAGGGTAGTCCACCTTGCTGAAGTTGAAGTCCTCAGTTCCACTGATCGCGCAAGCATCCCACGCGACCACCCGCAACTTCTTTTGCACAACCCATGCGGCCGGGATTGCGGTGACTATTTGGCACTGGTTGGTGCATCTGCGGCTGCGCTAGCGCGCGCAAGCTCGCGTGCAGAGCGGCCAGCTGGTTTGACACAACTGACCCGGCCGCGATGGCGCTTACCGATAGGAACGACCTAGCGCATCTCAATGGTCGCTTCAGTGCGGGTCGGTGACTCCAGCGGGCGAAGTAACATGATGATGGCCTCGACAGCGGGCGACAACGGCGGCAACGATGTTGATGGTAGCGATGGTAGCGGCGACGATGGTGATTACGACGGCAAGGCAAATGATGGCTCCAATGGCGACGACGATCATTGTACCAATGCGCCAGCGATGAAAAAAGTGATTGGCTGCTGCCGGCGACTTTCGGCGCTTGACGATGATGATAACGGCGGTGATGCGGTTGTGTTGATGGGTGTGGTGCGGAGGAAGTGCGCGCGGAAATGCAAGAAATTTGGCGGTTGTGGTTTGAATCACAATTGCGTGTCGTGTGATTGTAAAAAGTTATAGATTGGAATGTCTCGAAAACAAATGGTGTTGGAAGGTTTTCGACGCGCGCTTTCGACGCGCATGGTATTATTTGATACGGGTTCGTGGTCTGGACGAGTGCTAGATCAACCCGGATGTATCGCGGGGTAAGTTGAGAATGCGGATTTTGGACAAGATTGTTGGACCATGTGTTGTTCATGGTTTCAGCAAGTGCGCGCGAGCAGGAAATCCACAATTTTGGCCATCGAGAACCGAACGCGTCCTATTCAAAACCAAGCTGTGGTGTTGGGTCTTTCGTTTTGAATGGACAGCGCCCCGTTGTCTCCTCTTCCTTCTTCATTCCTCCTCATCTCCCTCCTCTTTCTCCCATCCCTGCCATCCCTGCTTCTGCCCTCCGACACCCCTGACGCGCTTCGTGGCCCCATTAGGGGGTTCCACCACAGGTCCCTGTGGTGGTTCTCGCATGCGTCCCCCGCGCCCATTTCGGCGCGCACCGCGCACGTTTCGTAGCCTCTCAGGGGTTCCACCGAAGGCTCCAGTGGCAGTTCGCGCATACCTCCCCGAACCCATTTCGGCACACCCCTCACACGCTTCGTGGCCCCATATGGAGCCCCACCGCAGGCCCCAGCGGCGGTTTTCGCATGCGCCCCCCGCACACATTTCGGCGCACATTCCAGACGCTTCGTGCCCTCATCGTGACCCCCACCGAGGACCCCATTAGTAGGGTTCTCGCATGCGCCCCTCGCGCCCATTTCGGCACACCCATCGCACGTTTCGTGGCCCCATAGGGTGGCCCACCACAGGCCCGCACTGGCGGTTCTCGCATGCGTCCCCCGCACACATTTCGGCACACCCTTCACGCGCTTAGCGACACCATAGGGAGCCGCGGTTCTCGCATGCGCTCCCGGTGTTTTTCACTGTACACCCATCACAAGCTTTTTGGCTGCTTAGGGAGCTCCACCGCAGGCCCCAGCGGCGGTTCTCGCATGCGTCCCCCGCACCACTTTTGGCGCGCATTTCACACGTTTCGTGCCCTCATCGTGACCCCCACCGAGGGTCCCAGTGGCGGTTCTCGCATGCGCCGCTCGCGCCCATTTCGGCACACCTATCACACGCTTCGTGGCCCCATAGGGAGGTTCACCGCAGGCCCGAACTGGCGGTTCTCGCATGCGTCCACCGCACACACTTCGGCACACCCTTCACGCGCTTCGTGGCCCCACAGGGAACCCCACCGAAGACCCCAGTCGCAGTTTTCGCATGCGCCCCCTTTTTTAACGGCACACCCATCACAAGCCCTTTGGCCTCATAGGGAGCTCCACCACGGGCTCCAGTAGCGGTTCTCCATGTGCCCTCCGCACCGATTTCGGCACACCAATCACATGCCTCGTGGCCCCATTGGGAGTTCTACCAAAGGCCCCAATGGCAATCTTCGCATACGTCCCCCGTGCCCAGTTCGGCACACCCACACACACATACTTACCACACACGTTTCGTGGCACCAGAGGGAGCTCCACTGAAGGTCTCACGGGCGGTCTTCGCAAGCGTCCCCCGCATTGGCGCACACGTCACACGTTCCGTAGCCCCACAGGGATTTCCACCGTTGGTTTCATTGGCAGTTCTCGCATGCGTCCCCTGCACCCATGTTGGCACATCCTTCGCACGTTACGTGGCCCCATAGGGAGCCCCACCGCAGGCTTCAGTGGCGGTTTTCACATGCGCCCCCCAACACACGCATTGCGACACATTGTTATACACGCTTCGTGGCCCCATGTGGAGCCCCACCGCATGCCCCAGTGGTGGGTATCGCATGCGTCCGCTCGCGCCCAGTTCGGCACACCCATCACACGGTTCGTGGCCCCATAGTGAGGTCCACCGCAGGCCCGAACTGGCGGTTTTCGCATGCGTCCCCCGCACATTTGGGCACACCGTTCACTCGTTTCGCGGCCCCACAGGGAGCCCCACCGAAGACCCCCCCCTTCCTTTTACGGCACACCCACCACAAGCCCTTTGGCCTCATAGGGAGCTCCACCACGGGCTCCAGTAGCGGTTCTCCATGTGCCCTCCGCACCGATTTCGGCACACAGATCACACGCTTCGTGGCACCATAGGGAATTCCACCGAAGGCCCCAATGGCAATCCTCGCATACGCCCCCCGCGCCCAGTTCGGCACACCCACACACACACACACACACACGTACACACATACCATACACGTTTCGTGGCACCACAAGGAATTCCACTGAAGGTCTCACGGGCGATCTTCGCAAGCGTCCCCCGCATTGGCGCACACGTCACACGTTCCCTAGCCCCACAGGGATTTCCACCGTTGGTTTCATTGGCAGTTCTCGCATGCGTCCCCCGCACCAATGTTGGCACATCCTTCGCACGCTTCGTGGCCCCATAGGGAGCCCCACCGCAGGCTTCAGTGGCGGTTTTCACACGCGCCCCCCCACACGCATTACGAGACACTTTTTCACACGCTTCGTGACCCCATGGGGAGCCCCACCGCATGCTCCAGTGGTGGGTCTCGCATGCGTCCCCCGCGCCCGTTGCGGCACACCCCTCACGCGCTTCACGGCCCCATAGGTGGTTCCACCGAAGGCCCCAGAGGCAATTCGCGCATACGTCCCCGGCGCCCATGTCGGCACACCCCTCGCAGATTTCGTGGCCCCATAAGGAGGTCCACCGCAGGCCCCAGCGGCGGTTCTCGCAAACGCCCCCCGCACTGATTTGCGGCACCCCCCTCACACGTTTCGCGGCCACATAGGGAACCCCACCGACGGCCCCAGTAGCGGTTCCCGCATGCGCCCCCCGCACCCATTGCGGCACACACTTCGCACGATTTGTGACCCCATAGGGAAGCTCCACCGGAGGCCCCAGAGGCAGGCCCCAGAGGCAATGTTCGCATGCGTCCCTCGCAGAAATTTCGGCACACGCTTCACACTCTACGTGGCCCAATACGGAGTTCTACCGAAGGCCTCAGTGACGATTCGCGCATGCGCCCCCGCACTCATTACGGCATACGTTCACACGCTCCGTAGCCCCATAGGGAGTTCCACCGAAGACGATGCTCACAACCGCCTGATTCACAAATGCATTTAGTTGGGTCCTTCGGCAGGCTAGTGTTTACGTTGAATGCGTGCAGCACGATTGTGGTTGGTATGATTTCGACGCGCGCGCGTGTGGACTTGAAGCAATGTTGTGTTAGCGCTTTTCGAAGCAAGATATTATGAGATAGGCGAGCATGCGCGAAAATTAGTTATGTGGTGGAAAGAACATCTACGTGACGCAATCCATGCGATGCAAAACATGTGGTGAAAGCTATGTGATGCCAGTTGCGTGATGCAATATAAATATATATATATATATATGTATTCATATATATGTGGTGCGAGCTATATGGTGCGCTCTACTAATGTTCAGGAGTCAGCACCTCCAGTGCTCGCGCAATCATCCCACCATCACACCCACAACTCTTCTTGCACATCCCATGTGGCTACGATTGCAATGATTCCTTGGCACTTGGTGACGCATCTTTGCGGCTGCGCTAGCGCGCGCAAGCTCGAGCGCAGAGCGGCCAGCTGGTTCGGCACAACCGACGCAGCCGCGATGACGCTTACCGATGAGAATTTCCCAGCTCGTCTCAGAGGCCGCGCTGGCGCGCAGGCACTTTTGTGCGGTCGGTGAATCGGGCGGCAGCGGTGATGATGGTAGCGATGGTGGTGGCGGTGATGGCGACGACGACGGCGAGGCCACTGACGGCGCCGACGCTTTCGACGATGATGATGTCCATCTGTCCATGATGACGGTGATTCAGTGTTGATGCCAGCGACTCGCGGCGATTGACGATATCGATAACGGTGGTGATGCGGCGGCGTTGATGACGGTGATGGTGAGGAAGTGAGCGCGGGGAAATTCAAGAAATGTGGCAGCTTCTTTTTGTTGAGAACAGCTGGTTATTCTTCTGTTGTTGAAGAGCTATAGTTTAATTCGCTTCGAACACCAATGGTATTGCAAGGATTTCAACACGCACGCGTGGCAGCGCGCGCATGCGGCCCGTATTGCATTTATCTGAGACGGATTCGCGCGTTGGACGCATGCTGGATCAACGCGGATGCATCGCGTGGTGAGATCAGGATGTTTTTCTTCTGGACAAGATTGCTACGATCCTAATGGTCTGCTCTTGATTTCAGCAAGCCGAAGGGCTTTTGAGGCTTGCATGCCCAAAATGATTGTCACACTGATGTGCGTGGTGTGATTTGGACATGTGCGCGCGCGGGCTGACGTTGTGCGAACGATGGTAATGGATGCTTCAAGAGAAACGTGAAGCAAACGAGTGCGCGCGCATAGCTTTACTTGACGGGGGGGGGCGGAGGGCGACGCCGGGCGGGTTTGGATGCTATGAACTCAAGTCGAGCATGAAAGATGAGGCAGATACACAAGCAGTTTGCAGTGGCCCAAGGAGGGCCTGATGAGTTTGGGGGGGAGGTGGTGGTAGGGTTTTTTTCTTACCGGGAGGAGGATCAGCGCTTACGGGGGCGACGTCGAGACGCTTACGCGCGGCCGCGGGCGGCCCGCCAGGCGAAGACCTTGCACAGCACACCCAGCGGGCACGTGGCACCCACTGGGCGCCCAGGGGCGAAGAGGCCAGGCGGAAGCCCGCCAGGCCCAACGGAAGTAAGAAGTAAGAGCCCAGGGGGTGGCGCATCGGTTGGGGAATCACAAAGGTTGCACCACGCAGCTGGCACCACCGCATGGCTTACACGAGGCACAGACTGGGCCACGTGGATTGCACCACATCGCTTGCACTAGGTATCTCACACCACGTAGATTGCACCACGTATAGGGCAGCACAGACTTTGCACCACCTAGTTGGCTGCACGTAGGTTACACCACGAACATTGCACCACATAGGTCGCACCCACTTTTCACGCACATCCAGATTCAGACTGCAATAACACACTGTTTAGGGGTCCACGCTGGCAAACATGTATCATGAATGCCGTAGTGCCCTCTGGATGGTGTTGTATGGCTGGTGTCATGCGATGCCTTTGAGTGTTGCGCACTTGTTTTTATTGCCCTGGTGCCCTCACGCTGGGGCTGGTGCCCCATGACGCTTTTGAATGTGTCTGATTTCGTGGTCTTTCCCTGCTGCTCGAGTGAAATTGCCGTCTGATGCTTTCGAAGTTTGCGATATTCATTCTTGATGTGGTGCTCTATGGATTGTTTTATGAGAGCTGGTGCTCGATGGTTCATTTGATGATTTCGAGCTTCGCTCTTTGAGGCTGAAGGAGCCTCGACTGCCTGGAGGCGCACAAACATAGCACCAGGCCTGGTGCTTGGCGTGGTACGAAGGTGATTCGCATCTGCAGTTGGCTTCTACGAACTGTTAGGAAGGGATGTGTTCTTACCAGTACGAAGCCTTACTGCGAATTCACGTAGGAATCTAACTCATGAGCGTGATGATTTCGGAATTTCAGCGGGGACGTGCACTTTTCAACTTGTGCTTGCAATAATGGTACGTTTGCGGAAATACGCCTGAGTTCCAATGTCGATGGTTGGCCGTTCTTGGAGAGCGGGAAGGCGGCCAGTGTTCAAAGTTGCACCACAATATGCTGTGTAGTGTTTCTCCCGTTCGGGACCCCTTCAAAAAGATCCTAGCAATTACGCGCGCACGTTTTAAAATCGTGTTGAATGGCCATTCAGATTCCGATCCTGACCCCCATTCTGGAAGAACGGGAGAGCGGATACCGCGGAGCACAGATTCCCAATGTATTATGTAATGCGGCTCCCGCACGAAACATCCGTACATGGTTCACGGGAGTGGTCAATGTTGTTACGTTAGTTGTCAGTGTTATGAACAGCCGTTCGAAGTCCAACGCTAATTCTTCACAATTTCTGGGAGGGTAGGAGAGCGGCTACAGCTCAACAATTGTTTTCAAGTATTAACGCTTCGTGCAACGAGCGAACAAAGCCCATAATAGTGAAATTAGAGATCTCGAAGACGCCTACGGCGAATCACCGCCGCCCCCTGCCTTTTGGAATCGCCAATGTAGCCGAGCGTTGTGGCAAGAGCTCTGCCAAGCTATCGGGCCATGTGTTCCCCCAGCCCTTGTAGAAACCCTTCAGGGAACACTTGGGGGAGGATGTCAGAGAAGATCAGGAGGAGAAGGAGGAGGAGGAGGAGAAGGCGGAGGGGGCATCTCAGGAGCCTCTGGGGGCATTATTGGGGCCTCCTTGGAGCTTCCTGGAGCTTCCTGGGAGCCTTTTGGAGGTATCGTGGAGGCCTCCGTGGGCTTCTTGGGGGCCTTTGGGGGCTTCTCGGGGGCCTCGTTGGCCATCTTAGGGCATTCCTGGCGCGTCTGACGCCGTCGGAAGTTGTCTTGAGGGCCTCTCTGGGCCGACTTAGGGCCCTCTAGGGCTGTTCCAGGACCGTCTTGGAGGCCATCTTGAGCGTCGTCGAGGCATCTGGGGCCGTCTTGGGAGCCTCTTGAGCCGTTCTGGGGCCACCTTGGGTGCATCGTGGGCGATGTTGGGGCCATCTTTGGGGGCTCGCGGGCCGTCTCGGGCCGTCGGAAGATGGAAAAGGAACAAACGCCAAAATCCTTCAACAACCCAATGAAATTCAATAATGTTGGCTTCTTCGGACTTTCCTGGAGATCTTCTTGGGAGCCTCTGGGGCCGTCTTGGGATCTCTTGGGGTGGCGTATTGGGCCATCTTAGAGCCATCTTGGTTCGTCTTGATGGCCCATGGCACGTCGGAAGCTGTCTTGGGCCTCTCTGGGCCGACATGGGGCCCTCTTGGGGAGTGCCAGGGCCGTGCTGGATGCCATCTTGGGCGTATTGGAGGCATCTTGGGTCGTTTGGGGGCCATCTTGGGACCGTCTTGGGTGCCTTTTGGGCTGTTATGGAGCCCTCTTGGAGGTCTCTTGAGCTTTAGGATAAGCAATGTTTCGGGCCTCTTCAGGCCTTCCTGAAGGACCTCTTGGGGGCCTCACGGGCTGTCTTGGACAATATTTGAGCCACTTTGGGCAGTCTTGGTGGCCGCCTGGCCCGTCTGACGCCCACCGAAGCCGTCTTGAGGGCCTCTCTGAGCCGATTTGGGGCCATCTTTGCGGTGCTCCAGGGCAGTATGGGATGCCATCTTGGGCGTCTTGGTGCCTCGTGGGCCGTCTTGGCGCCCTCTTGGGGCAGTCGTGGGTGTTGTTTGAGCCGTTGTGGGTCCATCTTCGAGGCTTCTTGGGCGATCGTGGGCCGATTGTTAGGGGCTCTTGGGCCGTCCCGGACCGTCGGAAGATGGTAAAGAAGCAAATGTTAGAGTCTTTCAAAAACCGAAGGGGAATCAATGATGTTGCTGATTCGAGCCTTCCTGGGGTACGTCTTGGAGGCCTCTTCGACGGTCGTGGAGGCTCCTTGGATGCCTCTTGGGCCGTGTTGGGCCATCGTGAGGTTATATTAGGCCGTCTTGGTTGTCGATTGGGCAGTCTTGGAGGCATCTTGGGGCTATCGTAACCATCCTGGAGGCCATCTTGGACATCTTGGGACTTGTTCCCAACCATCATGTGGTGTTGGATCCCCGGTGTGAAGAGACGGTCCTTGCGGTCACTATTCCTCCTCCCGTTGCCCTCTCCTCCATCTTCCTTGCGTCCATCCCTGCCCCTGCCTTGCACATGTGTGCTCGGCGCACCCAGTGCAACGCTTCGTGGCCCAGTCGGGAGCTCCACCGAAGGCCCCAGCAGCAGGGCCCACATGGCGGCGGTGCCCCATTTGGGCGCACCCATTACACGGTTCGTGGCCCCATAGGAAGCTCCACCGAAAGCCCCAGCGGCAGGGTCCACATGGTGGCGCCGCACTTTTCAGACGGTGCGTGGCTTTGTAGGAAGCTCCATTGAAGGCCCCAGCGGCAGGGTCCACATGGCGGCGGCGCCCCATTTTTTTCGCACCTTTTATACGGTTCGTGGCCCCATCGGGAGCTCCACCGAAGGCCCCAGCAACAGGGTCCACATGGCGGAGCCGCCCCATTTTCACTCACCTTTCAGACGGCTCGTTGCCCCATAGGGAGTTCCACCAAAGGTTCCAGTGGCGGAGTTTGCACGGCGGCGCCGCCCCATTGTAGCGCACCCTTCACGCGGGTCGTGGCCCCATTGGGAGTTGCACCGAAAGCGGCGCCATAACACGGCATTCAAAATTGCACAGGGTTGGGTTCTTCGCCAGGGTAATGTTATGTGAATTCTTCACGCTTCACGTATCCCCACCAGCCAGCCCGTGCACGCCATGGTTTCCGCCCACCAGGCTGGACGGAGACACCCGTTTCCCATACCGTTTCGTGCGCCTAGCAAGGGGGAACAGGGTCGCCCGTCCCTAGTACATTTGACCCCATTGTGGACACTACAGCAAGGCAATGTGTTCCTTCTCCTACCAGGACGGTGTAGCCTCAGCGGACTTCCCGCCATTCCGTGTCGGCCTGCTGTAGAATGCCAAGGCAAGTGTGGCCACACACGAGGCCGCAAAGACGCTCGGGCGAAGCAACGCTACGAAGGTGGCGTTGCCCATCATGAACGAGGCGGGTCAAACCACAGAGCTACACGCCACCATGTCCCTGGTCAGCGTCATCAGGGGTGAGGGCCACTTCGTGCTGGTGGGTGACCCCAAACAGCTCCCGCCCACAGTGATTTCAAGGCTCGCCGCAGATCTGGGCCTCTGCACCTCCATCTTCGACAGGTTGCATCACGCCCTGAGGGGGCAGAACTCAGCAATAGTCCAGCTAACAGTGTGCTACCAGATGCACCCACAGCCCCTGGCTTGGCCGAACTGGGCACTCTACTACAACACGATGCGCAGCGGCCTGGTGTCCCCTCTGACCGTGCGACCGTTAGTCGATGGCCTCCCCTGGCGACCTATCCTGGCCTGGAGCGATGCTACGCTATCCGAGCTGGCAATCGCCAACAAATTTGGCAAGGATGACCTTCTGACGACCCTGGAACCCCTTCACCCCGTGGACGCCCAGGAAGGCGAAAGGCACAGGTTTCTCCTTGTCGACAACCCATCTTTCGAGGTCACCACCAGCATCCACGCCGGCTACGCCAACCTCCCAGAAGCGGCGCAGGCCGCGGACAAAGTCATCACTCTGATACCTGCAATGGACGGGGGCGCCAAGGTCCGCCTCGCAGTAGGGTACCAGCTGAAAACCGCCATCCTGGAGGACGGGTGGCCGCAGAGCGCGGCCAACATCAAAGGCGTGCTTCAACAGTCCAAGGGCGGCAAAGGCAAAGGCAAGAGCGGGAGGGGGAAGTCCAAGGGGCCTGAAGTCTGCAAGGAAGGCGGCAAGGCCGGCAAAGACAGAAGCCGCTCTTCAGCTCCCGCATACCTGGCAAGTCAGCAGGGCGGCACAGACGGCCAGCGGCCGGTGGACCGTACCAACTGGGCCACGGTGTTCAGACAGGAGAATTCCAAGCGCACCAGCATCGGCATTGCACTCCCTGGCCTACAACAGCTTGCACCGCAGCATCTGCAATCGGGAAACCTCGTGCTCTCCACCATCGGCTCGAGCCAAGGGGGGCGAGGCGGACATCGTGATCTTCCTGGCCACTAGGTAGGTCCAACGGGAACCACCATTGGGGCTTCATGGACAACGCCAACAGGGTCAACGTCGCCATCACAAGAGCCACGCGCACCGTTGTGATCATTGGCGACGGAAGAATGTTCGCCTCCGCGACGCGGTCAACTCAGGGTGCTTTCCGAGCACGGGCGACTGGCGGGCCTCTGGGTCAGGTTCAGGGGTCCCTAGCAGGCGGGCTCTCGCTCCAGCTTGATTGTTGGCCCCGACTTCGACCCCGTCGCCGACATGGCCACCCGGGTCAATGGCCCGGCCACATGGGACGGCCACGCGGGCGGTGACGCCCATGAGGCACAGTTGGACAGCACCATCAAGCAGGCACGCGACTCCTTGGCCAACAGCTTCGCCAACCGCATCGAGGCCCCGTTCGACCCCGGCTTCAGCTGGGACGCCTTAGGCGAGGGGCTCGCCGACAGCCTCGACCAGCTCCTGGCCGCCCCCTCCTTCTCGGTCGTGCTATACCTAGTTGCAGGTCTGCACCCGCACGAGTTCCCCCTCGCCGACGCGCCGAGAGAGCCCTGGAGGTTCGACCGCAAAGCCTGGTCGCACCTGGGCTTCTTCTACGATGTGTCCCTGGGTCTTGACGCTAGCAACCTGGTCTGCAACATCCTCTGGGCGTGCTTGGTTTGGGTCTTGGGGCTTGGCACCCCCTGGATGGACCAGGACCTGGCCGCCCCCACGGAGACCCCACCGCCCCCACCTCAGACCCGCGGGCGCGGCTACCGTTCCAGGGCGAACCGACAGTGCACACCGAAGGACCAACCCAGACAGGTTCCGGAAGCTTGGGGCCCCAAGGCCCGAGATTGTTGCAAGCATCGCCATCGCCACCACCCTGGCATGGGTACCTTGGCGCACCTCCTACAGCCACTTCCTGACCAGCCACTCAGACGTGGCATGGTAGACACGGACGGAGATCCCATGGGTTCCCCCAAGGCCCGCGCCTCCTCATAATCACGATGCTCATAATTTGGGAGCCCAGGGTTTTCTCGTGGCCTTTCCCCTACGCCGAGGGCACCGGGGACGTCATAGAGGCGGCACTCGGCATCTGTGTCCCCTGGCAAGACGCCCACATAGAGTTCCGCCAGAAGTTTGCCGAGACCTGGGGGCCCCCCCTGGACGATCTAAGTGCCTTGCACGGCCGCATCGAGGACGCTCCATTCCACGTATCCAGGCTGGTGACGGCCGCGCACAATCCCGAGGCAGCCCAGCAGGCCAAGTGCCCCCAGACCTAGCAGGATCTGGAAAAGCACGACTTCATGCTGGTGGCGCCCATGATCGTCCTGGAGCGGATCGCGACCGCCGCAAGCGTTTCAACCCTGGCCAACGCCAAGTGCTCCGTCTGCGCGCTCCGCCGTGACCTGGCGGACTCCGACACGGGGTTAGGCGAATCAGACGACGACCTGGCCCTCCTGGGGGCCCCCAAGCCCGTCTCCCCCGCCCTTGGCGCGCGGCTGACCCCCCCGTTCATACTTGCAGTTCGAGGCTCACGGGACATCAGACGAGCGACAGGGAGCTGTAGCGACAGCTGCTCTCCCAGCAGGTCGGTCCCAGACATGTTCGCCCTCCCGCCCGATCTCGCTCCGCCCAGTTTCCCCCTGCTCAGTTCGAGAAGAGTCGTGGAGCTACGCCTGGCAGCAGACGACGAGCAGACGCGTTGTCGGACCAACGAGGTACAAGACGCGCAGCATGTCTGCGTGAACTACCTCCGCGACTACCACCCCGACGTCGACACGCAAGGGCATAAAATCCCCGATCCGAAGGAGCAGGAGACATCCTGGCCAGCCAAGAGCTTAGTACCCTTCCTGGCGCTGCTGCACGGCCATGAGGTGCCGGCAGACGGCCAGCCGCCCCACTTCGACTGGGACGGCAAGCGCTGGGCAGCCGCCAGGCCGTAAAGCACGTCACCAGCAACCCACTCCACAAGGACGCTCGGCAGGAGCGCTACTCCCCCTGGCGCGGGATAAGGGCCCCAGTCCTTTCCGGCACGAGCGCGACGTGCTCGTCGGTTTCCTGAGGAGCTTCGACGCACGCGCCTTTGCCACGGCCACACTCGCCAAACTCGCGCCCCAGTCCCATATGGAGACTGCTACAGCGAGATCGACTTGGAGACTGCAACCGAGGGGGGAGCGGGGACCTGGCTCTGCCTCAAGCCAGAGGCCAGCGAATCCCCGCGAGCGCGCACACGGGACACCACACGGGCCAGGGCCCCCCTGCCGGGCCCGCCGGCCCAAAAGGGAGGCTCGGCTGCAGAAGCGGAACCACTTCAGGGCAGGCGCGAGGGACAAACCCCAGCGGTGAGGCTGTTCGAGACGAAGAGGCGCCTGGTCCATCCGCCCCGCCAAATGATGACATCGGCTCTCCTTCTGAAAGAGACTTCGTTGACCTCGGCGAGGAGAAACCAGCACCCGCGGCACCGTCGCCGAGCGCGCAGGTTGACGCAGACGTGGACGCCCAGCAGCGCGACTACCAACCGCCCGCGCACGCCGACCCCCTCAAGGGAGACAAGTAGATGGCTCCAGAGGACAGTTCGCCAGACGACCCCCATCGGTGCTTTCGGGGAGCAAGTGCCCATGACGCCCCTAGCGGCGGATGCCCCCGGGCCCGCCAGGCCCAGACGAGAGACGCCGCCGCCGTGGAGGCAGCACGCCCCCAGCGGCAGGTCGGCGCAGAGCCCCCGTGCCGCTGACAGGTGCACAGCGCCTCCTGGCTACGGCGACCGCAGGCGCCCCCCGACCCCCCCTCGCGGCGGCAGTTCGCGCGCCTCCGACAATCTCCGCGACCCCAGCTCGGGAGGACCCATGTATCGTGAGCACTTGGGCAAAGTCGACCTGGAGCTGAGCAGGGAGCACCCCGCAGACATGATTGCGCGTCTCCAGAAAGTGCTGGGAGGTGCCTTCAACGGGATCTGGCACGGCTACACACAGAAGTTCCCGCGCGCCAAAGGGAAGCCCAAGAGCGACCCCCACTTGAACCATGTGCAGACCTGCAAGGACTTCCTGGACGCCTGGCGCAGGGCGGGCTACCACGCCTACGCCATGGACCAGAAGCTGGAGCTCAACGTCGACTGGGAGGCCATCCGTAAGAGGCACATCAGGAGCACCACTAGCAAGGGCCCCCACCGTTCAAAGGGCTGGAGCTCCAGCTCCTACCAGCAACCATGGAATCAGCAGGAGGAGTGGCCCTGGCAAACTGGAGACCAATCCTGGAAAAACCACGACCGGCACGACGGAGGCAAGCGTGACAGGAAGAATAGTGACAACGCCGACCATGACGACAAGAGGTCCAGGTGGCGGCAATATCCCACCATCGGGAACCGCCCGCTCGAGCAATGGTGACCGTTAGTCACTGCAGCTCTGCCCCTTGTCCCTGGCTACTCTTCCAGCGTTTCTCCCCCCCCTCTCTTCACAGACTGCGCGACCGTCAGTAGTCCCTGGCAGTTCTCCGTGCGCATGCGCGCCCGTAGCTGAGAGACCCCTCCACTCCCTCGGACTGCGTATCCGTCTGGCACCCCTGGCTGGGTTCCCCCCCCCGCCTTCCTCCCCCCCTCTTCACCGACTGTGCGACCCTTAGTCGTTCCTGGCAGTGGTCCCAACACAATGTTTCGCCCGCGGCCTGGGAGCTTCCCTCGCACGCTTGGCAAGTCAAGCTACTCGGTTGGAACGTGCTGCCTTCGACTGCCGTCGCCCACAGCGCTTGGCCAGCCCCCCCGCCTGTGTGGGTCAGGCCCCTGGCGCTGTCTCACTTAGCACGTTGCCCTGACTGGGGACAGACGCAGTGTGCCATACACGGCATGCCCGTGAGCGAGTGGCTTCCACCGCACATGGCTGCAGTGGCCTTCAGCCCCCACTGCTGGCCCAGCGGCGTTCGGTGACGGCTTTCGCGGCACCTGGCAGGCTTTCTTCGCATTTGGGGAACCGACCCCCAAGCGCCGTCAATGCCGGGCTCGCGGGACCCGCTGGGGTGGGGACGGCGTGCCTATCGGCCACGGCCGCTGCTGTAGTTGTAATCACTCTGGCCTTTGCCTGGACCTGGCCACGGCCCGGCTCGGTCTCCCTGGCATCGGCCCTACCCGACTTTCACCGCACTTGGCATCAGCGCGGTTCAGTTCCCCGCTGTCGGTATAGGGTCGCTTCGTGTTGGCCCCAGCAAGGCGCCTGGCTCGGCCTCCCCGCCGTTGGGGAGATGGCCCCCAGTCGCCGTCAATACCTGGCCCGCGGTCCCCGCGGGGGCGGGACGCGACGTGCCTTCCGGCCCAGGCTTTTTACAGAGCTGTTTTTCACCCTGGCCTTTGCTCGGACCCTGCCACAACCTGGCGCGGTTACCCTGACTCTGGCCTTTTCGTGACGTCCTCGATTCACGCGTCTTGACCAGTACCAGCGCGAGTGCTTGCATTTTCTTGGCCTTGGTCCCCAGACACCGCCTGGCCTGGCAGCGTTTGGCTCCCATTCCGCCACTGGCGCCGTGTTCCGTTCCCTTCAGCCCCCAACGGGGGCGCTTGTCCCCTTGCTTCTGGCTCTCTCTGTTCCGTGGAACCGAGTGAGCCCTGGCTTTCAGGTGGTCGCGAGTTTTGGTTAGTCCTGGCACGAGTGCTTGCGTTTCTTTGGCTCTGGTTGTCCGTGTCTTTCAGGAGTGGTTCAGCCTTCTTGTGTGGCCTGGCGTGTCACCTGTCGGGCTGCTACCCTGTCCTCTGGCGCCCGGTGGCGACGAGGCCTAATTCGCGCGCCTGGCGATTCAGCTCCCATGGTACTCGCACGTTGCAGCATCCTGGCGGCCTCCGCAGCTGGCATTCCTCTCCCCTGGCGCAGCTCAGCCCCGGCGAGGCTGCTTCCTCGGCGGTAGATCTTGCCCTGCTCGGCGCGCGCGCCAGCAATCAGGTTGCTGGCAGTCCGAGCCAACTCTACTTACGCTGTTGGCGCCTTCGCCCGGTCCTCGACGGAGAAAGCACCCCCACCAGCCAATTCAGAAGCCCTGCCCACGAGAGCTGACGGGAAAAGGAACGAAGGGACACATCTAGGGCCCATTTGAACAAATCAGCGTGTGATAGTTTCGCACAGCCGCGACGCGTGAAGCAATGCGGCGGGAACTGCTGTACGGACATGACCCGCGCGCAGCCAGAGCGATTGAGTGCAACACCATTGCCGTTATGATTTTGCGGGCAGCCATGTTTAGCTCGCGCCAAATGTCTGAACGGTCAGAGAAGGGGCTTACGTATGTAACACCACCAGTCACGACACAAACCCAGCCACTGTCATGTATCTCCGTGACTTGATGTCTTGATTGAGGGTACCGGGTTAACAGCATTTTCTTCCCGATGTATTGACATTGCCCAGACGATTGATTGCTGCATTGTGATTGAGCGCAGGTACGGAAGTCGATTGTGCGATTCATTGCGGCATTGTTACAGGTGATTGGCCAAAACAAAACGACCGAGCATAAAGAGTGCGGATGGAAAGAACAGGTGATGCAGGTGTTGCTGTACTGCGTCACAGATACAGCCGGAAGTCTGATCCAATTCACAATATTCGTTCGCATTGTCACCCGTTCATTGATATGTGTTGTATGTTATGTTTGCGATTGTGCGTGCAGGTCTTGTTAAGTGATCAAAGAAGTTGTTCGTTGCAACGCAGTTCTGTGGCCACACGCGGTCTGGCGTACGGAAAGCGATTGTCTACACGTTTCTCTACTGACATTGGCCAGCACGTTGCGAAGTGTCGCAGAACGGCAGCACGAGAACGATGCACGTTTAGAACATATTTGGTTTCCGCACCGAGTAAATTAATCTACGCAAACGGCACGAACATGGAGCAATCCGGACAAGATAGCAAACCCGGGTGTATTGTTCCGATATGCGTTGGTAGATCGGTATGTGCGGGTTTGTTCGCAGTTCGACCGTAAAGCATCAGATCGAAGACGATTACGTCGAATCACAGCCGTCGTGGCCAAACGTGTGGCCAAACGTTGGGTCAGAGTTTGGCCAAGTTGTTGGACTATGTGTTCTCCCAGCCATCGCGGAAACCCGAAACAAAAAGATATGTTTGATGGAAATATTGGGTTTCTTTGGAGCCATCTTGATTGTTTTGAAGGCGCCCTCGGACCGTCTCGAAGGTCACCTTGAGCCATCTTGGCAATTTTGGAGGCCCTCGTGGAACAATCCTGTGCGGGAAAGCCGACGTTGCCCGCCCGGGATTGTCCGCGTGGCCGGATGAAATGGCCGAGATTTTATTGGGGATGTGTTGGAAAGATTGTAATTGCGAACGTCCATCAAGCCAACTACTTATCTTACAAGCAGCAACGGAGCGACGGATCTGGTGGTTTTCGGCCCACCCCAGCAGATGCTTTCTTGGCACACTGTCAGCGTCTTTCTGGGCGCAGAGAATTGCCCCACTTTGTTATAATTCAAGGATTGGTATTATGACCACGATGTGGTGTAATAACGTTTCGGTCGGTTGTCGTTGTCAAGTTTTGTAGGGGACGCATACAGCGAACCACCGCCGCCCCCTGCCTTTTGGAAACGCCCATGCGGAACGTCGGGCCGAAGTCTGGCTGAGCTATTGGACTATGTGTTCCACCAGCCGTCGTGGAACCCCTTATGGAAACACCCAGAAGAGATAGAGATAGGAGGAGTAGAGGGAGGAGAAGGAGGACGAGGAGAAGGGACAGGAAAAGGAGTATTGTTGAGGCTGTCTTGGGGATTCGTGAGTGGGAGCCTCTTGAGGGCCTCCTGGAGCCTCCGGGGGGGCCCTGAGCGCCTCTGACGGACATCTTGGCCATCGGAGGCCGGGTTGGGGGTCTCTCTCGGCAGACATGGGTCCCCTTTGGGCGCTATTGGACCGTCTTGGAGGTTTGTGGGGCCGTCTTGCGGGTCTTTCGGAAGCCTCTTGGGCAGTCTTTGAACGATATTGAGAATCTATGGGGCCATCGTCGTCGAGCGTCGGAAGCCCGAATAGGCGAGAACGTTAAAATCATTGACGAATTCGAAGGTAACAAATCATTTCTCGTCGCTTGGAGTTCCTTGCCTTTTTGGCCGTGTGGAGGTTATCTTGAGCCGTTGGGGCTTTCTCGAAGACAACGTGGGAGAATTTGGAGACCTCTCAGTACGTGTTTGAGGCCGTCTTGACTCTGATGGGGTTCGCCGGGATCTTTCTGGGTGGCCAGCGGGTCAATCCGAAAGCCATTTTGGGAATGTTGAAAATCGTTAGCCATTCAAACACCGAACACGCCAAACATATTGTAATAAACACAGGGGGCGGCGGATCTGAGACGCCTACGGCGAATCACCGCCGCCCCCTGCCTTTTGGAATCGCCCATGAGGCCGAGCGTTGTGGCAAGAGCTCTGCCAAGCTATCGGACCATGTGTTCCCCCAACCGTTGTGGAAACCTTTCAAGGAACGTTTCGGGAAGAATGCAGGGGAAGATCAGGAGGAGGAAGAGGAGGAGGAGGAGGAGGAGGAGGAGGAGGCGGCATCTTGGGAGCCATTGGGGGCACTCTTGGGATCTCCTGGGAGCTTCCTGAGAGCCTCTTGGAGGCATCTTGGGGCTTCCTTGGGCCTCTTAGGTACCTTTGGAGTCAGCAGTCCTGGCCCGTCGGAAGCCGTTTGGGCGCTATTGGGGCCGTTTTGGGACGCTCTTGGGGCTTTTTCGGGCCACCTTGGAGCCGGCCTCGGATGGCCAAGATCAGTGATTCAAGGTTTTTCAAGGATTTCGCCTCCTTGGAGGTCTCGGAGGTCTTTTGCAGCCTTCTTGGAACGTTATCGGGGCCTTTGAGAGCATCTTGCGAGCCATCTTGAGGCGTCGTGCGCTATATTGAGCCATCTTGGAGCTCATCTGGGACGCTCAGGGGGCCCTTTTGGAGCCGTCTTGGGTCATCTTGGACGGTCCAACGCCTCGCCGCCCACCCCCCGTCCAGGGCCAAGAGAGGGGTAGGGCAAGCTAGGTGCGCTCGCGTTCAATATGATACCCCTCCGCTCGCCAAGGCGTAGATCTCCTTGTATTCGCACGGTAGCAGGGCATTGCATTACATGACACAGCATGAAGATCAACGCACAGCCTGACATAACATGGCGTGGGCGACGCCCCTAAGTATGGGAGGAGCTTCTGCTGCCCCAAAAAAAAACGAATCGACACCGAATGTCAAATCACGTCCGATGGTTGCTTCGGGAGGGCATTTTCTAGATTTGGGTGCCGATTCGGAAGGACCGAAAACCATACCGTGGCATGGCGCTGGAAATACTGACGCCAGCGCTGCAGCGGGAGCATGGCGCGCCCGTGAGCCACGAGTAAGCTCGTCGTCGCCGTCGGCGTCAGCGGCAGCTGCGGCGTCCGCCGGCGTCGGCGTCCATGGGCGTCGGCGTCGGCTTCAGTAGCTGGTTTCCATCTGATGCACTTATTGATATGACTTGTCACAAGTATATATACGATATATATATATATATATATATATATATATATATATATATACATGAAAGAAAGAACGTGTTCTACCGCTGCTGCCCGAAAACCGGGGGGAGTCACTGGGGGTTCCCAGCCCGTCCCCCCCTCGAAAACCGGAAGGAGGTCATTACCAGTTCGAACCCCTTTCATGAAAAGGGAGGGGTCGCTACCGGCTCGAAGCTCCCCCCGATATATATATATATATATATATATATATATATATATATATATATATATATATAATATATATACACATTATACATATAATATACATATATATACATACATACATACTATATATATTATATATATATTGTAATATATATCATACATATATATATATATACACACACATATTGCACGGAGCTTGGAACGGCATTGAGGAGAGATTTGCACTTGACTCTGCATAACACACACACACACACACAAACACACACACGCACACACACACAGAAATAGAGACAAAGGAAATCTATTTTCATCCGCTCGGCATCTTGAAGGTTGGGATCTAATTGTCGTCGTTGTCGAAGGTTGCCAAGGCACGCAGTTTAGTGGTATTTACGCGGATTTAAATTATATATCGCCAATTGAAAACAACTTCATCCACACGAGAGCTGCAAAATATGTTGTTTTCTGTTTCTGATTCGAAAGTTACGCAATTGGCACGACCCCACATGTGGAATTCTTGATGTCAAGCGCTCAGGTGCGAGAACATCGCATTATAATGATCGTCGAAAAACTTAAACACATCAAAATCGTAAACAAATACAACTTTTGAATGCATTGTTTGCTATGAATTCCCGGGCGTCGACATAGAATTTATTTATCAACTGAATTTAAGCCAATCCAAAATCGCAAGCAAAAATGAATATACGTTTTCGTTAATTTATTGATTTGTTGTTTACGTGCCCACGTTTCATGATATTCAAATCGTTGCGTGTTGGTTCCAAGGGATGTACGACATAGAAATTAACAAACTCGACATTTCCTTTTCACGTGAAAAAAATAGTAATTCGTCGTAGATCAAGTATGCTCTCAAATATCCTCAGAAAAAAAAAACAACAACACACATCAATTTATTTGTTGGTATCTACTGTGCCGCAAGCTGCCCCTGATCAACCCTCGAACACAACCCCACACATCTCGCATTTGGGTGTGGTTTCATTCGGAATGTTCCCTACAAGATGGAATTGATAACTGTAGATTTTCATAAATCGATGCGGGTGGGTTTGTCAAATTTTCATGTATCTCTTCTTTCGTTCTTGTTTTTTTTCGAAGACGTTTTCGTGGCCCTTGAGATAATTTTCTCTATGCTGCATTAATTTTTCCAATTCTGTCTGTCACAAACAAGAGAGAATCTGCAAGTTATTTCACTAAAAAAATCTTGTTTTTCAGCATTTGTTCGCGCCACATTTAGACTGCTGCTTGGCTATTTTAGCCGCATGCCGTAGATGCCAATTTGGGCCCTCGCCCATACTTTGAACTTGCCCAATAGGCGTGGGTCGCCTATACAATGTCTTTCTTTCAGAAACCTTGAAATAACGCCGGTTTTTCAACCTTCGAAACATGGCGGGGTGTAACTTTAATGCCGTATCGATCCATTGTGTTGTGTTTCATCTATTGCCTTCGAAAAGGAACACACAACTTCAAGACAGTTTCACTAAAAAAAAAGAAAAAGAAAAAGATTTTTGATGTAGTTTTTTATTGTAAGTTGCCAGTTGAGGCTATTAGCACTGTTAGAGATCGTTCCAGATTTTCTTGTGGAGGCAGTAGTATACGCACTGGGAATTTATGTTTTTCAAATAAAAGTCACGTTTTGTCGCATAGAGTACCGCATATTTGCAGTTTCCCACGATCGCGTGGAAGAGAGATTTCTCATGACATTGCGGATGTTTGAGAGTTAGATTCTTTTTCAGTTTCCTTCAGCCTTTTGGCAGTTAGAGACATCTATTCAGGGGTTTATGCAGAGAATTGTTTTTTGTCAGGGCCGGGCGTCTTTCCTCTGTTCGTCGTGCCAGATATCCAGTTGATCCGAGTATTTTTCGTTCGCCAGTTGCCGTTCGGGGTCGTTCGTGATTATTGTTTGCATACGATATGAGAGGTTTCTGTCAGGCAGTTCCAAGCGTGTCTGCAGATGCTCGTTTTTTTTTTATGGTTCGTAGCGGGTTTCAACCACCTACAGGAATTGGAGGTTTTTCAAACCAAGTTTAAGATTGGGCCTTGATCTGTGCTTGTTCCGATTGCTATGCAAACGCAGTTTTTAAATAAAGTTTGCACATCGTCTCGCGGGCCGGCAGGAAAATTTTAGGTGTCGACTTCGACTTTTTTTTTCTATGTACCTCGTAACAGCAGATGAGTCTCACCACACGCTCAAGTAAGTGAAGGCAGCACGACTGTTAAAACAGAAGAAGAAGGAGGGAAAGGAGAGGAGCAAGAGAGGGGAGAAGGGAGAGGAAGGACAGCAGCAGACGACAGGCGACAAGCGGGGAGGGAGGGGAAGCGGAGTGGGCCGAGCCCCGAAGAGACAACGCGCAACGCGCGCCCTGCGCTTCACGCAGAGCGGCCGGAGGGGGGGGGGGAAGAAGGAGAGAGGGAGGGACACGAAGACGGACGAACGAAAGGCGACGGCGGGACACGACGGCAGCAGACGACGAGAGAGGAGAGGAGGTGGGAGGGGAAGGGGAGAGGAGAAGAGGGAAGACGACTGTAAATTTATAATGACAAATGCGGTGTTTAGCTGTGTGCACGAGTGTGGCTGGAAGTTGCAATCACTAATGCGCACGTGGCGTTTTCACACCGACGCCGAACTTGTCTTGTTATATAAAGCATATATTTTATCATTCATCGAATACAGATTTGTGTGTTCACACATGCCTCTAACTCTGTCCTGGCCTCTTTGGATCGAGTTCGAAATTCGTTTCTCCGCAGTGTGGGGAATTTTTGATTTAAAAATCACCCAAGCGCCATTCACACGGAAGGGCGGGCGACGAAGACTTGACCAATTTACCAAATAATTCATTCGAGAATCGCCACCAAGCTTTCGAGCCCCGAGGCAGGGAACGAAGTTTCGAACGAATGCGATCGCAATGTTGTTTCAAAGATTTCAATGAAACAGCATTGCAATGCCGAACAGCAGATGGGAATTCATTGTTGCTTGCTGCCTCCGCATTTGCAGAGACGGTTCCCATGCATTCACAAGTTAGCCAAGGATGACAAGACTGCGCTGCGATTGAAATTCGCGAGACATGCTTCTGCATAATGTTGAGAACAACAAAAGTAAGAAACTCTGCACCGCGATCGGGATGACCAGAAAGAAGATTCCAATGAACAGCGTCTATATCGGCATTGACGCGCCTCAATTCGAATTTTTAAATTGCCAGCACATGCGAGACGAAATACATACAGAAAGAGGAGGGAAAGACAGAGAGAGAATAATAATATATGGTCAGCAACTTTCGGTAAAACAGCTACATTTGCAAATTCGCACAAGTCAGTGAGAATCATCTAATAGATACCGCTCACGAGCAGGACCTCGGACAAACTGTTTTAAACCATGAAACGAATGCAGCTGTGCTGCTTCGGTGGCCTCTGGCGTATTACGGATGGAATGTCTAAGCCAGGACGGATTGTGAACGTTAAAATCGCCAATGATGAACGATCCAATAAATTAAATGTTCGAGCTCGTTAAACACAGATTGCATAGAGAAAATCTCACCGTAACAGGGAGGGCGATAAAAATTCGCGAAAAGTACGGAACCACAATCGAAATGAAACAATAAACACCAACATTCTGCATTGGGAGAAGAAGGCATGGTGAGGCAAAAGAAATGTACTGATCTAAAACAAAAATTGCCGCCACCACTGCTGTTTCTGCTTTTCCCAGTAATGCACGTGTAACCGTGCAAGCGGGGATTTGAAGCTCGATCGAATCGAGTTTCATTGACAAAAATGAGACCCGGACAAGAAGGAAAAAGAGAAATGCGAGCTTCCAGCTCAGCCTGATCAGGGAAAACCCTGGATGTTCAATACAAAATGGTGAAATTCGAAAAGGCAAAAGGAAGATTCAACCTGGCTTCACCCAGGAGGTAAAGACTGCTCGTTTTTGCACTCGTGAAGCGAAATCTGTCGAAAATTACTCGCGGATTTCCGCTCTAAAATGGTTGCAGACAGTCTCTCCGGAATAAGGCGCCGCGAAAATTTCCGGCTTTCCGGATTAAGGCATTTTGAAAAATCCGAGTTAAGTTGGTTCGAAAACTCCGGATTAAGGCAACTCGAAAAAAATACGAGTTAAGTTGGTTCCAAAAATCTTTAAGGCAACTCGAAAAATTTGAATTAAGGCGGAATTTGCGACCAGAACGGCGCGCAATTGCAACGGCAGATCGTGACCACGACGGCGGTGACGCAACCCACTTGTGCAGCAAAATTAAATTTTGGCATAGAAAGCCCGGGGACCGCACACAAGCAGCTTGGCTGCGGGCGAGGGTAAAATATGCAAAGTGCGAAGTCCCCCCGAGTTAAGGGAAACGGAGGTCCTGAACGGGATCACGGAATTCGCCTTTTAAATCTCCAGCGTGCTGAACGAAACCGACCTTATCACCGATTGAAATCGTGCGGGTTGGAAATCCGCATTGACGGTCTTATTTTTCGCGTTCTGATGGGACTTGATCAAGTCCAATGCTTTTCTGAAACACCAATCCCTTTGTAAATTAATCTGCGTCTTTGCTGCATTAACTTTTACACCGTTCGATTCGCTCTTGAAAGATTTGTCTTTTGCCAGCTCTAGAAATGTTGAGGCAGCCTTTGGGTTCCGGAACTCCACATATGACGCCTTCGTCAATCTACGATTGTTCGGAGGCCCCGAATAGAAATGTCCAACTTCGAAGGCAGGCATATTAGGAATAATCTGGGCGAAACGTTCAATGTCACGAATGCGTTGCTTGATGTCGTCTGTTCCGAATCCGATAAAGGCAACGCGACAGGGCATTCAAAATTGATAATTGCCGTTTTGAGCTGTGGCTGGCTGCTGTAGACGGAATTGCCCGCTTTTCTACTGCTGACAAACAAACCTTGACGTCGTGCATGTGGTTCTGAATAGGATCGATTGATTCCGATGGCAACTTTCCATTTTTTCATCATGTTTATCTCGGCTTGCTTCAAATCTGTTTTTGTTGCCACATTTTCTATTTCTTTCTTCATGACTATATTATTCATGATAAACGTCAATTTTCAGAATCGGACATCTGGGCTGGCAATGCTACCGCTTCGACCAGGGAAGCAAGGCACCTCGACTCGGCTCCACCGAGGAGACGCCCGCTCCGACGCCCGGGAAGGGAGGTGCCGCGCCGAATCCAGGTGGAATCTCGTCTTCTTGCATTAACTCATTATCCACCTTCTTCTTCTTTGTAAATGGAGATTTCTGATCAGGCGACTTTGACAAGGCGTCCTTCACTTCTTTGATAACAGTCTGACGTTGACGAATATGGACGCTGGACTTGCCAACGCCCTTTCCATCAACCCACTTTTGCGACAAATCAGTGGGCTCGCCAGGAAGAGCCGCTGCAGAAGCTGCAGACATGATCAGAGGTACGATGATATGCGTACAGTCTTACTCCAACAGGAGCTCACACAAATCACAAGCGCAACTCACGGGAAAGCGCAAGTGAGCCCAATGCTAGAGCAACCGGAATTGCTAGGGCAATGGGCCGTGGCTTTCTCCTCCTTCCTTTCCTCCCCCTCCCTCTCCTTTTCCTGGTCGTCGTCGTTGTTGTTGCCTCCCCCTCCCCTCTCCCCCTCTTTCGCTTCCCCTCTCTCCTCCTCCCTTCCTTCTCTCGCTCCTGTTTTGTTGGCTCCTGCCGGGCTGGCATGTGCCAGGCGACAGTCGAGCAGCGTTACTTTTCAAAGTATTTTGTCCTGCGCCCTGCATGTGTTGCCAAGCGACGCAGTGCAGTTCGATATTCTGTCATGTCAGTGGTGAATCGTTGTTGCGTTGCCGAGGCTTTTAAACATAATCAAAAATAATTGAACATATTTTGAAACATGCTAACCATAACATACAAAGTGTTGGTTTTCTTAGCTTTTCTCGAGCTGTAGGAGAGCTACAGAGCTGGCAGGCACACGTAATGCACCTAGAATCATCAGGCGCGTTCGTCTCAAGTATCTAGATGTCTGAATTCGGTCTGTTTGACTTGGGCCCGCAAACCTACTCGTTCTCTGTTTTTTTGGTTGAGATGCTAATGCGTTTTTTGACTTAATTCGAGCTGGAGATGAGATGCAGAGCTGTTTGGCGCAGCAAACGGCAGAACACTATCAGGCGCTAGTCGTAAGTATGTAGATGCCCGAATTCGGCTTGTTATGGGTCAGAACAATGATTCGTGCACAGCAGTTTTTTTAGAGATGGTGATGGTTTCCCGATTGAATTCGAGCTAAAGACGAGGTACAGAGTTGGCAGGCACATCTGATGCATGTAGAATCATTCGGCGTTTTCGTCTCAAGTGTTTGGATGTTTGAATTCGGTCTGCTACCATAACTGGGCCCGCAAAAGTATTTTTTCCCGGAGATGATGATGAGTTTCTTGACTTAACTCGAGCTGCAGATTTGCTACAGAGCTTTTTGACAAAGCAATCGGACGACCATCATCATACGCGCTAGTTAAACATATGCAAATGCCTGAGCTCGGTCTGCTACCAGAGCTAGGTCCGAAAAACTATTGGTATTTTTTGTTTGGAGATGGTGATGGTTTTCTCGACTGAATTGGAGTTGGAGGTGAGCTACATAGCGGTTTGTCAAGCAATCGAAGGGAAATAATCAGGAGCGCTAGTCTCAAGTATCTAGACGCCCGAATCCGGTCTGCTACCAGAGCTGGGTCCGACAAATTATTCGTACCCTGCTAAATTTCTAGAGAGATGATGAGCACTTCCTTGAGATAATTCGAGCTGCAGATGAGCTACAGAGCTGTTAGGCACACCAATCGGGAAGGAATCATCCGACGCGCTAGTTTCAAGTATCCAGATGCCCGAACTCGTCACGCTTCCAAAGTTGAAAGAACACTAGTCGTACTCTACAATTTTTTCAGAGATGACGATACCTTCCTTGATCCTTCCTCTCCTTCTTTTCTCCTGCTCCTGCTCCTCTCCTCCTTCTCCTTCTCACCCTCCTCCATCTCTTTTCTCCTCCCTCCTTCTTCTCTCCAGTTCTCCTCCATGAAACCGCACTCTCGCGCGCGCGGAATGCGAGATTGCCGCGCCCGCATTGCGCGAGGAAGCTCTACGAGTTCCCGGCGGTAACCAAGGTTGGCGGTTCACCGCCGGCTCGCAGTGCGGGCTGCGCCGCTGTGACATTAAGTGTAGCTTCGGGGATCTCTGTGGGGCCACGAAACGTGTGAAGGGTTTACCGAAACGAAAGCGTCGCCCACATGCGGGCGGTGCCACTGGGGCCTTTGGTTGATTCCCCCCCTGAGACCACGAAGCGCGTAAAGGATGTGCCGACATGGGGTGTGCCCACATGCGGGCTATGCCACCGCGGCGTGGGCCATAAATTGTTGAGGGGGCGCGCCAACACGGCGTCGTCCGTATGCAGGAAACGCCGCTGTGGTCTTACTTGGAATTCTTATTCGATGGAACTCCCATTTAGCCATGAAACGTGTGAGATGTGTGCCGAACCAGAAGTTTCGCCCATATACTGGCTTCGCCACTGGCCTTCGTTGGAACTTTCCATTGCCATGGAACGTGTGAAGGATGTGCCGAAACGGGGCGTCGCCCACGCAAAAGCGACGAAGAGGCGACGACGAGCACGACGTGAAGAACGTGAGGACAGCGAGTGGAGAGGACAACAAAATGGAGAGAAACACAAGAACGAGAGCGAAGAGAACGAGAGCGACCACAAAAAGGGAGGACGATGACGACAACGACCACGACGACGACGATGAAGGCAATTCTGCTTACCGGCAAGCAAGAAGCAACAGGACTCGTAGACTAGCGGCGAAGCTAAGCGCTGATAGCCAGTGAGCCCGAAAAAGACTGACCCATGTTTTACATGATTTTGGCTGGTTCAAAATTTATCTCTCGAAATTTAACAAGTCGTTAATACCCTCATACTTGTTCCCCCCTCATTCCTGCGCCATCTTTATTTGAGATCGATCGAATAGATACTACTGTAAGAAAGCATCTGGGCGGGATCGGCTGTAAGTGTCATATTCAGGGTTGCTGTCCGTTTTCTTATGATCTACCAGGCCGTTCGGCGAAACAATCGAAAATATTTAATGAAGAACGTTAGTCTTACGTATCTAGATGTCCGAACTTGGTTTGCTACCAAAGTTGGAGCAACAAAACTATTCGGACTCAGCGAATATTCAGAAAAAAATAAAATTCTTCTCTTAACTACACACTCCTCACACGTCTTGGGTCCCGGCGACATCCCCGTTTTGGCATATTCTTCACACGTTTATGGAACTCTACCCAAGGCCATGGTGCATCCCGCATGTGGGCGACACTTCTGTTTCGGAACAACCCTTGCACGTTTCGTGCTCCCATGGGGAGCTCCAGTTTTGGTATCAGTGGCGCAGCTCGCGTGTAGGCGACACCTTCGTTTCGGCACACACGTCACACAGTTTCTGGCCCCACAGGCAACTCTGCCAAAGTCGGCGCACCCCTCACTCGCTTTGAAGGCCCCGGCGACACATCTCGCATGCGGGCGTTGCCCCATAGAGAGTTTCACATAAGACGGAATTCACAATTGCAGGAATTCATAATTGCATACGGGCGGGTTCTTTGCCAGGCTAATTTGATTCTCATCCATCTCTTGTTTCGTCCTTGCCCGCCTGTCGAGCACGTTTTGGTGGCCCTTGTTCGAGATTTCATTTTCTCTATTCTGTTGGATGCATTTTTCCAAGTACGTGTGTGACAGGGAGGAGATAATCTGCGGGGTCCATTGCCAAACAAATGCCAGCCGTTTTGTGTTGGATCGCCCAGGAGAGTTGTCAGAGCCTTCCAGGACAGACGGGCTGAAGCGGAGAGAATCATGGAGGCGTTGGCCAGCGCAGATTCATGCCATTATCTACGTTTTCCCCTGATTCCTCCTATCAGCTTGCAGTCCGCTCAAGCCGAGCGCCTGCTCCTTGAGGAGCGCCTCCCAGCTTTTGCCTGGCCCCACTGGTCCAAGGGCCGCCCATGCCACCTGGCGTTTGCTCTTGTAGCCCTGTGCTTCCAGAGTAGGTTGACACTATGTGCCCCAAATTGAGCCTTGGTGCCTGGAAAACACTGCTTGCCACCGGATTTGGGAGCCGCCACCGCTAGTTTATGCCAGTAGCTCCTGCTATGGTTGTCCCCAGCCCTGGTGGTTGTGGATGCCACGAGTTTCTGTTGGTTCTCGTCAAGGTTCCAAAGCTACATACTGGTGCGCCACTACGCCCCGTGAGTTTTTGCCTGGCTCCGCTATCCTTGGGTGCTGGCAGCATTGGTATATGCCGCAGGATTTGCCCTTACTGAGCCATCACGTTAGCTTCAGTGACCCCAGTGCTGCCAGTGCTGGTTTAACTAGTGATCTCCACGAACTTTTGCCCAGCGGGTGCCGCCAGCGCTGGTTTCTGCCACTATGGCCTAGCAGTTTATCATTCGCCCCACCAGCCCTGGGTAACCCCGAACGTCAGTGTGAGCCTTTGGCCTCTGCCGAGCCCTTCAGGCTCTGGGCTTTTCCAGCGTTGGTTTACGCCATGAGCTCCGTTAGCCCCATAAGGCGCTGCCTGACCATCTTGGCCCGTGTGCCGCCGATGCCAGTTTGGGCCTCCCGCCCATGCTTTCACCTCGCCCTATTAGGCGTGGGTCGCCATGGCCAGCTTGCGCTAGCAGCCCACCTGAGTCCTTGCCTGGCTCATTGCCAGCGCTGGTGTGCGTATTTTTTTCGACATCTCCGGCCCACTAACCTGAGTACGATTATTTGTTGCCACCGCCGTTTGGTGCCGCCAGCTCTTTGGTCAATATTGTTTTCGTATACCTGAGTACGATTATTTGTTGCCACCGCCGTTTGGTGCCGCCAGCTCTTTGGTCAATGCTGTTTTCGTACTCGGTCTATTGGGCCATAGTGCGTCAACGAGAGGCCAGTGCTGCGATTCGAAGGCAAGATGATGGTTGGATTTCGGCTTGTGCTTTTAAGCGGCTTCTGTTTTCAATGTTCTAATCTTGGTGTTCACGGGTCGACAGGGTTTCGTCGTGGCAGTTGAAACGAGGCATATTTTGGAGGACTTGATGTGTTGGAGCATCCGAACAGACTCATCAGTGCATAGTATGCTTGAGCTCAACGCCCCTTGAGGATTTCTTGTTGCTTTTTGTCCACTCTCATTAGCCGAGATTGTTTGGCATGTTGTCCCACACATTTATGTGATTGACATATTGCAGAACGTATAGTAGACTCGAAATTCCCAGATCGGTTTTGTGCGAATGCTGCTTTTACAGTCTGACCTCTGCGGTGTGAACCCAGTCAGCCCAGGGGTGCTTGCAGCCCGCCGTTCAAGCTGATGAACTGCTTCCATCTGTTCTTCAGTGAGGACCGGAAGGCTTAGAGCCTCGGGAGTGGCTCGCACTAGTCGGGCGCGGCGACAGTCTCATCGGAGCATGCTGCGGGTCAAAAGCTTACGCATGGTTCGCTCAAGTTCATGAGTGCAGTGGAATATTGAGTGCGCACTCGCCGTCGACAGGATCGAGGAGAAGGATCAAGTGGGAATCGGAGTAGGAGGATGGAGAGGAAGTTCGTGTTGCGAACCTGTATAGCTGTGCATTTAAATAGTCTCTGATGCAAGGTGAGGCCGACTAAGGTTGCCCGAGCATGGTTCACGCATACACGCGCGTACACACATTTATGTGTGTATATATATACACATATAGGCTATGCAGGTATGTATACACACTCATGCGCATCTTTCCGAGGGAGTAGAGCTCAGAGGCGATTATTGTGTCGTTCGCGATGTGTCTGGCCGTCTCGCTCTGGACGGACATTTTCAAAGTTCCGAACATTGGATATACGCTTCATGCAGATCGCGACACTGCGGTAAAAACGCAAGGGGTATTCAGTGGTTTAACATACATGCACAGATCGGTGCTTCTCACTATTTAGTCTCATCGCGTGTCGTCGCAACCCCATTGGTGATCTCATTATTTTTGATCTGAGCCTAGGCACGTACCTGCCAGTTGTAGATCTGCGTGCATGGACCCCTCCCCCGTGAAACCGTACCTCTGGGCGCCTTGGGCGTCTGGGCCTCCTGGACGTCCCCACAGAGCGTCCCCTCAGCCTTCTGGAACGCTTGGACGCCCTTGCCAGGCTCCGAAAACGAGCCGAAAACGGTCAGCAGGATGCCAAAACGGCCTCACGAGAGCCCCAAGCGGCCCCATAAACCGTCGAGACTCCTCATGACGACCCGAATGTCGCCACCTCACCATCCTTGGGAGGCTGCGAACTGCATCTTAATCGCCACTTTCGAGGGCTGGGGGGTCCAGCATAGTGGGGCCAGCGCGGGCTTCGTGGGGGCCAGCGCAGACCCATGTTAGATCTCACAGTTTTTGGTGGGTTCCTAACTCCGAAACCGTCGCCAATTTCGAGGGCTCCTGGGGGGAGCAGCGGAGTGACGTCTTACGGATATTCAGATTCGAATTCGCCATCCCTGGGGTTCTCTAGTGGTGGCGCGCCTGCGGGCGTTCAGTTTCGCGCAGGTGCACGACAAAAACGCAGAGGCTGGCAGTCGATCTAGACCTCGTTCGTTTCCCGCACAACGTACGAAGAACTAACCACTTGGGGTGCCAGGGCGAGATGGTGTCGGAGGCTCTGTTGAACAACGAGATTAGAAAAATTTGCGCCTTCAGCATTTGTTCTGTGACGGGATGTTCGCTGCAATCTCGACTTGATGCCTCCAGGATGCATTCGATTTTTCGGGGGGAGCTAGGGTCTTTGGCAGCCCTCGGGTCGGGGCTACTAGAGTCTTCGGCAGCCCTTAAGTCCCATCAGGGTCGGTGCGCAGTGCCAAGCAGTGTGGCACACACATCCGTGGAGGCAGTGACTTTCGCTGCTGCTACCGACGCCCCTGCTGATTTCGGCGCTCCGCGTGCAGCCATTTTGGCTTACGGGGATTTGCGAGAGCCCCCCGCCCGTGGCACCGGCGGCTGCTTGGCCACACTCTCGGTGTGGGGAACGAATGGCCCCGAGTGGCAGGGATTCGGTGCCTAGGGCTTTTATCAACCGAGCGATAGGCACCATGACCGTGGCGCAAAATCGCCGACGGCTCGTATCTACGAAGGATAGCGCCTAGGGCTTGTAGCTTGTTGAACCTTGATGCCTAAGCGCTGGAAGGACGTACCAGTCAGCATCCTTTCGCTCCGTGTTCAGTTTTCCTTCCCGCCTGCACTGGGGGCATCTGACGATCAGGAGCAACCGAGGCTTCTCCATGAAGATGTTTGGCGCTGGAGCAAATCGGCACCACCCGAATGGTGTGAATGTCGTCTCCGCATCACGGCTTCGTCGAGGCCCCCCACTTGCCCTGATGCCGGAATGCCAAAGGCCCACGTCGTCCTACCAAAGAATGGCAGGCTCGTGTCAAGTCGACGCGGCGGCGACGTGAGCGCACGTCGGACGCCACCAGTGGCCCCTGAATCGGCCGATATCGTGCGAGCGGCGCCATCGGAAAGCCGCGATCGCTCAGGGTCGAAGGATCCATGCAGCGTCAGGAGCCACAGCGCAAGGCGTCTCGACACGGACCAGCCGCAGGGACCCAGCCTTCGGGGCGGCCGCTTCTCCACCCCGACGCTCCCCCATGTCTGCCAGCAGCCGCGGCGGCAATGGTGCCGCGGCTTTCGGCCCCCCTGGTGTCAGCGCCAGGACTCTCTGCCTGTGCGCGGGGCCCCGCCCTCAGTTGCTCACCAGAGGGCGCTGCCTCCCCGCCCCCTGAGAATTCTCAGAGTTTTTCAGGGTTGTGGGCGGGGGTATGTGGTAGAGCATCGATGGGGTGAACCAGGATGCTGTCGATGCCGATCTTGGTCGTGATCCAGGCTGGCCGTCGCCGATTCGGGAGGAGGTTCTACGAACTGACGACCGAAATGGACGATTAGCAAAATCAGCACTCACGTTTTTGTGCTCAGTCTTGGTCATTGTTCTCGTTTTCTATCTCTCAAGGATGGGATTTGAGATCCAGCTCAGAATGGGTTTTAACGACTCAGTCTTGGTGTGCGGGATGCTCAGACTGCGCCCTGCACTGTCCCAAGAGCAGCCGGCCCCTCCCCCCACGCAGTCCCGAGCAGCCCGCGGCAGGCCAGTCGCAGCTCTTGCTCGTCGGACTCCCTCGTCGTCCCCCACGTCGAGGGATCTGCGGCCGACCTGGAGCACCGCAGAACCCGACTCGGCTGGACCAGAGGGGGCTTTCCTCGGTCCCCCCCCGCCGCCGCTCCCGCGCGGCGACCGCGGCCCCTCCCCCTGTGGGACGGCCCCCCGCCCGAGCGGGTCGGCCCGAGGCTGGGGCTACTCCGACGGCGCTCCCGGGCATCCCCCGAGATGGCGCTCTTCCAGTCCGTGGCCCCGTGGCTCGCAGTGGCACGCAAGCCGCGCTGCTGCTTTCCAGATTGCCCCCCGCCCCCTCCTCCTCCTCCTCCTCCTCCTGCTCCTCCTCCTCCTCCTCATTTTCCTTTTCCTTCTCCTCCTCCTCCTCCTTTTCCTTCTCCTCCTCCTCCTCCTCCTCCTCCTCCTCCTCCTCCTTCTCCTCCTCCTCCTCCTCCTCCTCCTCCTCCTCCTCCCCCTGGGCCGACCTTCTCGGTAAAGCCAGGCTCCCGCCTGGCCCCCACGGCTTCGGGCCCCTTCCCCGGGGATCCCTTCTCGGTCGCCCCCGGGGCTCGCGATGGGGCCTGCCGCGACGGACAGCGGCAGGTCGTCGAAGGTCTTGGGCTCCTTGGGGGAGGGGTTGCAGCAGGGGCTTCCGGGCGCCCGGCTTGTTCTCGAGCTCGGCTGTGGGCGCGCGTCCTTTTGGGTGCCTCTCGTTGACGGAGCCGGGGGCGGCAAAGAGGGGGGTGATTCGGGGCTCAAGAGACGGGGGTCAACGCAAAGGGGGTCAGCCAGAGCGCTGGATCTTCCAGGATCCTGCAGGGCCAGGGGCGCATTGATCCGGGTTTGGGTGCAGGATCCTGTAGGATCGTGCAGGATCCTGCAAAGCCTGACTGGCCCGGGTCCGGATTGACCCGGGTCAGCAGATCCCTATGAAGGGTGTGTGTGGATGTCATGGCAGGGGCCCTGATGTCGCCCCAGATCTTGTGGCGTCTCGTCTCGTTTCAATGCGTCCCCTGGCCCCCCCGCCCCCCGTGGGCCGCCCACGTGCCTCGGGCCATGATTTGCGCGCCCGCCTCTTGGACTCCCTCCTCTTGGACGTCCCCGACGGAGGTAGGGGCCATGGCCTCGCTGGCCTGGGGAAGGAGCGCCTCCTCGGGGTCAACCTCGGGGTGGCGCGCGCTCTGCTGGCTTCCGCTGTTTCTGCCGTGGCCCGCAGGGCGCGCGCGTCGGCCTGCCGACAAGCGCTTGGGCTGCGCTGGGGTGTTCTGAGGTTGCGGGCGCGGCGTCTCGAAAGCAGATGCGCTCCGTGTCTTGCCAGGACCTCAGCAGTCTCGCGAACCCTGTGACGAGAGCTTCGTCTGCATGTTAACTTCCTCTTGAGGTGTCATCGGTGGAGTTCAGCGATCGGAGGAGCCTCGCTGTATCCTGCCTTTTCAGGTGTCGTCAGTTCAGCTCAGCGATTGGAGGAGCCTCGCTGTGGCCTCGGACGTGAGAGATGGAGCATAGCTGGGGGCAGCGGGTGTGGGGGTGGCATCGGTGGTGGCAGTTTCTCTAAACGCTTCGCGTGCGCTCACCAGCCCATCCAGTGACCAGTGTCTCCCTCCTTTTGTGTCTCGTATCATGCTCTACGGCCCTGCCTGATGGGAGCTGGTGTCGCCTGGGCGCGTGCTGCCGGATCCGATGTGCTCGGGCGAACTGCCGCGTCCTCCGATGTGGTACATGTCATCTTCTTTGATGCGTTGCGGACGGGGGTGCGCAATGTCCATCGCCAACTTCGTAAGCTCTTGGAAGGGCCAGCGGAGTGTGGTCCTAAAAAGGTGGACATTCGACCTCCCCTCCCTTGTAGCTGCCAACTGCGCAACTGGAAGGAGGAAGGGGAGGAGGACGGAGAGGAGGAGGAGGAGGACGAGGAGGAGGAGGAGGAGGAGGAAGAGAAGGAGGAGGAGGAGGAAGAGGAGGGAGAAGAGGAGGAGGAGGAGGAGGAGGAGGAGGGAGAAGAGGAGGAGGAGGAGGAGGAGGAGTAAAAGGATAAATATGGAGGAAGGAAGAGAGGGAAGGGGGCGATGGGTTAGAAGGACGAGGAGGATTTAGGAGCAGGAGATAGAGGATCGTTTAGGATGGTGGTCATGACGATGATGATGACAATGACGATGACGATGACAATGCTGCTGCTGATGATGATAATGATGATGATGAGGAGAATGATGATGCTGTTGACGCTGATGTTGATGTTGAGGCTGTTGTTGTTGCTGTGGCTGTTGTTGCTGGTGTTGTTGCTGCTGTTGTTACTGTTGTGTTGATATTGCAGCTGTTGTTATTGTGGTTGTGGTTATCGTTGTTTTTGTTGTCGTGGTTGTCGTGGTTGTCGTCGTTGTTGTTGTTGTTGTTGTTGTTGTTGTTGTTGTTGTTGTTGTTGTTAAGGTGGTTGCCGATTTTGATGATGATGATGATGATACTGCTGCTGCTGATGATGATGATGCTGATGATGATGATGATGATGATGATGATGATGATGATGATGATGATGATGGCGACGATGATGACGATTGTGCTGTTGCTGTCATTGTTGTTGTTGCTGCTGCTGTTGACGATGATGGTGATGCTGATGCTACTGAGGACGACGATATTGGTGGCGACGATGATGACGATGACGATGCTGACGATGATGTTGGTGATGCTGATGTTGATAATGATGATGATGACGAGTGCCGAGGAGATGGATGAGAAGGCGGATCAGGATGATGATGATGAGGAGGAGGAAGGGACATCAGCAGTATTTGTCTTCACCGCCCTTCTGAATTACAGCGTGCCCATCCGCTGTCACGCCTGTCTAGCCCTCTTTGCTTTCCCTTTTGTTGTTGTCCACGTGGCCGAAGCAGCCTGGGCGTTGCGATCGCTCGGTTCTCATCGTGACGCTCTCTGTCCACGGGGTTTCAGTCAAACATGAATCAGAAAGGAAACGCCCAAAAACCTGAAGCTTCAACCCCGGGAAGAAGTTCGAATTTTTTGGTCGTGTCCTGACGTACCTCTGGGTTCTCCCGCCTCGAGATGCCCTCCAGCAACTGCGCCTCGCCGGGAGCGTTCCAGGGTTGCCCGGCTCGTCCCGAACGGCCGCCGGAGACCCAAAGTATGGCCTTACCCCCCCCCAGTCGGGCCGCGACGCAGCTCCCGGGTGAGGAGGAGGAGGAGGACCAGAGTAAACCCAGGAGGAGGAGGAGGAGGGGAGGAGGAGGAGGAGGAGGAGGAGGAGGAGGAGGAGGATCAGAGTAAACCCAAGATGTATCACCGATACGGCAATCCAGTCGGGCCGCTGAAGAAGGAGCCTTTTTCGTTGGGGAGGAGCTCGGTGCTCCTGAATTGTTTGCAGTTTGTCGCAGGTTTCCCTCAGGTTGTCGATGGGAAACCGAGGTTTACCTTGTGGAAAAAATGGGCCTCGAAAACCTATTGAAGCTACGTCAAGGCCCTCGCTTCGGGCACGAGTGCGCGGCGACATCCGCGTTTCAAGCATGAGCGAGTGTGTGGCGGCATCCAGGTTTTGCGCTGAGGAAAAACAAGTGGCACGCGTGCCATGGCTCTTGTACAGAAAGGAAGGGGAAGAGGCGGAGGGGGCGCGCTGGCTGGTGGATGGGGTGATGGACGGGCACTCGGGATGGGGGGGCGGTGCCGTGCCGAAATAAAGGGGTCGGGGCGGAGGGGGCGCGTTGGCTGGTGGGTGGGGTGATGCAGAGGGGGCGGTCGGGATGGGGGGGCCGGTGCCGTGCCGAAATAAAGGGTCAGGGCGGAAGGGGCGGAGCAGCGCCGAAACAAAAGGGTCGGGGCGAAAAGGGCGTGCTGGCTGGCGGTTGGGGGGGTGCGGATGGGGCGCGGGCGGCAGAGGGCCTATAGTAAGGGGTCGGGGCGGGGCGGGGTGCCGTGCCGAAATAAAGGGGTCGGGGCGGAGGTGGCGCTCTTGCTGGTGGGTGGGGGATACAGAAGAGGCGCGCGGGATGCGGGTGGCTGGTGCCGTGCCGAAAGAAAGGGGCCGGGACGGGGGCATGGCGGGTTGGGGATGCAGAGGGGGCGCGCGGGATGGGAGGGGGGGCGGTGCCGTGCCGGAAAAAGAGGGGTTGGGACGGAGGGAGCGCGCTGGCTGTCGTGTGGGGTGATGCAGGGGCGCGCGCGGGATGGCGGGGGCGGTGCCGTGCCGAAATGAAGGGGTCGGGGCGGAGGGGGCGCGCTGGCTGATGGGTGGGGTGATGTGGAGGGGGCGTGCGGGATGGGATGGGCGCGGTGCCGTGCCGAAATGAAATGGTCGGGGTGGAGGGGGAGCTCGCGCGCTGGCTAGTGGGTGGGAGGGTGCGGAAGATGCGCGCGGGATGTGAGGTGGGCGGTGCCGTGTCGAAATAAAGGGGTCGCGGCGGAGGGGGCGCGCTGGCTGGTGGATGGGGTGATGGAGGTGGCGCTCGGGAGGGGGGAGGCGGTGTCGTGCCGAAATAAAGGGGTCGGGGCGGAGGGGGCGCTCTGGCTGGTGGGTGGGGGGATGCGGCGGGGGCGCGTGGGATGGGAGGTGGGCGGTGCCGTGCCGAAATGAAGGGGTCGGGGCGGAGGGGGCGCGCTGGCTGATGGATGGGGTGATGGAGGTGGCGCTCGGGATTGGGGAGGCGGTGCCGTGCCGAAATAAAGGGGTCGGGGCGGAGGGGCGCGCTGGCTGGTGGGCGTGGTGATGCATAGGGGGCGTTCGGGATGGGGGGGGCGGTGCTGTGCCGAGGGGTCGGGGCGGAGGGGGCGCGCTGGCTAGTGGATGGGAGGGTCGGAGCAGAGGGAGCGCGCTGGCTGGTGGTGGGGATGATGCGGAGGTGGAGCACGGGATGGGGGGGCTGTGCCGTGCGTAAATAGAGTGGTCGGAGCTCCAGACACCCTGTGCAAGAGAATTTGGTTCCTTATGACAGCGTTTCGACTCTACACCCTCCCGTCCCAAGTCTCCCCTTTCGGCAGTCCTTGCGGGGATTTCTTGTTCAATGCGCGGGCGAAGCGCCCCCTTCCAAGACAGGTTCCATGGGCCCACAGTTCAGACGTGAGATTCGTTTTTCGGACTGGAGTGGTCCTCCATCCTTTGAGCTTCAAGGAATCCGAAGAGGTTGAAGTTCAACCGTTGAACACACAGTTGATCGAAGTGTCTGGCGACAGCCCCGCTTCCAGAAGGAGCCACCCTCCATCCGTGTAACCTCCTGTTGGTTTCGAGACTTTTGGCCATGAAGTCGAAGGAAGACTGAGGCGAGAGCCCCATTTCGAAAAGGAGCCGCCCTGCATTTGTGTAACCGTTCCATCTGTGTAGCCGTGTAGCCGGATTCATGTAAGCCGAGGAAGTCTCAGGCGAGAGGCCCATCTTCAAAATCATCCGCCTTCCGTCCGAGTATCAGTTGGATGTGTGGACTGAGCCTTGCGCGACTCCAATTAAGGGAAAGCTTTCTATTGCACTGGCGCCGTGCTTGGCATTGCTTGGCATTGCCTGGCAGTGCCTGGCATTGCTTGGCATTGCTCTTCAGTGCTTGGCATTGCCTGTCTTTGGTTGGCATTGCTTGGTATTGCTTGACATTGCTTGGAGAGGCACAGTAATAATACTAGGCACTGGGGGCGGGGAGCCTGGGGAACCCGGGGTATCTGGGGAACCCAGGGAACCTGGGGAACCTGGGGAACCCGAGGAACCCGAGAAATCCAGGGAACCTCCGAGCAGCGTGCAACGTAATAGTCGTAGGCGCCGAGGGCGAGGAACCTGGGGAACCCGGGGAACCTCCGAGCAACGGGCAACGTAAGAATCCGAGGTACCATTTTTGTAACAAAGTAAGAACCCCTAAAGCAAGCCTAATTAGCGAACGGATGTGCGCGATGCTCAGGCGAGAGTTCAACTTTGAAAAGGAGCAGCTCCTCATCTGTGTAACAGTGTTTTTTTCAAGACGAATGTGCGCGGCACCAATGCGAGATCCCTATATTGAGAAGGACCCCTTCCATCTGTGTGAATGTTTGACGTTTCGAGCTTCAAGCTCGTAATCGGGGAGGAAGCCTTATGCGAAACGCTCAGCCCGCCCTAACGACACGTCTGGTGGCGCAATAAGGAGGAGGGAACATCCAAGAAAGATGAATGATGGATGGCTGATGATGAGGCTGATGATGATGCTTATGATGATGATGCTGATGCTGATGATGCTGATGATGATGATGCTGATGCTGATGCTGATGATGATGATGATGATGACGATAATGATGGTGATGATGCTGATGCTGCTGCTGATGCTGATGATGATGATGATGATGCTGCTGATGATGATGATGATGATGATGCTGTTGATGATGATGCTGATGATGATGCTGATCATGAGGAGGAGGAAGAGGATGAGGAGGAGGGGGAGAAACATGTGAGGGAGGAGGAGGAGGTGGAGAGGTTTGTTCTCCTACTCCTCGAATGAAGGAGTATGATGAGGAGGACGGGGTCGGGTCGAACGCCGTGGGGGCTGAGGTACTAGGTTTCAGGGGTGAGGGAGGAGCAACCGTGAGGATGTGGAAATAAGGAGCAGCAATGATGAAACGGAATCGCGAGGAACGAAGGGCGAGGATGAGGACGACAGGAGGAGGAGGAGGAGGAGGAGGAGGAGGAGGAGGAGGAGGAGGAGGAGGAGGAGGATGAGCGAGGAAGAGGAGGGTGAGCTCAGTGATGATGAGGAGGAAACGGAAGAGGAGGAAGCGGAATACTAGCGAGGGTGATGACGAAGACGATGCTGATGGTGATGATGATGAGGAGAAGGAGCATGAGGAGGAGGAGGAGAAGGAGGAGGATGCTGAGGAGGAGGAGGAGGAGGAAGGAGGAGGATGCGATGAGGAGGAGGAGGAGGAGGAGGAGGAGGAGGAGGAGGAGGAGGAGGAGGGAGGGGAGGAGGAACAGGCGGAGGATGATGAGGAGGAACGAGAACGAGGAAAGGAGGAACCAGGCGACGCGAGGAGGAGGAGGGAGGAGGAGGAGGAGGAGGAGGGGGAGGAGGAGCGATGAGGAGGCTGAGCGATGCGGCGGAGGAGGAGGAGGAATAGGAGGAGGAGGAGGAGGAGGAATATGAGGAAGAGGAGGAGGAGGATGAGGAGGAGGAGGAGGATGATGATGATGATGATGAGGAGGAGGAGGAGGAGGAGGAGGAGAGGGAGGAAGAGGATGAGCGAGGAACAAACACATCGGGGAGCGAGGAGGAGCGTTGAGGAGGAGGAGGACGGGGGAGGAGGTGGAGGAGGAGGAGGCGGAGGAGAGGGTGGACGAAGCGGAGGAGGAGGACGAGGAGGAGGAGGAGGAGGTGCAGGAGGAGCAGGATAACAAGGTGGAGGAGGACCAGAGTAGACCCAACATGCAATGCAGTGACGATGCCGCAGTACACCCGTCCGTCCCAAGACACCTCATTAGTCCCTGCATGTTGTCCTTCGAACTGCAAGACGCGCCCCCCTGGACTACCATCCCAATGTGGGCCTGCCAGTTTGGCGAGGGCCCCGTTTTGAAAGGGCACTGCTTTGCATCCTTCTGGCCCGCAGTCAGGGGTGCGAGACATCAAGACCATACCGTTCAGCGAGATGTCCAACGATACCCACCCTGCCGAAAAGAAGGGCCGACCCCAATCCGTGCAGGTGTGGCACACTTTGTCACATTTCTCGCCATGACCTTCGAGGGAGTCTCAAGCGAGAGCACCGTTTTGCAAACTGACCACCCTGGATCCGTGTAGTCTACATTTTTTGAAGTTCGTGGCCTTTGAGTTTAGGGGCGTCTCAAGCAATATCCTCATTGTGAACATGAACCATGCTCCACTCTTCTAGATGTTGCAAGCTGTTAAGGCGAATCTGCGCGGCGCTACGACGAGCGCCCACTGTTGAACACGATGAGTGGTCCATCCATGTAACGTACGATCCTGTTCACTCATGTGAGTGATTCTAATGTGGGGCCCCAATTGCTTTAAACAGCCCTCTATCTTGGTATTTGTTGCGACCGTTTGAACATGCGCGCCTCGCTAAGACGATAATCGCATTTCCAAACGCCCCCTTCCATGTGTGAATCTGTTGCGAGCTTTCAAGACGAATGTGCGTGGCGCTAGGGCGACGGCGACGTGTTGAACACTATTTTCCCTATCTTTGAAGCAGCTGCAAACTTTCAAGACGAATGCGCGCGGCGCCCGGGCGAATGCCGAGTTTTGACAAGGAGCCTTTGTCTATCCTTGAATGTGTTGCATTTGTTATGACGGACGTGCGCTACTCTAATGCCGAGTCCAGTTGTAAAAACAGTCTTCCATCTTACGTAATTGTTGCAAGCGTAAGAATATGCAGGCGGCGCCAAGGCAAAAACCCCATTGTTCAAGCGAGATCCTTCCATCTGCGAAGCTGTTGCAACCTGTTCAGACGAACGTGCGCGGCGCCAGGGTGAGGGCGACATGTTGCGAACTACTCCATTGGCTTTTAACAGCTGTGCGCGGCGCTAAGGTGAGATATACATTTTGAGTAAAAGGAGCCGCTCTCCGTCCTTGGAGGTGTTGCTACATTTAGGACGAATGTGCGTGGCGCTACGGCGAAAGCCCGCTCTTGCAAGTGACTCCCCTCCATACATGAAGTCGTTGCACACTTTTAAACCGAATGTGCGCGAGAGCCACAATTTGAAAACCTCCCGCCCTTAATCTTTGGAGTTGTTGCTTGCTATTAAGGCGAATGGGTGCGTCGCTGTGGCGGGAGCCACTCGAAAGCCACCTCCCTCCATGTCTGAAGCTGTTACGTATTTGGATACGAGTGTGCGCGGCGCTAGGGCAAGAGCCAGATTGTGAAAACCATGGCCTTCTGTCCTCAAGTATATTGTTTCACCATGATGCGCATGTGCGCGGCGCTGATGCGAGAGATGCATTCTTAAAACGACCTTTGCTCTATCCTTGAAGCTGTTGCCAGTTTCAAGCTGCAGGATCGTACCTGGGTGGAGAAATGCCGGGAGAAACGCCCAACCCGCTCTCCCGACATTCCTTGAGTGCGACACGGATGGGGTTACCCATCGAAGGACGGAGAAGCGGGAACTGCGAGGTGGGGGAGCGATGAGGATGAAGAAGAGGAGGAGAAGGAGGAGGATGAGGAAAAGGAGGCACGAGGAAGAGGAGGCGAAGGATGATGATGATGATGATGATGATGATGATGATGATGACGATGATTATGATGATGATGATGATGATGATGATGATGATGATGAGGATGAGGATGAGGATGAGGATGATTATGAGGATGATGATGATGATGAGGAGGAGGATGAGGATGAGGATGAGGATGAGGATGTTGATGATGATGATGATGATGATGATGATGATGATGATGATGATGATGATGATGATGATGATGATGATGATGATGATGATGATGATGATGATGATGATGATGATGATGATGATGATGATGATGATGATGATGATGATGATGATGATGATGATGATGATGATAATGATGCTGATGATGATGATGATGATGATGATGATGATGATGATGATGATGATGATGATGAGGAGGAGGAGGAGGAGGAGGAGGAGGAGGAGGAGGAGGTGGAGGTGGAGGAGGAGGAGGAGGAAAAGGAGGAGGAGGCAGAGGAGCGAGGAGGAGCGAGGAGGAGCGAGAAGGATGGTGGATGGAGGGAGGCCGAAGGACCGGCGCAGCGTCGCGGCGCCTCCGAGGTCCACGGCGGCGGTGGGCCTGGCGCTGTGGCTCGCCTGGCCGCGGCGCGCTAAGGCCGCCTCGGGGCGCTCCGGGGCGGAGCGGCGCGCGCGCGCGCCTGCTTTTGGCTTCCCTGGGACGTCGTCGGGGCGGGGGGCTCCTGCAGCGCAGTCGCAGGGGGGCTCCTCCTTCTTCTCCTCTTCCCTCTTTTCCTCCTCTTTCTTCTCCTCATTCTTTTCCTCCTCCTTCTTTTCCTTCTCCTCCTCCTCCTCCTCCTCCTCTCCTCCTCCTCCTCCTCTTCCTGCTCCTCCTCTCCTCCTCCTCCTCCTCCTCTCCTCCTCCTCCTCCTCCTCCTCCTCCTCCTCCTCCTCCCCCTCCCCCTCCCCGTCCCCCTCCCCCGTCCCTCCTCCTCCTCCTTCTCCTCCTTCTCCTCCTCCTCCTCCCCTCCTCCTCCTCATCCTCCCCTTCCCCTCCCCCTCATCGTCCCTCCCGCCTCCCCCTCCCTCTCCCGCGTTTGGGGATCTCTCTTTGTCCTGCTGCTGCTGCTGCTCTTCCGCTGCGGCTCCTGCTGCTACTGCTGCTGCTCCTCTTTCTTCTGCTGCTGCTTCTCCTGCTCTTTTTTACGCTGGTCTGACTTCAGCTACGTGGCTGGAGCGTCCCAAATTTCCTACTGCTGCTCCTCCTCCTGCTGCTGCTGTTGCTGCTGCTCCTCCTCTTCCTCCTTGACCTCAGGCTGGTGCAGCCAGAAGCGGCCGCAGGTAGGGTCGACCGTCGTCGTCGTCCTATTCGTCGTCGTCGTCGTCGTCGTCGTCGTCGTCGTCGTCGTCGTTGTTCTACAATTGCCTCCTCATCTTCTTCTTCTTCTTCCTCCTTGGGTCACGGGCTCGCTGCCCCCAGACCCCCTCGCGTCGTGGAAACCTCCCGGCTGTCTTCGGCATCTGGGGGGCCCTCGCCCATCGCCCCCGCCGTCACGGCTGGATCCGCCTCGAGATTCTGGCCAGGACGTGCCGCGGGATGGATTTGGGGGGTCGATTTGGACCCGCAGGCCCAGGCCCCAGACTCCCTCGCGTCGTGAAGAGATCCCGACGGAAGGCTGGTGGCTGCCTCCGGCCCCCGAGGGCCCTCGCTGGGCGCCCGGGTCGCCATGGCTGGGTCCGCATCGGTAGTCTGGCCAGGAAGCACGCCGGGCTGGATCCGGGAAGTGACTCGTGGCACCAGGTCGAGGCCTCCCTTGCGTCGTGAAGAAATGGCAGGCTTCGGGCTCGCCGCTTCCAGGGGCCTTCCAAGGGCCCCCGGGCCGTCGAGAGACTGTTCTGGACTTACGGCTCCCGTGTAAAGGGTCGGGACTTGCGTCGGGGGTGTCATTACGGAGAAAATCAAGACATCAGATCTCTGGGTCTCGCCGACAACTTCAGACCTCCAGAGACTCGAAAGTACCTCCTCTCTCTCCTCCCCCTCCTTCTCCTCCTCCTCCTCCTCCACTTCACCCTCCTCCTCCTCCTCCTCCTCCTCCTCCTCCTCCTTCCCTTCCTCCTCCTCCTCCTCCTCCTCCTCCCCTCACCCCCATCCCCCTCCTCCCCCTTCCCCCCTCCCTCTCCCCCCTTCTCCGCCTCGTCTTCCTCCTCTGCCCGCTCTCCCCTGGGTGGGAGGGGGGAGGGTCGGACTCCAGTGTGTTGCACGCGACGTGCCACCACGCCAAGCATCTGGGGCGTGCCTGCCAGATACGGGGCTTCTTGATCGTATGCTGCGTGCATCGTGGAGCTCTTCCAGAGTGGTGGGCCAGTTCCATGGAATTCTGATTGGTCTTTGCCACAACATTGATCCGATTGTGAATACCACCGCGCCAGTCGTCGATATCTCATCCGTTGAGGGCCACGAGGCAGGCTGAGGCGATAGATCATGGGAGTATGGTTGGCTTGTCCGAGTGGTTGGCGGGCTTTTCGAGGCAAAGGGGGGACTCAAAGAGGCTTTGTCATGGGCAGAGCTTGACTCGTCAACTGATATGGGCCAAGACGCTAATTTTTCCAGCGCTCTGAAGCGTTGGAGTCAGCAGGTCTCAGGGTTGTCTATGTCGTTTTGTGGTGCTGGCCGTGTTTGCTTAGCGAGGATGCAATGTATCATATTAGTTGGACCAGTCATCCCCTCAGCGTCTCCACGCCCAGCATTATTTTCCATGTTGCAGCGCGCCTAGGCGACGCGGGAAGAGGCGCTAGAGGCGCTGGAGTGGCTGCGGGCCCTCCTGCCTTTTCCTTGGCAAGCGGGAGGGATTCCTGGCTGGCTTTGATAATAGAAGAGGCGCTACATTTTGTCGAGGCCCACAAGTTGACGCATGTATGAGGGCTTGCTCGCAGACGCACTCGCGCACACACTTGGTGTCGGCTGCCCGTTGCGCTGGCGTCCATGCGGTACAGCGTTGCCTGCGGCACGAATATGATTTCGAGCGCACACGCATATGCACACAAGCACCAAGGCTACCGCTCACGCACATGCACACGTGTGCGCGCATGCAGTCATGGGCGCGAAGCATGGACGAACAGAAAGGAAATACACGAGGAGGTGCGGACACTGTATGTACATATTATCTTCACGTTTTCGCCCGGGCAGACCGATGGACGCACACGTTGACACAGTCGCGCAGACACGTTGGCAGGCAGACATGCTGGAGCCAGGCAGGCGGGCAGGCAGGCCGACAGACGGGACAGAGGCACATAACAACAGACAGGTATCACAAGTACACACCGCACCCGCCGCACATCTAATCCAGCTGAGGTGCGGGCCACACACATGTGTTGTTTTTTTTTGTGAGAGGCCGTGCTTCGTCCAGCGAGTGGTCTCCCAATCGACATGTAGGCTCGGCAGGACATCCGAGCTGGCCAACTGGCCACGCGAAGTCTGCCTGGAGACTGCGCGGCCTCCTCCACGATCTGCCCCCGCCCCTCCGCGCTACATGTGCCCTCTCCGGCGCCCCACTCCAGGATGGCTTCGCCAAAAGGGGGCCGCCTTCGTCCATGAGCGACAAGCCCAGGGAAGCGAAAAATCACACAAACATGAAGAAGTCGGACCTCCGAGTTTTGATGTTCATGCCATTCCTCGTTCCCCTCGAAGCCGCCCTTCGCCGCCCCCGGGAGCCGTGGGGGTGCCCGGAGGTGGCGGGCGGCGGCCTGCCACGCGGCTCCCGCCCTCGCCGCCCCGGGCCGGCCCCCTCGGGGCGCGTCGGCCCCGGCCAGGCACCAGGCCTCACCGCTCGGCTCGAGGCACCTGCCGCTCCCCAGCGGGGGGGGCGCAGCCCCCCCCCCCCCCTGGGGCGGCCTGCGAGCCGACGCTCCGCGATCGTGCTCGCCCGAGGGGGAGCCACAGATGGGAGACCGAACAGCGACGTAAACATAAAAACTCGGAGGTCCGCTCGAATTTCTTGGGTCCGCGCTGGGCCCCCCTGGCGGTGCCTCCAGCGCCGCCCCTGGCGCGCTCCGCGCGCCGGGGAGGGGGGTCCAGCGCCGATCCGAGAAGTCCACGCGGACATCTGAGATTTTATGTTAATGTCACTGTTCCTTCCCCTAACAGAGAGGCAGCAGCCTCGGTGGGCGGGCTCTCTTGGGGCCCGTCCCCGAGCGCAGCGTCGTCCGCAGAGGTCCTCGGCCAGGAGGGTGCACGCTGCGTGCTGGGGCCCAGTGATGGCCCTGACCATCTGGGCCTCCTGGATGGGGTCGGAGTAGATGGGGTCGAAGGATCGCGCCGCATCGCCGATGCATTGACGATGCGGGTCGATGCGCAGACCGTGTTTCCCCACACCGACGTCGCCGACGCATCGCCGACGACACCAATATATCGGCGATGCGGCGCGATTTTTCGACCCCATGTGCTCGGACCCCATCTAGGAGGCCTCTGCTGACCAGGCATGATGGTGGTGTATCAGGTACCTTCTGCGCCATGATGTGAATCCTGGCAGCTGATGCCTTGAGCAGTGCACTGGATGCAGCTGGCACGAGGGTTAAGAGCGTTGCATGGGGCACCCTTAGGTACTTCGTGCTTGGGCTCTGCACCTTGGAGTGTCCTTCGTCTGCGATGTCTCCACTGGGGCCCGCGCCATCGGTGAGGGGGCTCAGGTTCTTGACCTCGTCGCTCCTGTGGCAACCTTTCGACTGCGCTCTCGGCTCCCTCGCCCCCTCTCGGCGCCCGGGCCGGAAGCGTGCTGCAGGCGGAGTGCGCCGCGATCTTCGCCGACGTCGCTGCCACGGTGGCCGGGGGGCCACCAACAGCGCTCACGCGCTGAGTTTGGCGGACATCGCCGTCTGTGTCAGTAGGCTCTGATTGCCGGGCCCCTTGGGGTCGTGAAAAAGTCTCGACGGGAGGTTCTTCGCAGTTTCTGGCTTCGGTGGTCTTTGCAGAGCCTCAGGGACCGTCAATACCGCCTCTGGATGAACAGCCTGTCCTGGGGTCAAGCCCTCTGGATTGCGCAAAAATCACGACTTCGGGGATTTGGGGAGGCCCTAATTAGTTCAGAGTGTCACGGGGTCAGATACGTTTTCTGATGGGGGGATTCCCAGCACCAGAGTTCCGTAATATTGCAGATATGTTCGAGATGAAGCGAGATTGGCCACAAACGACCGACCGCCCTCTTTGTGATCTTCATTCTTTCTGCGACGTCTATTGGCTGACGAGATGTCCTAGGCTTTTCTCTGGCTTGCAGAGCGATTACCTTACAGTCGATTCGAGGTAAAGTGCGCCGCGTGGTCGGTACCAGCAAGGACGCGATACACGAAGCTTCATTCTATGGTCTCCACAACGGGGAGGCCTACTTGGGTGCGTGAGTTGCTTCTGCACAAGGGTACGAGAGCAGTCGCCCCTGACTCAGCGTGAGAGAGGGCTTGCTTCAGAGGGCGAATCGACCTCCTTCTCCTTGTGGAGCCTGCCTGGATTGCTGTCCCTTTTGGGTGCCGAGGTCGCCCGTGTCGGAGTGCGGGATTCGGCTCTGGGCGCCTACGCAGGACCGTCCGCGGTGCCGACCCGCTGCTGGGGTCCCGAGGCGCCCGCGCCAATGGTGAGATTGCCGATGTGTTACAAGATGACGATGCCGATGATGATGCTGCTGCTGCTGATGATGATGATGATGATCGAGATGATGATCGAGATGATGATGATGATGCTGCTGCTGCTGATGATGATGATGATGATGATGAGAAGGATGAGGATGGTGGTGGTGGTGTAGATAATAATGATGCTTCTGTGGATGACGAGATGACGATGAAAACGATTCTGATTATGCTGATGGGTATGGTGGTGGCGATTGCGATGTTGCTGATGATGGTAATGGTGAGTGATCATGACGAAGTCGCTGACGATGTCGATTGTGGTGAAGATGATGATGGCTGTTCTGGTGACGGCGATTTGAAGTATGATGGTGACGATGGCGACTGTGATGATGACCCCGATGATGACGACGATGGCGATGATGGTTGTGATTGTGGTGGCGATGATGATGTTGCCAATGATGATTTGGATTCTGGTGAAGGCGATGCTTATGAGGATGGTGATAGCGATTATGGTGTTGATGAATGTGTTGACTATGCTGCTGATTTGCTTGTGATTGACGACGGTTGCAATCTCGATTGTGATCATTCTGATTCGAATGGTGGTGCCCTTGTTGATCATTCTGTTGATAATGATAGTTATGGTGACCTTACCGGCGACGAAGATGATAATGATGATGATGCCGATCATGATGCTGATTCTGATGATGATGATTGTGATGGTGATGCTGACGATCCTTCCGCGGATGACGACTTTGATGATTACGACGCTGATGGCGACAGTTTTGATCATGACGTCGGTGACGATTACGTTGCTTTTGGTGAGGATGAATCTGATGCATTCGAGGACTATGGTGGGGATTTGGAGTTTGATGATGCTCATGATGCTTTTATTGTTGCTGCTGTTGCTCATGATGGCGATCTTTGTGTGATGGAAATGAACACCACGGCACCATTAGGCGAGGCTATCCAATCCCGTGCCCAGCAGCTGCCAGCGCAGGCCAGGGATGATGAGTAGAAGGAGGAGGGGGAGGCGAGGTGGACAAGGATACGGGGGAAGGATGAACTGGCTGAGGATGATTAGGAGGGAGAGGCGGAATACGAGAAGGAGTGGGAGAAGGACATGGAGGAAAGAGGAGGACGAGGAGCCCGAGACGGAGCAGGACAATGACACGGGGGAAGGTGAGAAACGATGATGTTGATGATGAAGATGATGTTTTTGCTGCTGCTCATGATGAGGAGGAGGATGAGGAGGAGGAGGAGGAGGTGGAGGAGGCGGATGACGCGAGTATGATGATGATGATGATGATGATGATGATGATGATGATGATGATGATGATGATGATGATGATGATGATGCGGAGGAGGAGGAGGAGGAGGAGGAGGAGGAAGAAGAGAACACGGAGGAGGATGAGGAGGAGGAGGAGGAGGAAGAGGAATAATAATAATAGCAATACGAAGACGAAAAAGAAGAATAATCATCATAGTAATAATAGTAAGAATAATAAGAAGGATAATATTAATATGAATAATAAGAATAATACTAATAATAAGAATAATAAGAATAATAATAATAGTAATAATACCAATGGTAATAAGAAGAATAATAGTAATAATACTAAGAAGAAGAATAAGAAGAAGAAGAGGAGGAGGAGGAGGAGGAGGAGGAGGAGGAGGAGGAAGAAGATGAGGAGGAGGAGGAGGAGGGGGAGGGGGAGGACCGCGAAACCAGTCTTGGTCAGGCTAACCCTGGGCCAAGGATCGGTGTGTTTGCCTCCTCGGCCCAGCATCTGGCGATCCCAGGCCGAGAACGGGCCTGGCAAGGATCGATGCAGGTGGATAGCTGGCAATCTCTCGCCATGTGTGCATTTTTGAGCAAATCGTTGCCGTTCCAGCGCGAGTTGAAGGACGGCAGAAGTCGTTAAGCTTTTTACGACTTCACCGCGCTCCTCCTCCTTATCCTTGCATTGCTGGATCGTCCTCGAGCGTCCATTAACCTTTACCCTCTTGTCCTCGCCCTCCCGCCGACAAACATTATGGCGGGGTCACCGACAGGCCTTGGGGGGGGGGTCACCGACGAACCCCAGGGGGGTCACTGACGGCCTCAGGATAACCACCGACAAGCCTCAGAGGGGTCGCCCACTACCCTGGGGGGGATCACCGGTAAGCCCAAAAGGGGGACCACGCCCCTCCCCCACCCGTAAAAGCGCATCGGAGGTACCCAAAATTCTACCATTCCAGGGCGATCAGCGAACTTCCCCGTCTTGCAGTCAAGCTGTATCATAAGGATGCGCGGTAAGGATGCGAGGGCCTCGGAGGGCCACGTTAGCGTTCTTCGAACGAGGTTGGCCGACGAAAGTGGCCAAGGATGGGCCGAAGGGCCCATCCTTACTATGCGGGTTGATTGTGGTCTTGGTCTTAGAGGAGGAGGAGGAGGAGGAGGAGGAGGAGGAGGAGGAGGAGGAGGAGGAGGAGGAGGAAGGAGGAGAGGAGGAGAGGAGGGCAGGAGAGAAGGGAGGAGGAGACGATGGGGAGAGGAGGAGGAGGACGGAGTAGCGGAGGGAGGAGGAGGATGAGGAGGAGGAGGAGGAGGAGGAGGAAGGAGGGGAGGAGTAGGAGAAGGGGAGGAGGATGACGATGGGGGGAGAGGAGGAGGAGGCGGAGGAGGAGGAGGAGGAGCAGGAGGAGGAGGAGGAGGAGGAGGAGGAGGCGGAGGAGGCGGAGGAGGAGGAGGCGGAGGAGGAGGAGGAGGGGGAGGAGGAGGAGGAGGCGCGAACTTTCCCGCCTTGGTCCTCGAGGGGGCGCCGCGGCCCCAGTTTTGGCGGCCCCGTGCCCACGGGGCCCGGCCTGGGGCCGCTCTCCTGCGAGCGGGTGCTCTGCCTGCCTCTCCAGCGGGTCCCGCCTGCGCTGCCCTCGCCTTCCGCAGCCTCCCGGGCGCTGCTGGAAGTGCCCCTGGCTTTAACTCGGGCGTGTCCCTCTGCAGGAGGAAGGTTCAATGATAGCAAAGATAAAGTCAGGGGACGCTTTTTTTCGTTTGTTCTATTGTTTTGACAATTGTTTTGTTTTCCTTCACAAGTCGCCCGTAGGCGGACATGCCCGACCTAACCCTGGCCCAGGGCGCCCCCAGACTTTCCAGGGAGGCCCCCGCGGCTTCCAGGGCACCCCTCGCGAGGCCCAGAGGGCCCCAGGGCAGGGCTCCTTTCGATTCCTCCGATCCGATCCGCTTCGACTTCGTCGTCTTCCGACTCTGGTTCGACTCGATTTCGGATTCCGACGTGGGCTCCGATTTCTCAGTGGAGGCCTGCTCGCCTGCAGATTTCCGCCGATTCGACTTCTCCCGACTCGGCTGCCGATCTCCGCCGATTCGACTCGTCTCGATTGCAGATCCGACCTATCGATTCGTCCTGCCAGGGACTCCAAAACGGAGCGAAAAGCTGGGGGCACCCTTTGCCAGGAGCAACTCCAGCAGCACCCGAGGCCTGCACTGGCCGCTCACCTTCCGGTACACCGATTTGCGGGGCCCAGAGGCCGCCTGCGCGCTGCTCCTGGCGAAGTTTCTCTACGCCTGAGGCCTTCTCCCGCGGTCACATATTGGAAGGGACCTCGCAAGCTTTCGTCGGGCCTGCGCGCAGAGCAGTGTCCATGAGAGCAAGAGCGCAGCTGAGCACAGGAGGGCGTGCAGGCAGCCGCGGAGCTCGGACATGCAGAAGCGAGGTGCGGACGACGCTGCAAAGCCCTAG